>JARHVA010007237.1:160000-727597 GCA_037957365.1 Torreya grandis | reverse complement strand
AAGAACATGTGCCACCTCCATGTGGCTCCAAACCTTACTCCCCACTTCTAAATGTTAATCCAAACACTCAATAGTATTCTTGTTTTCTTCATTACCAAGGGTCAACAAGCTAGATTCATACTTTAGAAAATATCCAAGCCACCCCCATGTGACTCTAAGAATTTCACCCTAGTCACACATGTGAGGTCAATCTACAATAGTGCATTCTTGTCTTCATCTTCCATGTGACCACACAAGTCCAAAATGTGTTGCAATCACCTTTTGACTTTATATCCATATGATCATGGGTACCCTTAAAAATTCAACCCCATATCATGACCCTTGTATTTTGTATCATGTAATAACCCATATGTGACTATTAAGGACAAAACATGTTCATAATGTAGTGTTATTACCCACACTAGTCACACCATCTTTATCACATCTAAGGACCCTTCATAGGCCCTCCTATCACGATCACCTTCCTACTTTATCACCTGCATGCTAACTTATTTTTAGACTCATATGCCACATCATTAAGATGCCATCTCAGCATGCCACATCATCATGAATAGTGACTATGAAAAATGACCTATGAATAATGGCTTCACAATTTAATAATCTCCCACTTGAAGTCATAAACATAGAACTTTACCACACCTATGTATTCTACCAACTAGCTACTATCCATATAAAATATATGCTATCATCAATAGCCCACTAATGCTCACCACATGAGCCTAATATAAGTTTTATGCACTAATAAAACTTCTCTACTCTAATCAAATTTGTAAACATATACTTCTCCATAATATATTTATAATAACCGAAGTGACTCCCACTTCACCACAAACCCATCCTTCTCTAAGAGTCTACCATGAACTGTTCAAAACTTCTATTGCTTGAAAGTATTTGGTCTAGTGTATACCATGGATTTCTTAAGGATTCCTAATCCCAATAAATATAATGCACATGACAACTATCTTCTCCTCCTCTATTTGTAGGACAATCTAGAAGATAGCTCAAAATACTATAAAAAGTGGGATACTTGACTTCCTTGATTTATGTCCACTATGTATCTCCATCCTTGGTTTGATATTTATTCTCATCCTAGTCACCCAAGCCTTCTCACCATTGATCATGTTAGGACCTACAACCAACATGCCATATAAATATAGCATCAACCTATACTAAACCTTGGATCTCCATGAAGGTATTCTTGTACCACATCAATATGCCTACTAGAACATGTATAGTATTTAAATCTACAAACTAAGAACTCTTTGCCTCATCCTCATAGCCTTATGGCTACTCCATCTTATCATGATATCACCATGTAGGAATGATTATTTCACATATAACTTCTCTAATATAAATAAGTTCACACTTTTCTCTTGATAGTATTTATCAATAGGGGAAAAAAACCCATAAAAGTCAACACATGACTCCTCCATATGTAGCATATTGATACCTACCAAAATTAAAATGGTACCCATCCATAGTTATTGGGAAGTCATTGTGTTACTCTATTCATCACTACACTTATTGAGTTTTTAAGATTCAAAGATATAATTAAGCTGCATCCTACTCTACCACATGTCACACACATGGCCTTCTCCTTTCATAGGACCTTAGGTCTCTTATTTTTCTCCATCCATCCTAAATTACTTCCAATAATAAGAGAGAATAACCCACATAAATCAACACCTAACTTCTACATGTAGCAAATCACTACCCACCATGATCAACATGGTATCATTCCTTAATTTTTGGGATGTTATCATTTTATTTAGTACATCAATATACCTACTAAGTTTTCAATCCCTAAATATCTAGTAAAGTTACATCTCTTTCTATTACATGCCACACACATAGACTTGTCCTTATATGAAACCTTAGGTTTATTTTTCTTCTCCATCCACTAGGTAAAATATTAGGTTTATTTCACCTTCTCCTCTACATGGAATTTTAGCATCATCTTGGCTCACTCATTGTGGTAGTAGGATCCTACAACTTATATCCCTTCTCCAACTGAGAAACACAACAAGGCACATGCCTTATCATCACCTTCCATCTTCACCAATGGAGACCAAGTTACTCCACCATAAGCTATATAATTACTTATTCATCAAGAACATTGTGTTGGTGTTGATCCATCTAGTAAAGATTATTAAGCTTATTCTAAATTCTCTGTCTTCCCACCAAGAGAGAAATACCTATCATGCAATTTTTTTTCTTTTTATTTCATATCATGGTCTCTTCACTTGTATCTCCCACTTACACAAACCAACCAAAAACATGGATCTAATACCAGTTGTTAGGATACAAACATATTACATGTGTATGCAAATCAAATTAAAATAATGAAAATAAGCTACAAAAAAATAAAAATAGGATGAAAAACACATTACACAATATATACGTGGAAACCCTACTAAAATAGCTGGGGAAAAACCATAAGGTAAAGGTAACATCTAGACTTCATATTCATTAGCAAAAATATCTCTACAACATCATCTCCTCTCACCAACTCCTTTTTAGTGCTTATAATCACTCAGGTGAACCAAGCTTGTAACGAAGCCTTACAGACTCCAATCTCTAAGATACAACATACAACTCCATCATGATGCTAACACCATAGTATCCAAGGTGAGATCTAAAGCATCAACCTACATATTCATGATCTGAACTAAGAATCCTTCAATCTAAAACCATGTGAGCTAAGCTAACATATCTTTTTAGGCTCTAACCTTTAACCTTACAAACCTCCATGCTTCAATAAACTAGGTGAGCAATGATCTCATCTAAACCTTATAGGCTCTAATCACCTAAGCATGAATGATGCTTAAAACCCAAGCATCTAAGTGAGCTAAGATTTTATTCCTTATAATATCTAATCTCCAAAAATGATCCAAGAGTGGATATCCCCTAATGGGATTCTCACAAATAAAAATAGAATGCAATGCTCTATATCATTTTACACATGTGAGAGAGAGAGGGAGAAACTTAATGGTGGCCCCTTATAAATTTGTAGCACATATGAGTGGGTGTCATGTGATCTCTAAAGGTTTTTTTCACTATGTGAAAAGTTATTAAAAGAATATTCACTTTAGACAAGAACATGTACGACCTCCACGTGGCTCCAAAACTTGCTCCCCACATCCAAAAGTGAGTCAAAACACTCAATAGTTTTTTTTTTGTCTTCATTACCAAGGGTAAATAAAGTATATTCATAATTCAGATAAGATCCAAACCACCCCATATGACTCTAAGAATTTCACCCCACTCACAAAGAAAATTAAACCAAATTAAGAGCTTAAGTGGAAAATCCATAGAAGTTATTTAATATATATTAATTGGAAATTCATTCTTCAAATTTACATCATCTTATGACATCATCAATGGGGTGGCATCCATAAGCCATAAATGTAACAAATATCAGGTTTAATCCCTCCCATGCCTCATTAATTCCCCATTCTTCCAAATATTAATAGTGATATTTATGGATTGAGCCTCCAAAATTGAATTAATTCATGGCCACACATCTTGATCTTAATATGGATAGTCATAGTTGATTCTGATTATTTATAAAAATCTATAACTACAAGGGTCCTCACTCATCCTCTCAAGCTATTTTTGTGTAATGTTATTATGTTTAATTATATATAGAATAGAACTATTGGCATACATTTGATTAATTTCATGAGCCTAGTTCATTGGTACATTGAGAGATGATGGAGTAGCAAGCCACTCATCATTGATAAAGACTTGGAGCACCAAATTAGGGGAAAATTACATTTTTGAGCCACACTTGGAGGGGAGATGCTCTTGGGGAGGTTTGATGTTGTATTCCTTTTTTCAATATCTCTTAGTTTTCATTTGAAAAACCCTATGATGGAGTTAGGTTAGTTAGCTATGTTCTTTATGCTTATTTGGGTTTTACTTGACTAATGCATGATCTAACCCACTTTCGATTCTTATTATACATCTTGGCATGCTCGATAGGACCACACATATCATACAATCAAGGAGATTAATTTTCAACTCTAAGATATTTTAATACATGATTGAATGTCTTTAAAAATCAAGTTTTATCTTCATTTTTCACATATTTTTGTTTTTTTTTAATGACACACAGTTTACATAATAACTAACACCAATTTACACTAACCCACATCAATTCTATCCTAACCAACATTGATCCCTATGTGAAGGGTAGGACATGACATAAAACTAGGTTTTTGAGTTTTTCTTAAAAGTTTCTAAATTTTGTTCTCTATTTTAGAACTTGAATACTCTCTATCTAACCTTTATTTTGTAGAATCCAGAGACCTTTCAAGTTTTTATACTTATTTTACTGACCATTTTTTTCATGAAAATAATTATGTTTTTCTTGCATTTTTATAGGAAGCCAACATCGATTCCAGTCGACTAACATCAATCTTGCTTAAACTAACTGGCGTTAATTTTTTTGTAATCAAAATTAGTCCCTACATGGATTAGTGTTGATCTCTATAACAAGAAAATAGAGATTTGAGAGAAAGTTTTAAAATATTATTTTTTCATTTACCTTTGGGCTTTAAAGCAGAGATAAACCCTCTAAAAATTATAAGACACAATCTGAAAAAAGGCAAAAAATTGAAAATGGTTAAGTCTTGAATACTTTTATTTGGTTCTTAAAAAGAATTTAGATTGTTTCTAATTAGTTGTTTGTGAAAGTTTATTTTAAAAAGTTTTTCAATTAAGGCCAAGGGGCCAAATTTCATAAAACACTTCAATTTGGTGAATTAAAATAAACACTCACACTTAGATTATAAACTCTTAAAAGTGTTTTGTTTTATGTTGGATCTTTCAACATTGCTTATTTTTTGTAAAATAAATTAATGCGTGGATGCTCTCCCCCTATCCCCTTTAAGGAAATTAGGTGATCAAAAGTGCTCTTTCTTTATATTTATGCCTTATCTAAAGTCATGCAAAGAATTAAGGCTCTCCTCAAATCCGTATGGTTTGGGTGAACTAAATATGACTTTAAAGTCTTTTCGCTTTGTCTTTTATTTTTATATAACTTAGATTATGAGCAGGATTACATCACCTCCTCATAGTTTCTTTAGGGAAGTGTTGACCCAGGAATTCATCTCCTAACATCATTTCAATCCCACTTTATGATGGGGTATACAAATCAAGGGTAACCCATTAGGATGTTTTCTTGAGTAGTTAAGTAAACTTCATTAGTGGTACTCTAACTTAGACTACAGGGGTAATTCAAACATCACACTACACTGAGCAAGTGATGAATGTAGTGGTTATGAAAAGGACAATAAATTTTCATAATAAGACAATTGACATAGATCTAAATAACACGAGACATCTCTAGTGTTATACACACTTGGGACCATCTAGACATATGAAAAATTTAGTTTTAGAATAACCCTACTTGCCATGGAGATATTATAGATGCAGGGCAAGTAGCCCAAAGTTCCATATAACTCTACAATCTCTTGAGAAAAGGGGGTGTAAAAAACCTAATTATTCATGTGATTTTATTTTTAGATTAACACTTAAAATCCTCTCAAGAACACTTATATAGATTAAATTCAAAGGTATGATGAAAACTTATCAGTTTTAGGAATTTGGACATTGTACTTAGTTGTATGTTTTCATTTTATCCTTTACTTGCTTGGTCTTATTAGGTCTAAAACTTGTTTGAAACCAAAATGTGTCACAACCAAACACCTTTGTTACCCATCATTGTTTTTTTAACAAAGAGGTATTATCCCGATCAAACCAAAACCTCTTTTTGCCTTGTTCAAGTCATCATTTGAAACATTATGTTTGTATTTCCTAGACAAAATTACTATGCTATCCATCTAGGCCTGACAATTTTTGAAAAATATTCAGGTATTTCACTTTTAATTCAAATTTCAAATCTCACCTTTCTAAGTTCTAGGCCAAGGTGTTAATTGGTTTGTAGTTTGCACCTAGTTTGAGTTAACTTGGGTATGTTTTCCCATTTGAGTTGAAGGCCATTATATATACTCATCATCTTTTTCTATTATCATCATGGATGTAGATTATCTTATGTTCACTCACAATAGAAGTTTTAGGACCATTCTACTACCTATTACCATGTGGCAATGTTGTGTTGCCTATTTGGTTTCATCTTTATGCTTGGAGTTCTTGTGTGTTTTCATGTTTTGAACTTATTAGTTTGCATTGTTAGCTTCCTAATAAAAAATACCCTCTTCTAATTTTTAGTCACAACTCGTACAAGTTGTATCTAGATTTTACAATATTGACATATCTTTGACCTATGTTTATTGTGTTATCTTGCACTTTAGGTTTCAAAGTTATCATACCTTATTCTAATTTTATGATTTAAACCCACCAAAATTGAGTAAATTCATAACCATTTCTTATAAATTGTGTGGTACTATGCCGCTGCTTTTATTATATTCTATTTTTACTTTGTCACTTGTTTGAAGAAATTGAAGCACACCTTTTAACATTTACAAAACACATTTTAAAATCTTAGCAAATGTAAAGAATAAATATTTTAAACATGATGCAAAGGTATACTTGTAGTGGGGTCTCTTATGGCTCTAGATATGAGGAAGAGCATTTTTATGATGGGAAAGATAATTCCATGGTGTTTGAAGACATTATAATAACCATGATATCTAAAGAAGACTATTTTGAACATCAACCCTTGCAAGATAAGGATGAATCCCTTCTAAGGTTGATTAAACCCAATGCTAGACTGTCATCAAAATTTCCTATGGAATAATATCATACCTTGGTTAGGGTAGAAGAGTAACAATGAGAATAATACCTCTCTCATATTGAAAATTCAAACATTGATTCTTCTAGTAAAGAAAAGGAAGTAGTCATAGAGTCAACACCTAATGATCAAGATCTTGTCACCAAGATCAAGAAGATTAGTAAATGATATGCAGACTAACTTATCATGGACTTTAAAAAATATTTAGTTGCCACTTTAATACACAATAATGATTTGAAAGAATAAGATAATGTCATAAAACAAACACAACATACTCTAGTTAAGAACACATCAATGATATATCATGGTGTCTCAATTAAAAATAATAAGACACAAGAGGTTTTGAAAAATGCTTCACTAAACATAGAGCATACATTTTTAAATCACCAAGATCCTCTTGTTCCACCATAGAACCAAGGGAAAGAAAATGTAGCACATATTGAGAATATTTCTCAAAACACTTTGGCAAGTTCCTCTCAACCAATGTGTATTTTGGTAAATCGACCATAGACTCTCTAAAATCAACAAAATACTTATAATTAATGGTGGCATATTTTAGGGAATGTTTATCAACCGGAGAATCAATGGCACACATACTCAACTCAAGGAGTAAACCAAAACAAAGTTGTATATCATAGGGTGTATAATATACAAATCACTTATGCAAACACAATTGAATAAATTATAGAAAAAGGTGTGTAGATTGAGAAGATGCTTATCACTAAAGGCCTTGTCAAAATTTAATCTCAAGGTCAAATTTCAAATTATACCCAATAACTTATTCAAGTTGTTACAATAGATAAATTTAAGGGGTTTAGCAAAAAAATAACATGGTGGGGAATGGAGTAACTGAATCTAGGCATGTACAAATGGTGCAAGCCCTGCCAGCCCCAAATGTACAATTAACTCCCCCTAAGCCACCAACCAATTTGAAAAATGTACCTAAATGAAGGGCATTAAAAAATAAATACAAAGTCTTTATCAAACTAGGAGATGCTATAGAGGCCATATTGCAAAAGCTCATAGTATCTAATTTGATTGTGTGGCCTATACTAAGGCCATTTCCCAAAGATCAACCCAAACTTGATTGGTATCAAGTAGATGAATTATATAAATTCCATCATATTGTTGTCCATGGTGCTTATTAGTGTGTTTAATTACACCATCTCATTAAATATTTGATTGAAAGTGGTGAAGTCAAAATCAAGCTTGATTTGTAAAACACAAATCAAGATATGGGCATCTACAAAGATTCATTTATTAGACACAATCAACAACCAACAAGAAATAATCATAACCAAGGATAGAATTAGTGACAACCAATAAAATTCCATAATCATAATAAACATGATCATAATACCCATGTTAATACCCTGGGTTATAATAACATGCCTTATGATTACAATAATACTGTAGGATGTATTTATACAAACCACATTACCACCCTTACTATCAAATATCATGAACCATATTGTGCTTCTCAAAGTACTAAACCCATCATTATAGTGTCAATAACCTACCCTTAAAGTAATGTGACACGTGCCTCAGCTTCTATGGGTTACTATATATAGCCCCCTTCTAATTATAATGGCTTTTTATTGACTCAAAATTGTGTAAATGTAACTAGATGCCTATCAGTCACCCTCCAAGGCCCTTTGCCTTCATATTATAATTATAATTATTATTTTCTACCTCTATATTGTGTAATTTCAACTAAACACTCATGAGGTACTCTTCAGGGCCCTTTACCCTCTTTTAACACTAGACCCATCATAAATATTATGCCTTTGGATCTAAGTTTAACACTGTACTAGCCAAAGCTAAAACTTTTCATATTACTATTGAAAATTTATATATTATATCAAACCATTAAAGTAAAACCCCTATGCAAATTTCTATTTTAGATCTTTTGTGTATGTCTGAAGTCCACAAAACTATTTTGAATAACCTTCTTCAAAAATC
Source organism: Torreya grandis (assembly GCA_037957365.1). Classification (NCBI taxonomy): domain Eukaryota; kingdom Viridiplantae; phylum Streptophyta; class Pinopsida; order Cupressales; family Taxaceae; genus Torreya; species Torreya grandis. Next base: position 718,878 of record JARHVA010007237.1, on the reverse strand, counting down.
TACTATTCCCCAAGATATTAACCTTGAACAATTCTAAACACTTTTAGGGAAATTTTATTCATTTTTATAGGTTAAATTTGATCAAAGAGACATGTCCACTCTTGGTCATAACCATAAAAACCCCTTGTATATTGAAGTCATCATTGAAAATCATAAAATCAAGTGGGTTCTTATAGACACTAGTTTAGTGTTGAACATAATATCCCTTAAGATGGTACAAAAATTAGGTTATAAAATAAAAGACATCCATCTAAAGATAACTACAATTAAAGCATATGATAATGTCAAAAGGGAATCTTATGGTACTATCTGTTTGCCAATCATTATTGGGTCTGTGTCTAATCATACCTTGTTACATATTATGGATATTGAGTTGCCTTATAACATACTTCTTGGTCATCCTTGGATATATGAAGTATAGGATATCCCATAAAATTTTCATTAGTGCCTCAAGTTCCCCCATGATGAGATTGAATTCACCATTCCTATCGATCTATAGCCTTACTAGTATTGCAAACACCTAGAGGCTGAATTTTATAATTGTGACTATTGTCCTAGTTCTAAATTCATTACAAAGAAGAATAAGGAAATAGTTTTGCATCCACCCAAATATAATTATATCAACCCAAGTGACCATTATTCTACTTTAGATGATCCATTTACCATAACCCTTGTAAAATAGGTTATTATAGAAGATGCAGGTGATTCCACATACTGTCTTAAAGATGCCTTCCATATTGCTAAGTTGCCCAAGTCTCCCAAATCTTTTTATCAAATCCAAACCTTCCAAAATCCATTTTAAACCAAAGATGATTTGGCAAAATAAGAAATATACATAAAAATAATAGATGATATTTATACCTACTAATTTACCAAATCAAGATTGAGAAGCTTTCATTGAAGGAGATTAGTTATATTCTGATGACATTGTTGATTGTTTTTAGAATCCTAATATCTTATCCCTAATCAGATCATGGATAATTTTGATAATACAAAAAAAGGTATTGGGATACGAGAGCAAGGAATCCTAGAACCTTTATTAGTTGGTAAACCTAACATGAATCAAGGTCTCAGATTTATACTACATGGGGGTGACCTCATGACTTTTGATAGTGATTATTTTGAATCAACTAATGATGAGACTCCTAGTAGTGATGTAGCATCCCATTATAATATTTATGATGAGATTAGTGACATGGAATTTTTTGATTCAAATTCCATTATGATTATCAAACCCCATTGTTCCCTTTACCTTTTCCATCTTGAATTCATTGATTGGGACCAATAAAATTCTATCGTACACCTTGATGAATTCTAGAATGAAGAATCTATTGCTGAGTATATGGGCCTCAGAGATGGATTGCCAATTAGCAATCATAAGCAAAGATTTGAATTTTATTTGGATTATTTTACCTACTTTGGAGAGTAGGCAAACTTTATTGGACATGAAAAAGATAAAACATTGAGATCCTTGGATGAAAACCTCTTTGAGGTGCTCATTGGTCAAGGAAAAAGTAAAGAAAAAGATAACCCCTTAAGTGAAAACCTATTTTAGACACTCTTAAATGGGGAAGCTTGTTCATCTCCAAAGGATGCTCAAGGTCCATCAAGTCCTACATGTATAGCCAGTGCTAGTATCACATCATAACAACAAAAAGTCTTTAGGAGTCTCACTATTAACTTTTTATAGATATTTTCTAGTTAGCCATTACCTAAACTGGTAGATTTAGATTCATCCCATTATTTAGAGCTTTGGGAAGAATAATCAGAGGCTGAGGTAGAAGAAAAAGATCACAATCAAACACTGCCTACTATTCTAGAAGATGGTTCTACACTCCTTGTAAAAATTTCTATTGAAATGAACCTAAGAACATATGATGATCCAAGAATTTTTTATCTTGGATTCCCCCTCACTGATGAAGAGCATGATCACATTATCACCATTTTAAGATATTTCATTGATATTTTTGCATGGGCTTACTCTGACATGCTAGGCTTAGACCCAAACTTGGTTATGCATAGACTTGTTGTTAATCCAAATGCTAAGCTAGTCAAAAAAAATGAGGAGGATGCATACATGCATTGTTCTATTGGTAAAATAAGAATTAGATGAATTGTTAGGAGTAAGCTTCATTAGACCACTGGAATATTCTAAATAGATATCAAACATAGTTTCAATAAGAAAAAAAGCCACAGGGTATACATATTTGTAGATATTTTAGAGATATCAATAAGGTGTATCCCAAATATAATTTTATTTTTCCCAAAATCAACATGATTATTGACTCTACTACTAGGTACAAGATGCTGCCCCTCATGGATAAATTTTTTGGATACAATAAAATTAGGATAACTCAAGAAGACCATCACAAAACTACATTCACCATACCTTGAGGAGAATTATGTTATAAATTCATGCAATTTGGATTAAATAACACTATATCCACTTATCAGTGTGCTATGACTGTCATTTTCCATGACATGATGCATGATATTAGTGAAGAATATGCTAATGACATTTTAGATAGATCAAGAACATGTGCCAGACATCCTGATGTTCTATAAAGAATCTTTGAGAGACTTTGTGAGTACAAGATATATTTGAATCTTAAGAAGTGTGTCTATGGCATCACTTTGGGAAAATTAATAGGGTTTATTGTATCACAAATATAGATTGAAGTGGATCCTTCTAAGGTCAAGGCCATTATAAAAATGCCTCCACCTTCCAACCTCAAATAAATCTACAACCTACAATGGAAGATCTAGTCTATTAGTATGTTCATTTCATAACTAGCAGATAAGTACCACCCATTTAAACATCTATTAAATAAAGTGGTTATGTTTTAATGGGAAAAATAGTGTCAATTATCATTTTTAAAGCTCATAACATATTTGGCTAACCTGCCATTTTTGAGACTGCCAACACCTAGACAACCATTACTTATTTATATTTTAGTGACTAAACATGCACTAGGGGCACTCTTATCCCAACATGATGATCAAGGCACAAAAAATTTAGTTTATTATTTGAGCTACACACTATTGGCTTATGATCATAATTATACGCATATTGAGAAGTCATGTTTAGCTATGATTTTTTCATCCTAAAATTTGTAACACTATATGATGAATAACAAAAGCTATAATCCCAATTGAGATTGAGCTACCTTCATTGTGAGTATCTTTGGATAATATTGAATATGATGAAGATTATATAGTCTCCTGATTGTAATAGATAGAACTCTTTGATGGTAAGAATTTGGGATTCCTAAGCAAGCCTATTAAAATAGATTTCATAGAAGCTATAACAAGGAAATTTTCCCTAAGTAGTTTGAAATTGGATATTTGGTCTTAAAAGAGAATTAAAAGAACACAAATGATAAATTCAAGAATAAGGGTAAGTTTCAACCCAATTGACTATGCTCATATGTTATCATAACAAACTATGGATCAAGGGCATATCGAATGGCTACTCCAAATGGTGAAGAACTCCTAGAGCCCATGAACATTGTACATCTCAAGTAATTCTATGCTTTATAGATCTTGAACCATTGTCTACAAGACCCTTGGGGGAAACTTGTGTTGAAGTCATTTTATATCACTATTATATCTTGGACCATCATATCTTGGACCCTATTTAATTTGTATTGTTTTATCCTAGATCATTCTACTTAGAACTATATTCTTTTCATACCCTAAACCATTGTAACTTAGGTTGTTCTATCACTTGACCAATTATGATCCTGATTATGACTCATAGGCATTCTGGATACATTCAATGCTAATTCTACAAAGTAGTTCATCCTGAGCAGTATTTTTACCTTCCTCTCATATATAAGTGAACATGGACACATCAACACATGGTTTTTGCCTAATGAATGGTTCTTTAGATTTATATAACACTTCATATTATTATTTTCTTATTTTGCTATTGTTTAGTAGGCATTATTGCCTTAGTAGAATCACACTATCACCATTTTGTGAGCTTGGGCCATTACAACTAGATTTAGCTATTATTGGAGCTTATACTATTAGACATGCATCTCCTTGATTAGTTAGTTCTCTTTTTTATTATTTATATTCATGATCCCCATTGTAGCCATTTTAGTTATTGTTTTAACTCTTACTTGTAGAAATGCATCTCTTCAGTTAGGTAGTTCTTTGGGATTTTTTTTATATTTCATTTTTGTTACTTATCCAAAAAACACAAAAAAATAAGAAAATAATTGACAAAAAAAACAAAAACATTGTCTTACACTTTTATTTATTCTAATCCCATGCTCTTGCTATTTTTCAAGTAATCATTTGAACACTCTCACCATTTTGTGAGACCATTTCCTTATTTCATCTTCAACATCAATCATGTTTTCTTATCATCACTTTTATTCTATCCCATTTCCTAAGAGAATTACATTTGGATTGAAGTTTATGTTGGACCTTGCATCCATAGAACTATGTAGGAAACATCCACTTATCTCATACATCTGGAGTTAGCTTAACCACCCCTTCATTTTTCTTCTTTTTCCCCTATTTTGTTTTATGTTGTTTTCCTATCACTTAGGGGAAAATTTATCTCTTTTATTCTTATTTGGCTATACCAGTCTTGTTATTTCTTAGATAAGGGGTCACCCTATCATAGAGAGTAACACCTATATTACACTTATATGAGCCATTCACATTTTTATTTGCTTATGACTAACTCTTATTTGTGTATGTTTATTTGATTCTTATTGTTTTCTTGTCTCTTTATTTATTTTGTTTATTTTTTTGCTTGTGTTTATTCCTTTGTTATTTATTCTTGGTGTTTTGTTATTTTGGTCGTTGGTGTTACTGTTTTGTCTTGTGTTGTTCTTTAGAGTTTAAATACATTCTATCACCACTTTTGGTCTATGTTTTCAATTATGATTAATTTGTTTAGAGATATATTTTTCATGTTATTTTGTTTTGTTTTCCATGTACATATTGTTCATACACATGGATCTTGATTATTCATATCTTATTTTCATGTTGTTTATTAATTTGTTATTGCTTTGATTTTATACATTCTTATTTCTACTTAAAACTTGATTGTTTATATCTTGATTTTAAGTTGGGTTACATTTGTGTATTGTATTATTTTTTCTTTATTTTTGTTTAAATGTAAACCATTGTAAATTTTATTTTGGTAAATCTTTTATCATTATCCTTAGTTAAAAATATTCACATTCGAATCGGCTCAACGTAATCAAAATACAATGTTATTATAAGTTAATCATACTTATGATGTATAATTTCATTTGATAAAGTAAGCACCAAGTGATTTGGATTCCAAGTCCAAACATCAATGACGTTTTGAAGATCATGTCTCAATGCACCATATCTAACATGAGAATCTATGCAAGATGTGCATATCTTGGCATACATTATGAGTCTAATTGAACAATTGTTTATCTTTTCTTTATTCTTCTATTATTCTTTCCTCATTCTATTTTCTCCTGCTTCTAGGTGAACTACATTGGCTTGAGTTCTATTTAGAATATGTAAGCAACACTTTGATACATGATGTATCTCGAGTCAACTCATCCACCCTTTATTCTTCTATTCATCTCTTTAATCACTTTGTGCATCCTTGTATACCTAGTTTTTTTTGGATTCTTTAGTTATTAGACCATCATCTCTACATTTATGCCCACTCATTTTTAATATATGCATTAGGTTATATCCTTGAGATTTGATTGCCAATTTTCCCTACTAGGGCATAATATTTAGACCAATCATTGATCAAATCAAACCTACTAGGGAATAATTAATTATCAATGATCAAAATCAGACCTATTAGGGAAAAATCACTTTATCAATCGAATCTGCTCTAATGGGTCACATTATTATTTCGTTTCTCTAGAGAAATGCTATCCTTTTAATCTAATTCCAAGCTCTACAATGTTTTCCCTCATTCTAGAAATTTCAAAGTGTGTAACTTGTCTTGGGATGATCATTCCATAAACCCATAACTTTCACCCTCTTTTGGGTGTGTCAAAGTGTGTCATTTATATTTTGAGATTGTATCCTTCCCACTTCACCCCACCTCGAGGCCCATTATATTCTATTATATTTTGATAATTAAAAATCAACACATGTAAGCATTAGATTGTATGGATTTAATCTCATCTATTGGTTAATTTCACTCTTTCTCTCTTTTTGAGAGTCCATCCCTCTCTTTCATCCTCATATGTCCTCTTGAGGTGGCATCATGGATCATTACCTTCCAATTTCTTCTTGACAATTATTTTCTTTGAAAAGATGTTACTTTGAACAAATTTTTCACCATTCCTTTTCAAATAGGGAAAAATGTAAACATCCAATCCCTATCACTATTATGTTGAAATTGTCAATTTAATAAATTTTTTGCAACACATAATTTGGGTGAAAATCACTAAAATGCACTAAATGGTTTGAGCTTGTCATATATACTTACATATTTAGGTTAATGTATCCCTAAATAGGGCAATGTATTTTATGTGATTATTAAATTTTCTCAAATTATTTTGAGTCAAAATGATGAAAATGCAATTTGATGCTCTAAACTGTTGAATTATTCTAATTTGGAGGCACATGACACATGCATGTGTTGTTTAACATCCATAATGTCTTAAATGGGGTATTGCTTCATACATAACTAACACCTTCTTATAATTATACTCTTGTTAAATTATGACTTAGTAACTTGACATTTTGACTAGTTTGAAGTGAACAACCAATTTCCAAAGAATTACATATAAGTTAATTAACCTCAATTTAATAAAATTAAACTAAATTAAGAACTTAAGTGGAAAATACATGGAAGTTGTTAAAGATATATTAATTGGAAATTCATTCTTAAATTCTACATCATCTTGTGACATCATCAAGGGGTGGCATCTATAAGCCATATATGCAACAACTATCAGGTTTAAGCCCTCCCTTACATCATTAATGCCCTATTATTCTAAATATTAATGGGGATATTTATGGATTAAACCTCCAAAATTGAATTAATTTATGGCCACACATTTTGATCTCAATATGGATAGTCATGTTTGATTTTGATCATTTATAAAAATATATAAATACAAGGGTCCTCACTCATCCTTTCAAGCTATTTTTGTGTAATGTTATTATGCTAAATAATCAATATAATATCTTTAACTATTAGCATAAATTTGATTAATTTCATGAGCTTAGTTCATTGGTGCATTGAGAGATGATGGAGGAGCAAGCCACTCATCATTGATAAATACTTAGAGCACCAAATTAAGGGAAAATCACGTTTTTAAGGTAAACTTGGAGGGGAGATGCTCTTGGAGAGGTTTGATGTTGTATTCCTTCTTTCAATAACTCTTAGTTTTCATTAGAAAAACCCCATGAGGGAGTTAGCTTACTTAGTTATGTTATTTATATTTATTTGGGTTTTACTTGACTAATACATGATGTAACTCACTTTGGATTCCTAATCTACAATCACACATTGCATGATTCACACACATTCCAACACATAAGGGTGAACCACATAATTTTGAGGCCTTACTCAGAGAATTGGATATGTAGGTAATGCTCATTAATAGAGGGGTATTTGGTAAAACTAGAAACCATGTATCCACTAAATCATTTTTACTAGGGAATCATTCAATGGGAAAAAAGAGAGAACCTAGGGTTTTGATAAATAAACCAAGAATTACAACCTATACACATGATTTGAATACATTAGTAGAAAGGTGATAAAAACTATAAAAAATCAACTAATGGATTTGAAAAAGGATTTATATTTTTTGTCTAGACCATTATGTCATAATTAGGACCCCCATATGGATGAAAGTGTCCATGATGGATTCAAGTGTCTGGGGGTTAAAGGTAGTCAAAATGTAGAGTGAGTAGAAACCAAACTTATATAGTTTTATGATGATTCCTGGTCACTGTCATATTCTAGAATGGAACATCAAACAAGAGATGTTGTGTCTCATACTTTAGTCATGTAGCTATTCAATCATTTCTATATTGATTTCACATGCTTAAATGAATTGTATTATCAAAATACTATGTTACATTTCTTAGCTCTAAATATTATAATCCTACATTCAAGCATTTTTATTTGCTTAAGTGTGTTTATGTAAAACCCCAAATAACATAAAATAACTTGTAAACTCTTGATTATAGATAGGGTGTAATGTTAATGGTAGTATCCTAGTGTGATTTTCATATCCCTTCTAGGTTTGACACTCTTCGTACTAGTTTATTTCATCCTTTTAGGTCTTTTTGTGTTGGCTCATGTTCCCCAATAGTTATCAAATTTAGACTTGAAAGAACTATATATCCCTATGAGGATTATAAAAATGAGCATTCATTGAAAGATAAGGAATACATAGAGGAAACAAAAAAATAGTTAATTTATATTATCATTAAACATAACTAAAGCTTTCTAAAGGAAAAAAATTGATTGCACACATCAATTTCATGTTTGTAACAAATAATGACCTAGGTGAAATGACACTAAACTTGCATTCACATGATTTAGCACACACATGTATAAGTGGGATAAGTATATATGATTTGATCTCTCTTTAGAGTAATATAACATAGGAAACACTTAGATACTTAATGGGAAGTGGCTAATGCCATTCCAAACCAAAGAGCTAACCCCATTTTTAGGTCATCATATGGTTTAAAGTGTGATTAGGTTTACAAGGGAATGAAAAGTAAAACATAGATCAATGCATAGGATCATAGATGAGTATAAACACATGTCATATATATAGGCACAAGTGTAACTATATGAGGTACCAAAAACCTTCATAGTCTACAAGTATGCTACCAATAGAACCAAGAATCTACGAATCATTTTAGAGGTCTCATTATTACCAACAACATCTAAGATAGGCATGAGCTATAATTTATTGATTTGAGTAATGAAAAAGCATTATAAATATATTTTTAGAATGTGACATCTATTATGAGGTACAAATCCTTTCTATTTCCCTATCAAGTTTAATTCTTTTAAGTGCAATATCAATCTTTCCATTTCTTAATTTAAATTAGACTATTATTGTTATATTTTACACAATCTAAATCAATCATAGTTTCACATTATTAATATTACACTAATCTAAAAAATGGTGCCATAAATAATTCTAACACATCTAAAAAATAATAAAAAAATGAAATTAATAAATGACAATTTTTTGAAGTATTGAAAATTTTAAGTGTTTTCAGAACATACCAAACCCAGTAGCTCCTCCACTCATACAAAACTCTACAAATACTTGATTTGTGTAAGGGTAACTCCTCATTGTATAAACTTGGTCACAAATCATAAAAAAATCCAATATAAAATGAAATACAAATGAATTCTATAATAGAAAATTATAACCAATTTATACCAAAATCATTATGGTGATATAATTGTAAAAATCAAAGATTTATTATGAACCCATCATAACATGAAACTCACAAGATATTGAGACTCGTGTATCCATTTCACCTCATGTCAAATGCATTGGAACACACATAGGATGATATTACATATGGTAACACTTTCAGGTCATATATTATTAAAATAAAATAGGGCTTGTTATATAAGGATATATGAACATTGCATATAAACTTTCACACTTTTAGGATAATATTATGATTGGGGGAAAATTTAACACATATTATAAAATAGATTAATATTTCCTTTAGAAATCATTCACCATTAGATAATGACTTAACTATGGGACATAATAACTTATGTCATTCATCTACCCATTAGGGAAAATCAATGTGACTATTTTAGTATTTTTTAATGCTTTTTCAATGTGGATCTAATTAGCTACTAAAAATAAAGTATAAGCAGGGTTTTTAAGATTACTTAGAGATATGGATGGGGTTATGCACCATGGATCAAGCTTTATTGTGAGAAATCCTCTTTGGCTATGGAGGAATGACCTATAATACACCACACTTAAACAAAAATGGGATTAAAAGAGATATGAGTGGGCTGTCTGGTTATAAACCAGTCCCAAGAAGTGGCATGCTTTCTCAGATGGATGTTAGCCTACATTTAACATTCAAGTTTATAAATAAACATGAAATTAAAAAGATAAAGACTACAAGATATAAATGGTGTAAAAGATAATTTTACAAAGATTACATAATTATGGATTATTCAATATAATAGAAAGTAGGTTTTGACAAGTTTTTAAGACTGAAAATGTTATGAAAATAGACTGTAAGAAGGTTTTTGAAAGTTTAGCAAGGATTGATGTTGATCTTGTAGGATCGATGTTGATTTAGATGGATCAATGTTGATTTAGTGTAAAATGATAAGATTTAAAAAATAGATTATAATAAGAACTTATATTATTGATAAAATAATAAAAACCAAATGTAAAATAATGACAGATAGACACATAAGACTATAGATTTGAAATATGAATGAATTGAAGTGCACTACTTACCTTGAAAATAATCTTGGCATGAGGTTGATAATGTGCATTATTTTATCTATATTTGGGTAGTAATTCACCAAAAAGGGGTCTAAAAATTTCTTATGAGTTCCCTGGAGAAATTTTGTCAGCATTGTAGGGTCCAAAATTGTAGTCACCATCCTTTTTGAGCCATGGAGGTCTGCTATGAATATATTGATCGATGTCAATCTAGGAGAATCAATGTCGATGATGAAGGATCGACATAGATCATGGAAGATCGACGTTGATCAACCTAATTTGGTCAAAAGTTGGCTTAGGCTATTTTGAAACATGTGCCAAAGTAAGTGAATGTAACACTAAGTTGTTTACATGGGTTTTTAATGAGGGTAAGTTGTTGGAAGGGTTGTTGGGAGGTTAAGTAATTTATTTTAAAGATTTTTGATTGTTTAAGATATTTTTAGGTGGTTAGGGATGGTAAATAGTAATTAATAAGGCTAATTACCATGGGTAAATAGGGTTAAGTATAAGTTGACATTTAATTATGGACATTTAGTTTCATATACTTTAAGTTATATTTTATGTATATACTTTCAAGGTGTTTGAGAGTGGTTTCAGGCCTCTAGGAGTTAAGATGCAAAATATATATTTTTGGAGGTTTCAACCACATTTTAGACTTAGCTTATTTCAAGACTTTAGGATTTTAGACTTAGCTTATTTTAGGGTTTTAGGATATGGTGCAGATTTCTAGCATCTATAGTGACTTTAACTAATAAGAATGCATCCACTCATGAGATGGATACAAAATATCAACTATAATTCTAAACATATGTGAACACTTAAAATTTTAATGTTTTTAATAAACATTAAAATTATAAATATAATTAAAGAAACTAACTATATGATGATTACATATTGTGTGTTATACCAATTTCTTATCTAGATTACATGTTTTTCATTTTCAATATTAGAGTGAATAATGTGTAATATATTATTTCTCATTTTGGTTCACCTATTCATGCCTTATTTTGTGTGAATTATGCTTTGGTTCTTATTTGATCCTAGATAGAATAAATCTTAATAAGGTATCAAAACCATTTTAGGCTAAATCCAAAAAATAAGATAGTTTTAAGGTGTTTTTGAGGTAATATATTTTTTTGTAGCATCCCAGAGTAAAATGGACATTGCCATTGCATTCAAAAGTCCCAAAAACAAAAGGATTGATTGTAAACACCATATAGGTTTATAACATATAGTCTAATTTTTTTTTCAAGATCTTATGTTTGCACTCAAATATAGTTGACAACATAGGAATGGTGTAATTTTTCTAGGTTTTCAATGAATTTTTTGGGGGTTTTCCTTATTTTTTTTACAGTTCATAGAGACCCATATGTATCTATGGCATATCCTTGTTTTATTCTTATGTGGCTTATTATATAGACATGCACATGTTCATGATTTATATCATATTGATACATGTCACTCTCTACATTTGTTGTTGGTGCCTTGCTAAATTCATGCCTATGTGGCACCTTCTGTATTGCCATATCAACCTACAAAATAGATTGTGTTTCTATATACCTTTTGATGTCATCCTCTCTATTTTTTTAAAACCTATTTAAATAAATATATTATGTATGACATATCATACCACCACATGGTGTGTTTTGGGTCATTTTGTACACCTTTCATATGCTTGTATGACACCCTTTTATTTCATTTTAAGATCTTCTATTGTTATCTGCCTGCTAATGTCATCATGACCTATGCATATTTATTCAGTGGTAATTTTCCATGCTAGCTATGTTAACATTCAATTTATCTCCCAATCACCTACCTAAAATTCCCATGTGACTAGCACATACATAACTGTTAGGAATTTATGCCAACCCCTAGGCTATCATGTGACCAAAGACCAAGCTAGTTTAACCCCCAAGGTAATCCTATTGCCCTCCTAGGGTAATTTGGTCCTCTTTTCATTCCATGAGGTATATCTCATGATTCATTATGCCTTAGATTCTCCCATTTTTCCTAGATTTATATTTCCAACACAAACATAGTAACCTAACTTTGGGACATTTTGGGCACCTAGTTTTTGGGTGTTTCATATATGGAGTTCTATTTGGAATTTTCATGTGTTATCTACTTTGAACTTGGATATGTTTTCAATTTATACAAAATGGTGTGGTCATTTATGCATTTTTTCTTGGTGGGATGAATTCATGGAACTTTTACTACATTTTGAGGGTGTAAATTTTCGTCTTGGTGAGACCTTTCTTATATTTTTTATTGCATTTGGAAAATTCAATAGTGACTTTCTTGTGTTTTTTAGCATATTATTATGGATATTATTTTTTCAAAAATTGGAAGGTGGGGCTTATTTTGACAAGTGGTTAGACCCCCCTCATAATAAAATTTTCTTGTTTTTTTTGTCTCTCTCCTACAAATATTTTATGATTTATTGGTGTAGACATCCAATTCCTATCACTATTGTGTTGAAATTATCAATCTTACTTAAAATTTTATGATAACACACAATTTGGGCCAAAATCACTAAAACATGCTAAATTGTTTGAGATTATCATATACAAATGCCTATTTAGGCTAATGTATCCTTGAATGGGGTAATGCATTTTATGTCATTATTAACTTTTCTCAAATCATTTCAAGTCAAAATGATTGAAATGCAATTCGACACTCTGAACCACTGAATTCTTCTAATTTGGAGGCACATGACACATGCATGTGTTATTTCATGTCCACAATATCCTAAACGGGGTATTGATCCATATTCAACTGACATGTTCTTATAATTATAATCTAGTCAAATTACAACTTAGTAACTTGACATTTCAACCAGTTTGATTAAGTGAACATCTAATTTTCAAAGAATTACATAAAAATCAATTAACCTCACTTAAAAAAGTTAAACAAAATTAAGAGCTTAATTGGAAAATCCATGGATGTTATTGAAGATATATTACTTAGAAATTCATTCTTTAATTATGTATCATCTTGTGACATCATCAATGGGGTGACATCTATAAGCCATACATGCAATAAATATCAAATTTAAGCCCTCCCATATCTCATTAATGCCCTATTATTGCAAATATTAATGGGGATATTTATGGATTGAACCTCTAAAATTAAATTGATTCATGGCCACACATCTTGATCTCATTATGAACGATCATGGTTGATTCTGATCATTTTCAAAAATATATAAATACAAGGGTCCTCACTCATCCTTTCAAGTTATTTTTGTGTAATGTTATTATGCTAAATTATCAATGGAATAGCTTAAACTATTGGAATACATTTGATTAATTTCATGAGCCTAGTTCATTGGTGCATTGAGTTATAATGGAGGATATATCCACTCATCATTGACAAAGACATAGATCACAAAATCAGGGGAAAATCATGTTTTTGAGCCATACTTGGAGGAGAGATGCTCTTAGAGAGGTTTGATGTTGTATTATTTCTTTCAATTGCTCTTAGTTTTTATTTGAAAAACCCCATGAGGGAGTTGGATTAATTAGTTATGCTATTTATCATTATTTAGGTTTTACTTGACTAATGAATGATCTAACTCACTTTAGATTCCTACTCTAAAATTGGATTTTAAAATGCATTTTTATCCTCACTTCGTGAATGGTACCTAACATGTCCTCATTGTTTGGACCCTATTGAGGAAAATTTCATCTATTTTTACATGGAACTATTCTATAAATAATCTTGTAATTTTAAACACGTTGTTTAAGTAGTGGATTTTGGGTTACTCATGCAGATAATTCCTAGGTCCTTTTTAATTTTTAACATTTCAACATGGCGATCATTCTTTATGACTTCTAGCATCCATAACATCAATAAATTTACATCTTCAAAGTAGTGGATTTTGGGCCACTCATGCAGTTTTTTTTGGATTGTTATGAATTTCTATATCATGTTGAGTTATGAGTGATTAATTTAATCTACCATTTCCTCTCATGACATTTATTATGAGAAAATTGAGGCCCCTTTATACACCTATCATTGCTTTTTATAAGAGAGATTATATTTATTTTTTGAAAATAAGCACCTTTGTTGGTATGAGTGCTTTCTTTATTTTAGAATAATAATGAGTTTAGTTTCCTCAAATATATATGGATATTGTATACAGATAATATTTTCAAAATTTTATAAATTACTGATGCTCTTTATCTTATAAGAACCCATCGAGTCTCAATCTCTCTAAGTGCATGCCTTAAGGGGTGCATTAAAAAAGGAGTGGGTAGACCATTGGTGTTTTGTAAGATTGTTGTCACTTTTTCCACTTACTATCTACACACTTATCTCCTAAAAACCATTTCCCTAAGCTTTGCCTCCTATTTTTCACCCTCTTCTAATCTTTTACCACCTTCATTAGCCCTTTACCTAACCTAAACCCATTTTTTATAGTTTACATGACTATGTCAGTGATATCAACCTTATATTATCATTGATAAAACTTATTAGGGACTAAGTCAGCCCCTTATCGACCTAGTATATTTTTTGTCAATTATCGACTAGGTCGACCGGATCAACCTTGTCAACTAAAACTTTTAGAAGGGTTTAGGGTTATCTTCACATATATAAATACATTAATTTCCATCATTTATGACAAAGAAAATAATAAGTAAGATATACTATGTATTTTCTTATCCACCATTCTACTTGAGGATCAAGCTTAGGGTTTCATAATTTCTGTAGGGATATAGATCTTGTCTTATGGATAAACATTTTAGATTTATTGATAGGTTGTGTCACCTAAATTTTATTTATTATTGTCATCCTTACATACCAAAACAACCTCTTATGAAGCACCTTGTCTAAGGGAGAAATTGAGGCTCAGTGGGTTCATATTCAAAGGTAAGTATTCCTAAATTTGTTCCTCATTTGTAAGATTAAATAGATATGCATTTATACTTATCTTCCATGCATTGGGATTATGTATACATTGATGTGATTATATGTCTTCTATGCATGTTTAATTTTAATGTTTATTACCCCCACTTTGTACCACAAGATTTGGTGAGCACTAGATTATATTTTTACTTTACTTGTTATTAGTTTAGTGAATATGAAAACATAGGACTTAGTTAGGGTTATTGCATAATTTTTCTTGAATGGAGGATTTAAAACCTTCTCTAGTGATATCATTATGGTAAGATATCCCTTAATTAATTCTACCAAATATATATTAGTCATGACCTCAATTATCTAATGTATCCCCAATCGAAAGTGTAAGTAGGATCTATCTTCTCTGAGCTAGGATTGATTTGTAGATCTGTTGCATTTACCATTTTCTATATTCTAGTGAACCCAACATGAATCTAAACTTTTCAAGTTTTCTTTCATGACTTTAAATTATATCATTTTATTATTTTTTTATCTTTGTAATACTAGGTCAACTAGATCAATATAGTTATAAATTACGTGCATAGGTTTAACATATAGTCACATAAAAATGAATTTATTCTTTTTGGGTAAGTCTTCATTAGATATAAGTTACTAGATCGAGTAGGTCAACATAGTACTCTTATTCAATCCTATATAATAGACTTTGTCGAACAAGTTGAATTAGTCTCCTAGTCAACATCCAAAATAATAAACTAAGTTGTGTAGGTTGACTTAGTATTACAGTAAGTATCTAGATAAAAACTAAGTCACATGTCAACTCAAACATCTTAATAGGCTTCAACAAACAAGGTTTCATAGAACTAGGTCAACCTAGTCAACATAGTTGGCAAAACTTACAAGCAAGATTCAAGGAGCTTTAATAGAAAATTTATAATCCTCAACATCTTCCAACCCACCAAAGTTCTTTTATTTCTCTCTTTAAATTTAGTTTTCATTACAGTTCTATTTTATGTAAGTTTATAGTCTTAGAAACTGTAATCCTAAAACAAACTAGGTTAACCTGATTGACTTAGTTCTATAGGTCTAAAAGACTAATTTAACCTGGTTGACTTAATTTTTAAAGACTCGTACTTATACAAAATAGAAGTGACTATGTCAACTCTATTCTATAATAGTTGCATATAGTTTCATCTAAACTGACTCTACACCATCCTTAATTTAGGAATTAATAACTATATGTTATTAATTAATTCACACTTTTATTTTTAGCTATTTGTATGCTTAAAATAGATCACATTGTTAAAGTAGGTGGTTTTTTAAATTGTGATTAGTTAAAATATTTTTATATTTTTTAAAACACTACCAAATCACACAAATTTAAAAGCACATTTAACATTTGTCTTCCCAAGGCCTACCTACCTAGATTTAATCACCAAGGAGGAAGCTGACTTTGTTTTTTGGTCAAGTATAAACATTTAGTTAATGGTATATATTGGCTAAGCACATGACATTATTATCACTATGGGATTATGAAGTGAAGGGGTAGGCCCCAATATCAATCTAGTACCATTACCAATATTAATCCCTTTTCGCTTAAACATCTTGAAACCATCCATAGATTGCTTTCAAGTTCCCTATTTTTATATAACTTCCCTGTCACACTTAAAATAACACTTTATAATAATCTAACAATACTCAATATGACCACTTAGTTAGCATTTAATTTTTTATTGACTGCTTTCTCTTTGCTCATTGTATGTTGTATTGCAAAAACTTGCATTGGCTATAATTGGTGAAATGTTTTGTGCTATGTGCCAATTAGATCATTCTCATTGATCCAATTATTAAATTGTTTGTTTAATTACATCTCTTGATTAAAATTACATTGGCAAAATATTTTTCTATTTTTAGCATACTATCATTCTATTTGACATAGTCTTTTACAATTTGTTTTTTAATTGTCTACAATACTAAATCGACCTGGTTGACTTAGTACTCCTTTTTGCCAATCAGGTTATAGTACGAAGTCAACTTAATTGAATCTATATCCTTATTAGAATATATTTATCCCTATTTACATTACTCAATTGACTTGGTTGACTCTATACTCTTTTGACTTCTATTTATCAGTACTTAGTTGACTTGTTTGAATCTATAATCTTATCTATCTCTTGTAACTCTTTGATTTTGCATCAAATTTCTCTTTCCTTCATCATGAAATTCCTATTTAAATCCAACACTAAATTTAATTAAATAGATATGATGAGTCTTACCAACCCTAGTAAGTTCTCCCATAATAAACTTGTGGATATTACCCTAGATGAAATTAATGTGTGTGTAGGTACTTGCACTACCAATTATGGGACCCCTCCTCATTCATCTTTCTTTTGCAATCCTCTCTTCTCATTTGAGGATCAACCTAAATTAGAGTATACATCAAAGTTATTATTCTTCATCAATGAATTTCCTCAACATTAAGGAAAAGATCCTTCTACTATTTATCATCTCATGATAAGTGGTCAAGTCAAGGAGCCCCATTCACCTTTTCCCACATTCTCCCATGGATTTAGGGAACTAGATTCTTCATTTCTCAACCTCTTCCTTTTATTTTGACCCCTTCTCATACCATGACATCTTAATATTTGATTTACTCCACTTTCATGCCTAGTATGTCTACTAACATGGTAGGTTTTATATCGAGTGGGTGTAGACAACTAAAACTAGTCATAACTAGCCTTCAACTAAACTTCAGACTGATTTTTGATAACCATTACAAATTAAGACTATGAATCACTAAACATCCCAAATTTACTTATGCATCATTCATCAAAGCTCAGAATCATGTTGAGGCATCCGTAATTGGGGTATCTTACTTTGTATAATCATGACCCCTCATGAATTTATCTCTAATTATTCTATGACATCACAATAGTCAATTTGGTCTATGGACCTATTAAGTGAGTCACATGAACTTAAATCAAATACTAAAATATCTAAATGGCTAATCAAAATTAATTAATAACTAAACCAAATTAAATGCCTAGTTGAATTATCCATGTGAAATTAATGAATAAATAAAAAATGAAATTCAAAAATATGAAATATCTTAGATTTTCATTATTATCTTTGTGAGGTGTCAATCCCTTTGGAAATATAATAAAATATCTCATTTTGGAGATCCATGCCTATTCATTACAAATCATTATTACTTGAAAACTATTAACTCTATTAGGGTTATATTTGAGTCACCTAGGTTATGTTTGAACCCATTCCAAGCCCTAAATACACCTTAACTCACCTTAGGTTGGGGTTAAATCCATTTTCTATAAATATAAGCCATTCCATATTAAATTCTAAGCTTATAAAGTATAGAGTTATAATGTAGGTTTTGTTGCATGAGATTCATATCAATAATGTTATAATTCCAAAATATTGAGCTAAGCAACATCAAGCCAGCATAAGCCATGGTCCCAAGGAGAGAAGGAGTTACACAACCTCCATTGCCAAAGAATCTTTGAAGCAAAAACTAAGCAAGCCACTCAATAATGCATTTGGAGCTCTCAAAGAAGGTAAAAGATTATGTATTTTGCATTTTAGTTGTGATTTCATTTATATTTTATTTATTAAGCTCACCTCTAAGATCTAGGCTTGTAATTATTAGTATTAGTGTGTTTTTATTGATTTTTATTTACTTGAACTAACACTATAGTAACCTCCCTTCTTAGATTCCTATGATCACAAATGGCACACCTGATGTGACCTAAATCATCTCACAAATCAAGGAGACCAAATTGTAGCTCTTAGTTTTTAAAATGAATTCTTGATCATCTTAAAAATTTAATTTTGTAATTTGTTTTTTTGTATTCTATTTTTTAGTGTTACATAGATTACAAAGAGATTAACATCAAATTTTCCTAACCAACCTTGGTCTTGTACTAACCAGTCTCGATCCTATCCTAACTAGCAGTAGTCCCTATGTAGGGTATAAAATGATAGAAAAAATTGGATGTTTGAATTTCCTTGAAAGTTGTAGGTTGTCATTCTTGGTTTTAGAGATTATAAAGTCTCTATTTGGTTATTTTCTTGTAGGATCTAGAGACTTATTTTATTATTATGCTTGTTTTGGGATAACAAACATTTTTCAAATAATTTTAACTTGATTTTAGGTTTATAGGTAATTGAAATTAGTTATAAGTTGACCAACATCAATTTTGTTACAACCAACATCGGTTCTCTTGTAATCAACATCAGTCTTTGTGGACCAATGTCAATCTCTATGTAGAAAAAAATAGAGAAACTTGAGATCTTGTTTCTAAATATTATTTTATCATTCATGAAAGTGATTCAAGGTAGACCAAAACTCTCTAAAATTTATAGGACCAAAATGGGAAAGAGAACATAAATCTGAAAGTGTCAAGTCTTGAACATTTTGTTTTGGTGCCTAGAAGGAATTTAGTTAAGTCTTGAACATTTTATTTTAGTGCTTGAAAGGAATCTAGGCATTTATGTTTAGTCATTTTGTGAAAGTTTTAAAAGTTTAAAACTAAGGCCAAGGGGCCAAATTTTTTACAAACACTTCTATTTGATGCATTAAAGTAAATAATTGCTTGTTTTATGCTATATCTTTATACTCGATTATTTTCATTAAAATTAAAAATGTGTGTATGCTATCCCCCCATCCCCTTTAGGGAAATCGGGTGACAAAATGTGCTTCTTTTATATAATTTGTGCCTTGTCCAAGACATGAAAATAATGTTTTTGAGGCTCTCCCCAAAACTTGTATGGTTTGGGTGATCTAAACACAACCTTTAAAGTCTTTTCACTTAGTCATTTATTTTTATGAGACTTGGCTTGTGAGAAGGAGTTCATCGACTCCTCACGAGTTTTTTAGGGAAGCTTTGACCTAAGAATTCATCTTCTGATATTGTTTCAACCTTACTCCATGGTGGGGTATATAAATTAGTGCACGTATACTATGATTACCAGGGGATGAGTGGCTAGCCTCTCTAATCATAATTAAAACTTGAGTCAGGTTTGGAAAACTAGGGGATTCCACTAAGAAGTACACAGATGGAATCTCTATGAAAATGAATATACCCTTGCATAGTAAGTTAGCCAGTATGAACTCAATTTACATGAGGCATATCTAGTTTTAACCACACTTGGGACCATCTAGACATTCTAAAATTTAGTTTTAGAATAAACCCATTTACCATGAAAATATTATTGATGTAGGGCGAGTAGCCTGAATTTCAATGTTGTCGTATAATCTCTTGGGATAGGGTGTGTAAAACCCTACTACTTCATGTTATTTTATTTTTGGATTAACACATAAAATACTCCCAAGAGTGTGTGTATATATATATATATATATATATATATATATATATATATATATATATATATATATATATATATATATGGAATTCAATGATACGAAGTAACCTTGTCAATTTAGGGATTTAGACATTATACTTAGTTGTATTTTGTCTTTTCCTTTACTTTCTTGGTCTTTTTGAGTCTAAATATGTTTGTTTGTCCTCCCACATTAATATTTTTTTAAGAGGCATTATGCCATCTATTTGATACCATACTTTTGCCTTGGTATTTTGACAAATCTTTATGTGTGTGTCACTTGATTGGAAAGGGTAACATTATGCTGCCCAATCCATTTCAAGTTTTATGCCTTGGAGTCTTGAAATAAACCATTATTTATACCTTTAAAGCATGATAATGTTGTTACATTTCTTAAGTCATTTCATAGAATTGTTTTTCTTAGAGTCTAAGTTTTGAACCAATCCACATTTACCTTTTGGGTTTTTGTCTAATACCGTTATGCCATTCACCTTTGTCTAGCTTGTTGATCAAAAGAAGCCCAGTTTTTCCTAAGTTTAGTTTTCAATTAACCTTGACAATTTTAAATCTAAATATTGATTTATTTCTATTTTTAACTTGTCTAATTTGGGCCTAGACACTGATCTTTCTCTTTTGGGTTGTGTAACTTAGGTTAATTTTTTACCCACTTTGAAAACTATTATTTGTACCTTTATTTAGGAGAAAATAATCTATCTCCAAGTGCCTTTTGTTTCATGCCTCATGCCAATTTAGTCAAAAATCATGTCTAAAGTTGAGTGCCTAGTCTATGCCAACATGTTTTAGATTTGTTAAATTAAATGATACCCCTTTGTTTGAGCCTAGCTTTTGATGTTGTATTTGGATAAAAGACCTAGTAACCTTTATTTTCTTAGATTATACTTATTTGGAACAATTTGAACCTAGAGTTTGGCATTCTGATTTTAGTTCATCCACTTAACCTTTTTGTGTGAGACATTTAATGTTATATTATTTTATACTAGGTTTTTGCATAGACCTTTTTTGGAGATACAACTATATATTTTGACCAAGTTAGATAGAGTTCAAACTATTTGTATTTTTAGGCATTATTTTTTAAGGTTTGTAGATATCTAACCCCTTTTATTGTAAAACATTCACTGTTGATTTGAACATGTCTCACTATACTCATAGTGGCATCATGTACAATATAGGGTATAGTAATATGGTCACACAAGAAGAATTTATTCAAGACCCTTATGGAGATAATGCCATTTATGAGATGGATCCTTATCCACCTTACAACACTCAAATAGGGGAACAGAGACAAGATACTTTGGCCCATTATTTGGTCAACATACATCCATATTTAGAGCAAGACCAAGAGCAAATGATACAATACCTAAATAACATACCTTTGGTGTAAAACAAGTCCAATAGCAATCATACTATGTTATAATTCCATTGACATATGACCCTTTTTTGTTTGATCATCACTTGCTTGTAAACAAAGATGAATTATTAATCAAATCCATAGAGGTAGGGGCTAAGTTTCCAATAGACTTTCCACACAATTTTTCTAAATTTTTTAAGAGTGCCTTACAACATGCCTCATAATAAAAACATTAAACATGCATCTTCTAGAATGTTAAGGTGTGGAGCCTAAAAGCTTCACATATGAGCACATTTAATAGTTTCAGGTCTACACAGTCACTGACATCAGTCAGGTGCAGTTGAAGAGACGCCGACGTCGGTAGTGGATTGGCCGACGACGGTCATAGGAAAGCAGGCAGGAACCGACGTCGATTACCTGTGCGTCCAGAATGGTATTTCTGAGGATAGAACTGAGTGTTTGCATGATGAGTTTAAGTTGTAGTCTTAAGTTCGCGTCTCTATTATTAGTAAGATTATTTTTAGAGCCCTTGTTCAAGAGGCTTAACTGTTGGTTGTAAGTGCATACTCAAGTCTCCTAATTCTATATGTAGAATTAGATCTTCTTAGCTTATCGTATTGGTATGTTGAAGAATAGTACAAAATTGAATCAATCTAGGTTATTGGAGTTGATTGTTCTTGAGAGAGAGAGCTCTTAAGGGATAGAGATCTAGTGAGAGATCTTGTACATCTGAGAGAGGTGTGGAAGAAAGAAGTTTCTTCAATTGTATTCCTTCTGTAAAGAGTTTAATACAAGTTTTCAGGGTGGTTTCTTGTATCTCTTATTCTTGTTATTTATCATTCTAGTTACTTGTCTATCTGATTTAATTATGCATTTATTGCTTTCATAAGTGTAATCTATTATTGGTTGATCCCTAACAAGTGGTATCAGAGATCTGTGTAGTGTGTATTGATTATAGGTTCTCACAGGGGTCTCTGCAGGGATTTTTGTTTGAGTGGGAGAAGCAATGGCAGATGAAAGTAAACTGAGAATGGAAAAGTTCAATGGCAAAAATTACCAACATTGGAGAATGCAGATAGAGGATTATCTGTATCAGAAAGATCTCTACTTACCATTAGGTGGGGTTGCAAAGAAGCCCAAAGACATGGATGATGAAGAATGGGAAGTTCTTGACAGAAAGGCTCTGGGGTCTATAAGACTGAGTCTAGCATCCACTGTGATATCTAATTTATCACAGGCAAAGTCTATGGTAGAGTTGATGACTACTTTAGCAAATTTGTATGAAAAACCCTTAGCTTCTAATAAGGTATATCTTATGAAGCAGTTATTTAATTTGCATATGAATGAAGGTGGATCTATTTCTACTCATTTGAATGATTTCAATGGAATTGTGAATCAATTAAGTTCAATCAGTATAGTGTTTGATGATGAAATAAAAGCTCTTTTGATATTATGTTCTTTGCCTAAAAGCTGGCATGGCTTAGTAATGGTAGTTAGTAATACTGCATCTGAATTAAATATTTTGAAAGTAGAGGATGTTGTTAGTGTTATCTTGAATGAAGAAATACGTAGGAAAAGCACAGAAGAGACATCTGGGAACGATTTAAGTTTTGAGAGCAAGAGGAGATCAAGATCTAAGTCTAAGGTGAGAGGAAGATCCAAATCCAGGAATGGCAGGAAGCCATAATGCTAGAATTGTGGAAAGATTGGGCACATAAGCAGAGATTGCTGGTCAAAGCCTAAGGAGGACAATCAATACGAAGGAAAGGAAGAAGCCAAGGTTGTAGGTATTGCACAAGATGCTTTAATATTCTCTCTGCATAATAATATAGAATCTTGGGTGTTAGATTCTGGTGCATCTTTTCATGCTACCCCTAATAGGGAATATTTTAGTGACTATATCCATGGAGATTTTGGAATATTGTATCTAGGGGATGATGAGCCCTGTAAAATAATTGGCAAAGGTAAAGTGTAGCTGAAGATGCAGAATGGCAACACATGGGTGTTGAGAGATGTGATGCATGTTCCTAGCTTGAAGAGAAATTTGATTTCTATAGGAAAGTTAGGGGATGAGGGTTGTACAGTAACTCTCATAGTAGATGTCATGTCCCCTTTTTAATTGCCATGTTCTGAGTTCATGGTTAGCCTATTATGCGAACTTCGTAGGCTAATAGGATGGATAGAGGGTCATAATGGAGCTTGGCTTGACTTTGATTCACAGGATTTCTACATTTGATTTTCATTCAGGTTATTTCAGACATATTTGGCCAGGGCTCCTACTTTTTAGGGATATTTGATATGTAGCAGAGCACCTTTATTATGGTATGGTTATGTGCGGAATCACTCCCTGATTCACTAGCTTTGATCGGTTCGTCGATCTGACATGTATTGAGGGAGATATTAATATTTGATTGATTTAATCAAATATTAATTATTTAGCCTATTTTTAATTAGAAACCCTAATTCTAATTTAAGAAACCCTAATTAGGGAAAGCATATCTTTTTGAGGGTATAAGGGTTTCTCATGGAGGCCATTGTTCAGGTATGCTATAGATTATTGATTATTGATTTGAAGAAATTCTTCTATGAAGACTGAGCCTAGGGTTCAAGGATTCCATCTACATTGGAGAACATTTCCTCTTCAGTGTGTGCAATTAAGAGGCTATGGAATATCAGCTGATATATTGCCAAAGTGAGAGATAGCTTCATCCAGAGGTTATCACAGAATTTTAGGTTTGAGAGATAACTTCACACAGAAGTTATCACAGATATTCCAAGTATTTATTGCTTTATGTTTTGATTCAATAAATTATACAACTAGAGATCTACTGTGCTAGAGACATATATTTCAGATCAGGGGTTGAAAACAGGGAAGTTATGCTTAATTGGCAGCCATACAGAGTCCGTACAGGTTCGTACAGATCAGTGCAGGAACTGACCTCGATAGATAGAGGGTTTTTAGTGACCGACATCGATCGATTGAAGACTGACATCGGCAAAAATCCGATCGACAGAGATCGACGTCGGCAAGATATCGACCGACGACAGTGATTGTGTGTCAACACAGAAGGGCCGAGACCTTCCAGAATTCAATTTTCACTCCCAATTTTGATAAGCCAGGGTTTTTAAGACTGTATTTCATATTTATATGCATGAGAAAGGACTGCAATTATAATAGTTTAGAAGGACAAGTGATAAGATTCATAATTTGCTATTAAGAGACTATATTATTTTGATCATTCTAAATTTATTCAATCGAAGTTATATCTTGTTCAAGGTTTTTTGTGTTGCTATATTTCCTGTTTTGGAGGGGATATCACAGTGGGATCAGAGCTGAATCTTGCCAGCCTGAGGGTGTATAGATCTTATGCAGCCACAAGAGTTGGGACCACACAAGTATAGCACACGCAGCCGAGCCTTGCTTGAAGGTACTCAGGTGTTAGATCAGCCACCGACCATCATGAGTGACAGACGTGAGGGCAGCCCACCCAGGGGCCATAGGTATGATGCTGATCAGGGCACCAGAGAATTTAGCGTGCTATGATGACAAGCCAACAATAGATTGCTCAGACACTACAGGCACTTATGACTATGATAGAGAGAATGAACACACCTGATGGACAGAACGGGGACCAAAGAGATGATAGGAGTGCTATGGTTAATCAGAGACCATAACAGACTCACTCTAGAACAACTGATAGACCTACACGTCCTACTTTTGTTCAAGAAGAACCAGAGGCACCAGCAGAGGAAGCAGGGAATAACCCATTTGCAGATGTTTACATGGCTGCAAATGATGAGTGGGACTTATTACCTCTTCATGTCCAAGAGAGGATGACCTTTGATCATTTTGTCAATCTTAGGAGAGAGCACTACAGATTGGTTAGACAGGACAGGAAGCCTAGAGTTCAATTCAGTGAGCTGCAGAAGGCTACTGGTAAGCTTTCTTTGACTACTTTTGACGGCAGCGGTAAGATGACAGCTCAAGCTTGGGTTCATAATCTTGACACCTTTTTGGCATTGAGACCAATGTCAGAGATAGATGCCATCAAATATGCCACTTTGTACTTGGATGGAGTAGCACATGATTGGTGGTACCATGGTATGGTAACACTTCAGCATAATCAGGTAACAGAGTACTAAGAGTTTGTGGATAGATTGATTGAGCAGTTTGACATGAGAGATCCCGAGGTTTACTTCTGAGATCTGGCACAGTTGAGACAAATAGGTAGCTTGGAGTCCTTCATTGGTGAGTTTCAGAGATTGGCAGTCATGGTACCCAATATTTTAGAGCGTAGATTGGTAGTTCTCTTCATAGAGGGATTAACAGAGCCATTGAGGGGTTGGATCAAAGCCCTTGATCCTCCCTCATTACAAGTAGCTATGAAGAAGGCACGTGATATGGAGATGGCAGTCCCATCCAATAAATTTAACGCCAGAGGTACTTCTTCTAGAGACCATAAGCACTCCCACGGGGATACGGAGAGACCAGATTTTAACATAGATAAATCTGGGGTAAAAAATGATTCAAAGGCCAATCCGGCAGCACCTCCTTTGGATCATGAGGTGCTTAATGATTTACGCAGGAAGAAGCTTTGTTTCTATTGCAAAGGACCATATGATATCCATCACGATTGTCCTTTGAGGCCTAAGGGCAAGGCGAATCGTATGATGTGGGTGTACTATGAGGATTCAAATTTTGAGGATTCTGAGTAGTAGAACAGTTCTAAGGGGGTAGAGGCAGAGGCTTCAGGGCCTAATGCAGAAGTAGAGTTAGAGCTTCACATTCAGGAGGCACGCATATCCAGTATTCAGTCAGATGAGTCATTCAGACTCCGTGGAGTTTTGGCAGGGCAGAAGGTTATCACCCTTCTTGATACAGGAGCCACACATAATTTCATAGATGCTAGATTTGTGGAGAAGCGTGGGCTCACTATCGTAGACTTTGAGGGCATCAGTGTTAAGGTAGCCGATGGTCACACTCTTAAGTGTGAGCGTATGATTAGAGACCTCCCATTGTGCTTGAACAATTATGAGTTCAAGGCTGATTATTATGTGGTAAACATGGGGGATATTGACTTAGTCTTAGGTATGAAGTGGCTTCATTCATTTGAAGAAGTTACTCTTCATCTCAAGGACATGGAGGTTCTCTTTGATGTTGATGGGAAGACACACATTCTTAAGGCAATACGGGGTAACAGCTTCAGATATATGTTTTTTCATCGGATGGAGGTACCTATACCACATGACATGATAGAGAGCGATGACGAGTGCACATTGGCACCAACACATGAGAGGTATGAGGATGAGCTTGGTCTTGAGGTGACTTCAGTTCAGGAGTTGTCACATGTGGTGAGGACTCAACTTTCTGTTACAGCCGGGTCACAGGTTGATGATGATATGACTATTTCTAGTCTTCACTATCCAGTTTCAGATATTATTCAGATAAGGAGTTTGCTTGCTGATTTTTATTTATGGATTGGATGTTGGAGTGCTTATCTTAGTACTAGAGATGATGTGACGCCATTACATGAGAGTTGGGATGGACATAGCATGGGGTTCATGTTAATTGATAGTGGTGGAGATCAAAACTATATTTGGGATCCAGGTGGATTGATTGATTTGTCATTCAGTGATTGCTTGAGGGCAAGCAATTTCAAAAGGGGCGGATTGTCATGTCCCCTTTTTAATTGACATGTTCTGAGTTCATGGTTAGCCTATTATGCGACCTTCGTAGGCTAATAGGATGGATAGAGGGTCATAATGGAGCTTGGCTTGACTTTGATTCACAAGATTTCTACATTTGATTTTCATTCAGGTTATTTCAGACATATTTGGCCAGGGCTCCTACTTTTTAGGGATATTTGATATGCAGTGGAGCGCCTTTATTATGGTATGGTTATGTGCGGAATCACTCCCTGATTCACTAGCTTCGATCGGTTCGTCGATCCGACATGTATTGAGGGAGATATTAATATTTGATTGATTTAATCAAATATTAATTATTTAGCCTATTTTTAATTAGAAACCCTAATTCTAATTTAAGAAACCCTAATTAGGGAAAGCATATCTTTTTGAGGGTATAAGGGTTTCTCATGGAGGCCATTGTTCAGGTATGCTATAGATTATTGATTATTGATTTGAAGAAATTCTTCTATGAAGACTGAGCCTAGGGTTCAAGGATTCCATCTGCATTGGAGAACATTCCCTCTTTAGTGTGTGCAATTAAGAGGCTGTGGAATATCAGCTGATATATTGCCAAAGTGAGAGATAGCTTCATCCAGAGGTTATCACAAAATTTTAGGTTTGAGAGATAACTTCACACAAAAGTTATCACAGATATTCCAGGTATTTATTGCTTTATGTTTTGATTCAATAAATTATACAACTAGAGATCTACTGTGCTAGAGACATATATTTCAGATTAGGGGTTGAAAATAGGGAAGTTGTGCTTAATTGGCGGCCATATAGAGTCCGTACAGGTTTGTACAGATTAGTGCAGGAACCGACCTCGACAGACAGAGGGTTTTCAGTGACCGACATCAGTTGACTGAAGACCGACGTCGACAGAAATTTGACCGACAGAGACCGACGTCGGCAAGATATCGACCGACGACGGCGACTGTGTGTCGACACAGAAGGGCCGAGACCTTCTAGAATTCAATTTTCACTCCTAGTTTTGATAAGCCAGGGTTTTTAAGACTGTATTTCATATTTATATGCATGAGAAAGGACTGCAATTGTAATAGTTTAGAAGGACAAGTGATAAGATTCGTAATTTGCTATTAAGAGACTATATTATTGTGATCATTCTGAATTTATTCAACCGAAGTTATATCTTGTTCAAGGTTTTTTGTGTTGCTATATTTCCAATTTTGGAGGGGATATCACAGTAGAATCTTGGAAGGTGACCAAGGGTGCACTTGTTATGGCCAGAGGTAAGATATAAGGTACTCGCTATTTGTGTAATTGTGTTACTAACAAATATCCTTCTGTATTATCTACTTCAGATGTGGATGCTAAATTTTGGCACTTAAGGCTTGGCCACATGAGTGAGAAGGGGATGTCAATTCTTAAGTCCAAAGGTATGCTTTCAGATTTAAAAGGCATAGATCTAGAGTTTTGTGAGCACTGTGTATTTGGAAAACAGAAAAGGGTTAGTTTTCTCAAGACTGGGTCTACTAAGAAGAGGCATAAGTTACAGCTTGTTCACACAGACGTGTGGGGACCAGCTCAGGTTGCTTCTATTAGAGGATCATAGTACTATGTATCTTTCATAGATGATGCTACAAGGAAGGTATGGATCTATTGTATTAGAAGGAAATCTGATGTATTTGAGACTTTTAAGATTTGGAAAGCTATGGTTGAGAATGAAACAGGTAAAAGATTGAAGTGCCTGAGATCTGACAATGGCAGTGAGTTCTGCAGTTATAAGTTCAGAGATTATTGTTATATGCATGGAATCCACATGCAAAGGATGGTTCCAAGGACACCTCAATAGAATGGAATTGCTGAAAGGATGAACATGACAATAATGGAGCGTGCAAGGTGTATGAGATTGCATGCTGGTTTGCCCTTACAGTTTTGGGCACAAGCTGTTGACACTGCAGTGTACCTAATTAACAGAGGACCCTCTACAGCTCTGGGTGGTGGAATTCCAGAAGAGGCATAGACAGGTAAAAAGGTAGATCTCTCATATCTCAAAGTTTTTGGTTGTGAAGACTTTGTGCACATAGATAAATAAAATAGAAAGAAGCTAGATGCTAAGTCTATGAGGTGCACATTTATTGGCTATGGCTCAGATGATTTTGGTTACAGATTGTGGAATCTAGAAACTAATAAGGTAATTAGGAGTCGTGATGTTGTTTTCAATGAAAGAGTGATGTATTGTGATCAGCTGAGGAAGCTGAATCAATCTAGGTAGAGCAATGGTGAATTGGATGAGGTGAAGGTCCAATATGAGCTCACGAGAAAAAGAAATAATCACTTGTAGGAAAACACAGAGATTGATGTCGGTAGGATAGGAACCGACATTGGCAGAACAGAAACCGGCATCGGCCATATAGAGACCGACGTCGATAGGATAGGCACCGATGTCGATCAGGCAGAACCAACATCGGCCAGTAACAGGTCTGGAGGTGACCGAGGTCGGTCACTGTCAGAGAATTTGGGTGGACAGCGTGTTATGAACGAGTCTCAAACACCCATCAAGAGGTCAAAAAGGGTGAGTAAGCCTCTAATTAGATATTCTCCCTCATTATTTTATTTATTTCTAATTGATGGTGGAGAACCAGAGAGTGTTGAAGAAGTAATACAGGTGGAGTCCAAGAGTCAGTGGGAGCATGGCATGGTTGAGGAGATGGAGTCCTTAAGAGAGAACCAAATATGGGATTTGGTTGAGTTGCCAGCAGGTAAGAGGACACTGAAGAACAAATGGACCTACAGGTTAAAAGAAGGTGAGAATGGATAGATGAGATATAAGGCCAAATTGATAGTGAAAGGATTTGCACAAAAGCCAGGTATTGACTTTGGTGAGATTTTTTCTCCTGTTGTTAAAATGACTTCTATAAGGGTTGTATTGTCTTTGGTTGCTTTTGAGGATTTGCATCTTGAGCAGCTAGATGTTAAGACAATGTTTCTTCATGGAGATTTGGATGAAGAAATTTATATGGAATAGCCGAAAGGATTTGAGGTCAAGGGTAAGGAGAAGTTAGTGTGCAGATTGAAGAAAAGCTTGTATGGCCTCAAGCAAGCTCCTAGGCAATGGTATTTAAAATTTGATAGGTTTATGACTAAGCATGGGTACAGTAGGTGTCAATTTGACCATTGTGTGTATTTCAAGAGATTTGATAACGGTAGATATATTATTCTATTGTTGTATGTAGATGATATGCTGGTTGCAAGATCACACATGCAGGATATCTCTGAGCTTAAAGTGAAATTAGTTCAAACGTTTGCTATGAAGGATTTGGGAGCAACAAAGAAAATCCTTGGCATGAGCATTAAGAGAGACAGGAAAAATCATAGGTTGATATTGTCTCAAGAAGATTATGTGGACAAGGTGTTGAAATGGTTCAATATGCAGGATGCTAAACCGGTAAGCACACCTTTGGCTGGACATTTTAAGTTGAGTAAAGAACAATGTCTTAATTCACATGATGAGGTAGAGTACATGAGTAAAGTTCCATATTATTCCGTAGTAGGGAGTTTGATGTATGCAATGGTGTGTACTAGATCAGATATTGCCCAAGCAGTGGGAGTGGTAAGTAAGTATATGGCCAATCCAGGTAAGGAACATTGGAAAGTAGTTCAGTGGATCCTTAGATATCTGAGAGGAACCAGTAGTAGGCACTTGTACTATGGAGGTTCAGATACTTCTCTACATGGTTATGTAGATTTAGATATGGCAGGTGATTTGGATGGTAGGAGGAGCACTACAAGTTATGTTTTCACTGTAGGTGGAGCGACGGTTAGTTGGATATCTAAGTTGCAGAAGGTTGTTGCCTTGTCAACTACAGAAGCAGAGTATATTGCAGCCACAAAGGCTAGCAAAGAGATGATATGGATGACACGGTTCATGGATGAGCTTGGTAGGGAGCATGAGAGTTGTAGATTGTATAGTGACAGTCAGAGTGCAATCCATTTGGCTAAGAATTCAGCCTTTCATTCAAGAACAAAGCACATACAACTAAGGTACCATTTCATATGTCAGGTATTGGAAGATGGTGAGTTGAAGCTAGAGAAGATCCATACAGATAGGAATCCTACTGATATGTTAACCAAGCCAGTTACAAAGGAGAAGTTGAATCTTCATTCAACTTCTGTTGGTCTTCATGATTGAGTTGAAGATGGAGGAGCTAGAAGATGTTGCTGTACAGGTACTGGTGCAGCTGTTTATCTCCAAGTGGGAGATTGTTAAGGTGTGGAGCCTAAAAGCTTCTCATATGAGCGCATTTAATAGTTTTGGGTCTACACAGTCACCGGCGTTAGTCAGGTGCAGTTGAAGAGACACCGATGTTGGCAGTGGATCGACCGACGATGGTCATAGGCAAGCAGGCAGGAACCGACGTCGGTTACCTGTGCGTCCAAAATGCTATTTTCAAGGACAGAACTGAGTGTTTGCATGACGAGTTTAAGTTGTAGTCTTAAGTTTGCATCTCTATTATTAGTAAGATTATTTTTAGAGCCCTTGTTCAAGAGGCTTAACTATTGGTTGTAAGTGCATGCTCAAGTCTCCTAATTCTATATGTAGAATTAGATCTTCTTAGCTTATCATATTGGTATGTTGAAGAACACTATAGAATTGAATCAATCTAGGTTGTTGGAGTTGATTGTTCTTGAGAGAGAGAGCTCTTGAGGGATAGAGATCTAGTGAGAGATCTTGTACATCTGAGAGAGGTGTGGAAGAAAGAAGTTTCTTCAATTGTATTCCTTCTGTAAAGAGTTTAATACAAGTTTTTAGGGTGGTTTCTTGTATCTCTTGTTCTTGCTATTTATCATTCTAGTTACTTGTCTATCTAATTTAATTCTACGTTTATTGCTTTCATAAGTGTAATCTATTGTTGGTTGATCCCCAACATAGAAATCCTCAATCTCTAGTTTCAATTCTATATTTGGATCCTCATATGCTTATCATAAGAAAAGGCCTCATTGAGGACCACTTCATACAAATGCAAACAACATACCAAACCTATTTGAACTTAACATGAAACTTCAACAATATGACCATGTAAAATCCTCCTCTTATTGAGTTAGTTCCTTTAACACGAGTCTTAATTGAATTGATAGGACAAGAGAATTAGGGTATATACCCATTCATGCAAAACACTTTAGTTGGAGATATGTTTAATGCCCCAGCTATAGAAGAAGTGTTTTATAATTCTACATAGAATAGTGAGCCAAACATAGTAGACAATATGTAAGTGTTATCCAATCCAAACCAAAGTGGTGTAAATGTACAAACAACTAGTCCAAAATAAAACATTCCATTAATTAACACCATAAGTGGTTCAAAAACATAGGGGTAGGAAATATACCTCATAACCAAAACTAGATACTTTTAACCCTAAACCATCTACTTCTTCAAGCACAAAACCATATGGGTTAAATACTTAAATAATAACTAGTGTTGTGCATCAACAAAATGTGATGAATATTACCTTACCATAATAAGTGATGACTAATATTACACAATAATAGGTATAATCCAACATACTAATTTGGTAGAGGCAAAACATTCTACCACCTCAGTAGGGGGAAACCAATATTCCACCTCACCAGGAAGTAACAAACATACCTCTTCAATCATAGACCAACATACCATTGAAATAAAAAATGATGTTTAATAAATAATGCACGAGTATTTTTTAGTGACAAGTGTCAAACCTTAAACATGCATCTAATTATAAATAAGGATTCACACAACCAAGAGGTTCTAATGTTCTACAAGTACTGATTAGGAAATAATTCCCTTTTGTTCCAAATGTGTCATAAACTCAATGGCAGGGCCTTGGTTCCTAAGTTACCCTTAATCAACAAGGTTTGAATAGTAAGGAACAAGTCCCTAATCAACCTCAATAGGTATATTATTTCACTCCTAATTATATCCTTCCATCTCAGCCATAATTTCCCTAGAAACAAGATCATATACAAAATCCTAACCAAAATATCACACAATAATTTTCACAATTCCAATAATCACATCCTAATATGTGTATTCATATTCCTATTCAATTCCCTATGCAAACCAACCTTACACAATAAATAATGTCTCCATTTTACCCCAGTAAAAGTAATTTAATTTTGACTACCCAACCTCCACCTTAGACCAATATTCCCTTTGGATTCCTAGCCCAATAACTACAACAAATAAAGGATGTAATTACCCCCATCCAAGAAGAGAAATAAACCAAATTTTTTATGTTGGATGATGTGTGTTCCTACCCTTTGAACATGGAGTATTTTCAAATACCATTTCCTCTAAGGTACGAACCACCACAATTTGACAAATACAAGGGGAAAGGAGACCCCAAGGCCCACTTAACCAAATTATTTATTGATTTTCAAATAGTGGCCTACAATGACATATAACTCCTACTATTGTTCCTAATGAATTTAATAGGACAAGATTTGGAGTGGTTTTTGAAAGTGCCAAAGAATTTAGTTTCTGACTTTAATGATCTTTCAGACAAGTTTGTAAAACACTTCTATAATATTGAACATGAGATTTCATTGGTAGATTTGTTGCAAGCCAAATATAAGATGGGTGAAATAATTTTGCAAGTTATTTGTAGTGATCAAGATAAATTACAAGTAGATTCACCCATAATTTACTAGACAAGCAATTAGCCACTGTGTTTACGAAGAATTTGCATAATGAGATATATTAACACCTAGAACTATAGTGTACACACACTTTCAAGGAAATCATTAAAAAAGGTTTTTTGATTGAAATATCCTTATCAATAAAGGGATAATAAATCTTACCTTGACAAATTAGATCCAAATTACAAACCAAGGAAATAGCCAAAAACCAAAATTAGAACCAAATTAAGCATAAACATCAAAACCAACATATGCCACCAATTATGAAAAAGTCCAAGCCATTTAATCATAAAAATAATGTTGTTTAAAATGGAGTAACCAAGTCATGGCATGTCCAAAAGGTGAAAATACCATCTACTCAGCCTACATCGCATATGTAAATTATTCCTAACCAACAACCTCTTCAGTAAACACATTAAGTGTAGTAGCCTAGACCAGTGTAACAAATGAAACAACCATTGCCTTTACAAACCCCTCCTCTAAGGATAATTATGCCTATTCATCACATCTTTAGTGACCATGGAAAAACCATTGAATATGTGTTTTTCAAGCTCACCATTACTAATCTAATTAGCTAGCCTATTTTGAAGCACTATCCTAAGGGAATTCCTTATTTGAATTGGTACTAATAAAATAAATTTAATGAGTATCATTGAGTTAATGGAAATAATTTGTGTTGTTGTGTGAAAATTAAACATTTGATTGAGAATATGTTGGAAAATAGGGAGATAACATTGTGTGAGGTCATGTTTCCACCATTTATATCAATCCAAGACCAAGTACCAATCAAACAAGACCATTATTAATTGATCCCCACCAACCATCTAATTCTAGTGATATTTCCTTAACTTAGACTCACATATAGGCATACCAACAAACATGGATTACTAGTTTTAGACCAAATACCGATAACTCATCTTTGACCTATGACCATACACAAGTACACCAGTAATAAAGATTTATCTTATTTGGTCTCCCACCACCATAATTTACTAATAATAATGGTACTATACCTAATATTTATTATGAAATCATAACTTAATGGTCAAATATTACCATCCTTAGCCCATAACCATTTGACACTTCACCCATCCAACCCACCATCCTAGCTAAGAATAAGAAATTTATTGTTGTAAAGGAGAAGATGATCGATATTATGGAATAATTGTAGAAGATACATAAATTTCCATATTAGATTTGTTGCATATGTCGACAATCTACAAGAATATACTGATAGAGTTACTTGTCCAATACCAAGTTCTTAATGAGATATATCTAGATAAATTTCAAGCTTTGGTTGGACATTTAACCCCAAGCCAACAATTAATTTTTGACCAAAGCAATATGTCATCTCTTAGCTCATTGCATAATAATCCATTATACATCAAAGTTGTCATAACATGGAATAAAGAGAAACATGTCCTCATAGACAATGGATCAAGTATAAATATTTTGTCTCTAAAGATAATCAAGCTTATCAAGTACACCACAACTAATCTCCAACTAGAAATGATCATAATCAAGGCCTATGAAAATGAAGAATGAGAATCACATGACACCATCAGCTTGCCAGTTATTATTGGTCCTTAACCCATGATATACTATGTCATGTGTTAGACCTTGATTTTTCATATAATATTATTTGGGTAGACCTTGGATACATGAAATTCTTGTAATTCCTTCAACATTGTGATTTAGAGCTTATACAAGTCTTTCCCTTCTCTTGTTCTTGAACAATGATCACTTTATTAGTTTTGGGATTATGAGTTATTTCACCATGCAAAGGGATAATTTAAATATAATGAAAAAAGATAAAAATGTCTTTATACTTGTTTATAATATTCTCCAATAACTCTACACAACACTTTTGGAACTATCTCAAACCTATCTCACACTTATGTAACTCTGCTTGCCAAACTAGCCTTCCTTGTAGCCCTTTTCCACCTGTAAACATATTAGTATGGAAAAGTAAAAAAAATTATGACTTAACATCATTTTAATCTATTTTTACTATTTAAATACACTTATAGGTCAGATTTAAGACCTTATCTCTCTCTCTAGGTTCACTTTCCTTCTTTTGGCCTTCCCAATTAGGCCTTTTAAAGCCCTTATTCAAGGTCACTTGATATAAGTCCATAATACATGTATGATGTAGGATTATAATTGTGCTATTAACTTATATTACATAATAATACATATTATTACCAAAAATTAGGATTTTCCACTAGTTATATTTCTCCCAATAGGCTAAATCCTAGTTGGTAGGGCTTTTAAAGACTGTGTAGGTCGAGGCTCATCAAAATGTCATTTATTATTTTATATAGGGATTAAAAATAAACCAATGATTTATTTATGTCTGTATATGGATAATACAACTCTTTCATTTGGTAATCATAATCTAAAAACTATTATCTCATTCACAATCATAAGATCTAAGTCCTCATTAACTGTGTGTTATGATAGGAAACATGGGTTATAACAAGGTTTTACCAATATTTTAAAATCCTATTGTATGTATGACCTATAAATAGGTTTTTATAAATTAATAGGCATATATAAACCCTTATTTTATATCATTTGGATTCCAAACAAGTTTCAAAGACAATAATCTCAGTCTACATGTTACTATATTATACAGAGTGTTAGTAGTAAACATGGGTTTCACTCAGAGTTTGGTGTTTCCAACTTGTAAATAGTATTTAAAAATTATAAATGGGTTATTTTAATGTAAATAAACTATTTAAATACTATCACCTCCATGGTTATTCCCTTTGGATTCTAAAATAGCATTTAAGATAAAGATTGCAATAACAAACTCTCAGTTTCTCAATTGTAACAACCATTATAACCTATGGATTGATTCCCATGATTTAAAGACTCATTAAATATTTATAAAATCTCATTTTAATCCAAAAAAGGCACATTACCTTGTATCCTAGCTTAGTACTCTTTACCAAAAATTTCAAGTGCTACACCAATTTGCTTTCACAAGGCTGTATATGCAAGTCTCCTGCTACCAAGCTTGGATATCTCATCAAATGAGTCTATCTATCTCTCTCAAAAATGTTCCTAAATCCATGTAGAGATAATAACAACTTATCAACCCAAAATAAATCACAATATACAACCAATTACCAGTGGAAGGTCCAAACACACAATATATTCTTACTCACAACCATATAATTAATAATGCACTCAAAATTTTCATTATCTCAGTCCTCTTGTTCATCAAATTTATTTTCTTACATTAATTCTCTCTACCCTCCTTTGAATTAAAAACAAAATAATAATCTCAAAAACTTATTCCACCACCTTTTATAAGAACCATAACTAATTCTTGGAGGTTTCTACGTGGAAGTACTTGAAAATTACATTGCATTTTAATATTTTCCCACTATATGAATGATATGACTATGCATAAAGACTAAATAACAAGTTTATGACCTTAACAAAGCCTTAATACATCTTATACAACTATTTAATTTTTTCTAACCTTTTACACCTTCAAACTAAGCATGCAAATCCTACAACAAGGTTCAAAAATTCAAAATTTCAAATGTGGTAGTTTTGGAGAAAAACTCCATAATTCAAATTTTATGCCACTTGGAATAATTCAGTTCATTCATATGACTTTAAAAGGACCTAACACACCTAAAAGACATTGAAAGCCAAAATTGGAACTATTTTTGGGTCCACATGGATGCCCCTACATCACAATGCACCAGTGTATCAAGTTCTCCCATTTAGGTATGGAAGTTATTATCCATGGAGATTTGCATCCATACAAACATTAAAAGAATTTGGAGACTCAGTACCAAATCTATAACTACCATTTTATCCTAAATCTAGTTATTAAAAAGGATAAAGGAAAATAAATTCTTGTTGTTTCCCTAGAGGCCAATTATATTGACCTAGATACCCTTGATTCATTATTCCACATGATGCTTCATAATATCTAATCATTATAACATCTTAGCTAATGACCTAGGATAATATTTGACCCATGATAAATTCCATATTACTAAGCTTCCATAGAACCTGAAGTATTATGGAAGACCTAAAGCTAAACCACCTTGCATGAAATGGGAAAGAAAGGGAAAACATAATTTGCATAGTCTAACACCTATCATTTTCATATTGGATACTATAAAAGAACATGAACCACTTGTAGATGATGAATGTTGGTTTTATAATGAAAAATTGGTTGACTGTTACCTAAATGTAAAATATCCCATTTCAAACAAAATCATGGAGAAGCATGCCTATGAAGGAAGAGGCCTTGGGCTAAATCAATAAGGTCCACTTGACCCAATTTTTACCACTAAATACAAAGGAACATATGGTATTGGATTTAAACTATCAAGGGGTGACCCCATGTACCTTATTCATGTTCCAATGCTAATGACTAGTGATGATGATGTTGATAACAAAGTAGAGTCTAATTGTAGCCATTTTGATGACCTATCCAATACCAATTTATTTGATACCAATGCTATTTATACCCTTAGATAAGTCATTAATAATAATCCACTTCCTCTATGCCATCCTCAAATTATAGACTAGGACCAATAATAATCTATAATGCAAGTCGATGAATTTCAAAATGATGATACCTTCAATAATTTTTTAGGCCTAAAGGATAATGTTCTATTGGGAGACCACAAACAAAGGTTCTTAATCAAGTTATATACTAAAGCCTATTTTGGAGAATGCGTGAACACCCTTAGCCACACAAAATTAAATAAAACTTTAAAGTCCTAAAGTGAAAACCTCTTTGAAGTGATTGTGGACCAGGGACATAGTAAAGAGAAAGGTCAGTCTAGTGGTGAAAACTTGTTTTAGGTGCCATTAGATAGGGGTGCTAAACCTTATTCAAACATAGCTTAGGAGACCACCAATAATGAACTTGCCTATGGGTCCAAGTTCAATTTTGAATAAAAACAAGATTTTGATCGAATCATCCAAGATTTCTTGATAGTGTTTTTCACATGGTTATTCCTACCATTAGGGGATTTTGATTCATCATGCCTAGGACAACTTGAAGAGCTATTCCTAATAGAGGACTCTACCATTATAGGCCAATTTAAATATTTTCCAACCATTCTAGAAGATGGTTCAACTCTTCTTATGGAGGATACTAAAAAAGTTAACATCAAGATTCTAGATAACCCAAAATGGATCAAATTAGGCACTCCCTCACTCAGGGGGAATGTGAAGTCTTTACTGCCCTATTGAGTGAATTTGTCAACATATTGTTTGGGCTTACTGAGATATGATAGGTTTGGATCCCTCTTTGGTTGTGTACCACCTTGTTTGTATATCCTAATGCCAAACTTATAAAACAAAAATTACATAAGATGCATTCTTGCATTACTATATTGGTGAAGAAAAAGTTGGAAAAAATATCGAACATAAGATGCATTGACTGATCGACTACTCAGAGTAGATCTCAAATATTATACCAATCAATAAGAATATAGAGGGAATCAATTTCTATACTAATTTTTGAGACATGAACAAGGCGTACCCCAAGGATGACTTTCCTTTTCCAAACATTGACATGATTGTCAACTTCACAATGGGTTATGAAATTCTTTCACTGATGGATGGATTTTTAGGGTACAAATATATCTAAATTACACAAAAATACCAACATAAAACAACATTCATCATACCATGGGGAATGTTTTATAATCAAGTTATGCCATTTGGTCTCAAAAATGCTGGGGTCACATACAAAAGAGTCATGACCATCATATTTTATGATATGATACATGAAATTGTTGAAGACTATGTCAATGACATACTAGGAAAATCAAAGACTAGGGTTGATCATCTAACAACACTATGAAGGATTTTTGAAAGACTCTATGAATACTAAGCCATGCTCAATCCTAATAAGTGTGTATTTGGAGTTACTTCAAGAAAATTTATTGGATTCATTATGTCTCACCGAGGTATTGAAGTTGATCTAGCCAAAGTACAAGCCATAACTCAAATGCCACCATCAACCAATTTGAAGTATCTCTATAGTTTGAAAAGCAAGATCTAGTCTAACATATGATTCATATCTCAATTGGCTGATAAGTACCATCCTTTTACAAATTTGTTGAAGAAGGGTGTCACATTTCATTGGGATGAAAAATGACAAAATACTTTCCAATAATTGAATGACTATCTATCAAAACTACCTATTTTATTACCTCTTATACGAAGAAACCATTCTTACAATACCTGTTAGCTATAAAAAATCCTTGGGGGCACTTATATCTCAACATGATGATAATGGAAATGGGCATGTTTTGTACTATTTAAGAAGTACATTGGTTATGTATGAGCACAATTATACACCCATTGAAAAAGTTTGTTTAGCTATGGTATTTATAGCTCAAAAACTATGAAATTACATGTTAAACAACAAGACCATGGTCAATTCCAAAGTAGATCTACTCAAGTATCTACTATCTGAAATAGCTTTACAAGGTTGTATGGCCAAATGATCATGCTGTTGAGCTAATTTTAGATAGAATACATCAACTGGAAATCCATCAAAGGACATATTCTTGTAGATCAACTTGATGAAGCACCCCTTACAAATATAAATCCACTAACATTCCAATTCTTAGACGAATCTATTATGACCATCATTGAAACACCTCTTTGATGAATCATTCACAACATATAGGTTAAGGGTAGGCCTTATTTTTATTACACCATAGGGGGATCTAATCCCTAAATCATTCTAGATCAACTTTCCTTATACCAATAACATGGGCACATATGAAGTACATGTTTTAGGGATTCATCAGGTAGTACATTGGAACATATAACATCTAGAGATTTATGGTGATTCTTAGTTAATCATCAATCATGTTACAGAACACTTTTAGAATAAGGATGGCAAGTTGATACCATATAAGGCCATAGTCGACACTCTCAAACATCAGATTATTGATGTATAATTTAAACATATACCAAGAGCCAGTAATATAATAATAAATGCCATGACCACCATTGGATCTTTGATTCAACATACAAAAATGGCAAAAGAATACCAATTCCTCATTAAAAATTTGCTAACTTCAGCTCATGAACCTTCATCCATCATAATGATCTATGATATTGTTGGTCCTAACTCTATATGGTATTCAAACCTTTACACCTATCTTCATGGCCAAATATTGCCAATAGACATATCCTTTTAACAATCTAAATACTTTATCCACCATGCTACACATTAGACCTTACTTGGACCAACCCTATACTACCATAGTGTTGATGAACTCTACTTCATTATTTAACTTTGATAAAATCTACATTAGCATTATGGGAAGTTCATGAAGTAGTATGTGGATCCCACATAAGCAGGGCTGTCCTATCCAAAAAGCTCTTACATATCAAGTATTATTGGCCAATGATGGATGTTTATGTAGTTGTGTACGTAAAAATGTATGATAAATGTCAAAGGCATGACAATCTAATTCATTCCATAGCCAAGAATTTGAAACCAATGCTTACTCCATGGTCATTTGTTACATGGGGCCTTGATCTCATTGGCAAGATAAACCCCACTTCATCTGATGGCCATAAAAATATCCTTATCACCATCAAAAACTTCACTAAGTGGGTTGAAGCTATACTCCTCACTTAAAAGACTAGAAATAATCATACTTAACCATCTTATTTTCTGCTATGGTATCCCCTCTAAAATTATATATGATAATGGTAGATCATTCGAGAATAAGGATATCAAATCGCTATATACCAAGTACAAAATTACTCAACATTTTTCCATGAAATTTTACCCTCAAGGTAATGGCTAAGATGAATCATCTGATAAAAACATTGCTAACATCATTAATTTTTTTTCAAAAATGCTATCCATGATTGAAACCTTAAAATATTTTATGCCCTCTAGGCATACTATACCAATCACTATACTCCAATAATAGCCACTTTGTATTCACTTATTTATGGTACTAAGGCCATTATTTCCATTGAGGTCAAGTTACCTTCTTTTCACATCTCTTTAAAACATGTCTTAGATGATGAAGACTATCGAGTAGCTCACCTATAATAGCTAGAGTTGCTTAATGAGATATGCATGGCTGCACTTAACAACCTACAAACATACTAGAACTAACTTTGTGAATACTATAATTGGTGCATTAAACACATATAATTTGAGCTTGGTGATCTTGTACTTAAATAAAACCAATAGAATACCATAAATAAGAAGAAACATAAGGATAATTTCAAACCCAATTGTATAGGCCCATTAATCATTGTTACAAACTATAGTGTTAGAGCATACAAGCTTGCTACACCAAATAGGGATGAACTTAATGAGCCAATAAACATTATATACCTCAAGCGTTAACTCGATTGAGAGACATGGTGTATTGTTTATGAGTCCCATTTTAGTTATACCATAATATTGACATTTTTCTTTGTACTATACCATTCTATCATGCCTTTCCTATCAACTAAGTTATTTTCACCCTCCCTACCCATCCCATTGACCTTGGTTCCATTCAATTAGTTTCATGGCTGATTTCAACATGAGGATTTAGATCAAGTTTTGATAGTTGTTTCATTATTTCAGCAAGAGGCTATATTTTAGAGTAGTATCATAGAAGTTTGGTAGTTACATTATTCATTTCTTATTTCAATCTATACCACATGGGCTTGGTTATAGTTTCCTTTGGGAAAACCAATATCTCACCATCATGCTATTCATTATAACCACCTATGGGTAAATTAGTATCATTAACCTATGATATTGTTTCCTAATTATAACTACCTCAAGGAAACTTAGGAACAACACTTTCTTGTCATGCCTTGAATTTCCACCTTGCCATTCCTATGACGTATTATGAAGTTTTCCAACTTTGCCTATTTTGTTTCAATTGGATACTACCTAATCAAATTCCTTTGTTATAAGGAAAAACTACAGTAACTTGAGGTCCCATCATGGGATTATGTAGGTAGCACTTGATTCATGTTGAGGCCAACTTAGTCACCCCTTATCCAAGCTTTCATCATTTTATGAACAAACTTAGCCATGATCTCACCACTTTATGATCAACCTTTGCTACGCTCTCACCATTTTAGGAGTAACCTATGCCACACTCTCACCATTTTGGGAGTAATTTTTGCCACACTCTCACCATTTTACAAGCAAAATAATCTATGCTCTTGCCATTTTGCAATAAATATTCAATTTTAACTCTCTTACTATTTTTAAATCTCAGGCCCATTTAGTGTCTTGTCATTCTTGATTGAGTTGTGATGCTCCAAAAAAATGATCTATAAAATCCTACACATCGACCACTTCTTTGCCTTAAGGATTCTTGGAACCCTCACTAAGTCAAAAAAAACCACTTGTTATTTAGTTTTCCCATCCTTACTAGCCTTGAATCCCATACTCTCACCATTTTACAAGCCCATTCCCACATTCCTCTATCAACAAAATCATTTTATTTTATTTTTCATCATTTTTATTCTATCCCATATCCTGGGAGAACTACATTTGGCCTAAATTTTTTGTTGGATATCA
Source organism: Torreya grandis (assembly GCA_037957365.1). Lineage (NCBI taxonomy): Eukaryota > Viridiplantae > Streptophyta > Pinopsida > Cupressales > Taxaceae > Torreya > Torreya grandis. The sequence continues at coordinate 674,972 of JARHVA010007237.1, read as the reverse complement.
CATCCATAGGACTATGTAGGCAACATCCACTTGTCTAGTGAATTTGGAGCCAGCTCAACCACCTCTTTCCTTTTTTTTATTGCCCATTCTTGGTTGTTTATTTGATTACCTCTTATTATCTAGGGGAATGATTCATCATCTTATTTGTGTCATGTTCTTTATACTAACATTATGATTACCATTGTTTGTTTTTATTTCATTTTATTTCTCTTTGTTTTATTTTGTTATTTATTTTTCCTGGCATTTTATTTGTTTGTTTGTTTATTTATTTGCCTATTTGTTTACTTTCTTGTTATGCCTTGATTTAGTCTATGTACATTTATTGGGTGATTCGTTGTGTGTTATTCTTGAATCTATCCATATTCACACGTCAACATTGTCATCATAGTTTTTATCATTAGTGCATTATTTTCAATTGAGTATTGGATCACATGTCAGTATATATGTATATATTGGCCAAGTTATCATGGTGTTCTATCATGATACCCACTACCACATACTATAGAAAAAAAATCAGCTCTGAGAGTCTACACAAAAATAAGGCGATGATATATCTCCTTGGCACTAGAATAATTCTCAATCTAATACAAATCATATCCTGCAAAGAGTAATTAATTACTAAAAGATTTTTTCTCGTTGCTAGTTAGGGTGAGCATCTCCCTACACGTAGGTTGCCTAAATTCATCCTTCTCTTATATACCAATTTTCCATCATATTCCATCTCATGTTTGCCATTATCAAGATGCTAATGATTATAACCACCTTTGGGTGAATCATTGTATACCATCCCACTTGCACTACGAATGATTATAACTACCTATGGGAAAATCATTATGTTTCAATCCACCTAGAGGTTAATGATTATAAACATCTTTGGGAAACTCATTATCTTTATTTTGCCCAATCAGGGCATAATTTCATTGTGATAATTCTTATAACCACCTTTGTGCAAACCATTATCTCCATCTACATAATTAGGGTATGTTTTTATCCTACCAATGATTATAACTACATATAGGTAAATCATTGTTTCCCCTTTTGATAATTATGACTACCTATGGGAAAATAATCATGTTTATCTATCTAACTGGGGTAGTTCCATATGTCAATGATTATAACCACCTATGAGAGAATTAGTCTTTTACACCCCATTTCATATTTTTACTCCAATCCTTTCCTCCTTTTGAGGTACTGACTACTGACCCCTTTTCTAATTGCTCCCTTGAGGGGGAACCTATAGTTCATCCATTGCCATTGAAGTCATAGGCATATGATACCTTTTCATTTTTTGAGAAGACATTACTATGCCTATATCTTTTAATGCATTAACAAATAGGGGAAAACTATAGACACCTAAAATTGGCCACAACTTGCCTTCGATCAAACTTTAGACTGATTCCTACCAACCATTGTAAATTAGGCCTAAGAATCACTGAATGTCCCAAATTTTCTTATGCATCATTCATCAAAGATTAGAATCATGTCAAGGCATCCTTAATTGGGTTATCCTATCATATGAAATCATAACCCCGTCTAGATTCATCTCTAATTATCCTATGGCATCACAATAGTCAATTTGGTGTATGGACCTATTACGTGGGGCACATGAACTTAAATCAAATATTGAAAGAAATAAATGGATAACCCAAATTAATTATTAAGCTAAACCAAATTAAATGCCTAGTTGAATTATCCATGTGTAATAAATAAATAAATAAATAAATTCAAAAATATGAAATATCTTAGCTTTTCATGATTACCTTTGTAAGTTGTGAAGCCCTTTGTAAATATCCTAACATATCTCATTTTGGATACCCATGCCTATTCATTATAAATCATTATTATTTGAAAACTATTACCTCTACTTGGATTGTATTTGACTCACTTACGTTAGGTTTGAACCCATTCTAATCATTAACTACACCTTAACTCACCTTGGGTTGAGGTTAGATCCATTTTCTATAAATACAAGCCATTGACTATTGAATTCTAATCTTGGAAATTATAGAGTTATAATGCAGGTTTTGTTGCATGAGATTCATATTAATAATGCTATAATACCAAAATATTGAGCCAAGCTACATCAAGCCAACACAAGCCATGGTGCCAAGGAGAGAAGGAGCTACACAACCTCCATTTCCAAAGACTCTTTAAAGCTTTTTTTTTAAGTAAGACACTCAATAACACATTTGGAGCTCTCAAGGAAGGTAAACGATTGTCTGTCTTTTTCATTTTAGTTGTGATTTCATTTTTATTTTGTTCATTAATCTCACCCCTAAGATCTAGGCTTGTAAGTGTTAGTGTTAGTGTGTTTTTATTGAGTTTTGTTTACTTGAAATAAAATCATACTAATCTCCCTACTTGTATTCCTATGATCATAGTGGGCCTCTTCCAAGACTCACTCTTCTCAATTATTCCACTAGTGCATTGTTTACTACCCATGGAAATCATGCCTCTAGTACTGCTTCTTCTCATACCTCTACTAGTACATATTTTTCCACATAAGCAAGTTATGCCACTAGTTCCTCACTTACCAATAAATCCTCTCAATCTACTACTAATACTCATAGTGGTACCCAAGCCACTACTACTAATTCTAATGATTCAAACAATGCCAATAATATGACTAAAATTCATCAAATCATATTAAAAAATCTTAATCAAATGAATGGTTTCCAAACTAATAATGAAAATCAAATGATGCAAATGCAAAATCATCTTACCTATATTTAAACCTACCCTTAATATATTCCATGGGGCATGCATAACCAAAATGTTCCCCCACTTTCTATTTGGGATTCCCATGGTAATCTTATCCCTCAACCTCCCCTTGTTAACAAAACAATAAAGTACCTTCAAAATTATCCCCTTACATATCAAATTACTAATATCGATATAAGAGGTATCACCCCTACCATTACTTACAATGGGTCAACCGATCCTACTCTCCACTTAAAAACATTTGGAAATCTATATAAATACTGGATCAAGTTAAATACCTTTTACACTACCAAGCTAGTAACAAAGACTCTTACAAGTGATGATTTAGATTGGTATAACTAACACAAATATCATTCCATCACTAATTTGGAAGATTTAGTTAATACTCTAGTCCAATAATTCCAAACTAGTGATCTCCCTGAGAATACCTTGACCCATTTTATCAATTTTAAGCAACTTGATACCAAAATTGCACTAGTCTTCATCAAATGATGGAAAACCTTGTCTAATAAATGGGAACATAATATGGTAGATGACAAACTCTTTCATCTATTTACCAATGATTTTTTTTCCCAATTTGTAATATTAGGTCTATATTCTCTCTCCACGTACTTTGGAAGAGGCCATTGACCAAGCCAAAAATGAAGATTTCCTCATGCATCAATTAGATCCATCCCAACCTTATATGGGTACTCACATGTTAATCAAGAATAAGAATCATGATGCTATAAGTGATGGTGTCACTGAATCTTATGATACCATTCATACTATTCAACCTATTTTTCCCAACCATACTCTAGAATAAGCTTCCCCTCGCAACCACATCACTAATCCTCATTTATCTTCAACCAATAACATCAATATTCATAAACCTTTATCCTGAGAAGAATTAAAAAAACATATACCAAGACCTCTTTCATGAGAACTTGATTCCACTTGACCCATGAAATCTTAGCATGATCCCAATAAATTTTGTTGGTTTCACACTAGTTAGGGTCATTCTCATGAAACTTGAAGGCAACTTCTTAATTTGGTTATTTATTTACTTCTTGGTCCCAATTTTGACCATGATTCTATCATTCTTAAATGTCAACAAGCATATGAAATCACCTTCAAAGACCATGAAACATAAAATAAATATTAAGATTTGAACCAAGCTAATGCTCATTTGGCCATCTATAAAGATCCTCTTTCAAATCACCAATATAACCAAGACAAACGCACCGCTTCTACCAATAATATTTTTACCCAACTCCTAAAGAGAATGTGGTCAATATGACTATTATGTGAATGGTGGTTGCTTGCATTGATCCTCATCCCATGCACACTCCTTAATTACCTCACACATTTAGTGTTATCAAAGTCTCTTCTCCAATTCACCTAATAGAGTTGGGGAACGAAGACCTTATATCTTTTAATGAAATAATCCTAACACCTCCATTGGATAACACTTATTATAACATCTATACCATTCCTACAACTTCTTTACCCATCACCAATGATACTTCAAATTCTATCAACACTTCTTCTCAAACCAAATGTGCATCGACTAACCCATCTTCTTAAGAAAATCAACAAACTTATACTCAAATTAAATTTCCCACATCTTATCAACATAAATTCATTTGCACTTATGCTCCTTCTTCTAAGGACCTCCTTAAACACTATATACCTATTTCTAGTATTCCCCTTATGGGTTATGATGAATGGGATCCTATCATAGGACTTACTAATCTCCCATCTCAAATACCATTTATTAAACTTATACGAACCTATCCACATCATTATAATCATATTATGTAGATTTTGTTCGAAATGAACATCCCTCAGCCTCCCCTAGTAGGATGAAAAGCCACCTTATCTAGATCAAAAGATAGAATTTTACAATAGTATGAATAAATATCTGTACATGTTGATTAAATAATGGACACTTCTCTTTCCCTCAAATTTCCTATTGCTTTTATGATCCCTGATGAGATTCTACTTCATGTGGATGATCCTCCTCTTTTTATCAGTGTTGAAATCAGTAATATCCAAGTCAAACGTGCTTTGATTTTTGAGGGTTTCATCACTTATGTCACCTCTCTTGATTTTATAAAAACCCTTAGATATTTTAAATGTAATATTAAGTCCACATATAACACATGTCAAGGCTATGACCAAAGATAAATTCCTCTTTTGGGTTGCATATGGATCCCCAATACCATCTCACCTATTACCATTCATGTGAAGGTGATGATATTAAAATTTCTTCTATCCTATAACATTTTGCTTGGTAGGCTATGGATTCATCACATGAGAGCATTTAACTCCGTTACTTGCCAATGTGTCAAATTTCTTCACAATGGAGCCATCTATAGGATTCAAGGTGACACTAACCCTTGAAATTTTGAACAATTCCAAGATTGTGGTGTATTTAAGATTCATACCCTTGAACCTTTACCAAGCGTTACATTTTATGAATCTCAAAAATTTAACTTTATTGTCAATTTCACCTAAGGTTACAATGGTCACCCCTAACTCATAGAGAATATACACCCTAACCTCATAGATGCCAATGATGATAAAACTAACAAGATAAATATCAAGATTAAAAACTTGGATCTCTCACCTCATCTCATTTCTCAACTTCCCTCTTATTTCTAACCTCATTATTATTAACCACTTTGTGATGATATACCCATTGTATTAACTAAGTATCAAAATTCTATTCATCACACCACATTAGATAACTAGGTCATCCCTACCTATAACATTGATCTTCATACACCTGATTATGATGATGGCTATACCTTAGATGATCCAGTCTTAGGAGGTCTTGTTTAGGAACAAGATGCTAAAATTATTCATTATCATTCCTCTTTGCTTTAGTATTTTAGTATATCTTCTAGTATTACATCTTATATCATTCCTAATTTTAGCATTTTTTTCTCTTGATCGTAGGGTAGTGATGGTGTGTACACGTCTAGTTTATGAAGAACCTCATAGGAGTATGCTTATGGATTGTGATATGACTGATCCCTATCAATTTTATAGATACCAATACCCCTTTATTCAATTTATCCCTAAGATTCTTATGATTGTACTTTAACCTTTTATGCATCCTACCCTCCCTCAGTAGAACCCATTTCAGATCATATTCCCACTCCCTTTCTAGCCGAGTCTCTTCTTGTTTCTGATATTATTACTCCTTAAATCAAGCCTTGCCTAGTCTCTCCACCAACCCCATCTTCTCTTGCTGATGGTTTTCTACCTATACTATAAATTGCTCCTTTCCCCTCCAAATGGGTTGATCAAGCATATTGTGAAATTCATAAAGTTTTCAGTCACTAGACTAGAGACTATTCACTATACCAATCTTCCTCAACTTTTATTTCCAATCCTCCTATCAGTAAACCTACCAAGTCTAATCACATATGTATCTATTACTTCCATGACATATATAATCATTCATCTACACATTGTCATAAGCTAAGACAATATATCGACACCCTGCATCCCACCATTCCTTAGCCCAGAGATAAGGTTATACCTCCCTCAAAATTTTTACCTTAATATGTTCTCAAATATGGAGAGGTATATTGACTTTGGAACTAATGTGGTACTCATCATACTGATCCACCTTCTTCCCCTATGGCTTCACCTTCTATGGTTTCATCTTTACCTACTATTTCTCCACCCATAAATCTCTCATCCATGGACCCTCCCTCACTTGTGGATCCCTCTCCATTGATGACCCCTTCATATCCTATAGAATCCATGCCCATGACTTATCTTGAGCATCCACTGCATTATCCCTCATCAACATGATCCTTTAGGCATTCTTACATTTTATACTGAGGAGATTTATCGTAAAGTATTTAATCAACTTTCCCTAAAGATAGATGAGACTTTGGATGCAATCCAAGTTTATATTCATAGAGACCTATCAAATATTATGGATAGTGTGTTTAGATAAATATATTAGTACTTATGAACATAATCATGGTTTTCTTACATTTATTTCCTCATTTTTTTGGGATGTGTACTCTAACTTTACATTTATCTACTTTTATCATTTGACATTGTGTTAGATTCTTATCTATTTTACATAGTGACTTTTGTTTCGCACCACATGTTACTTATTTTATCATTATTCTTATTATGTTCTATTATGGATTATTTTTCATAATTACATACTTATTCTTCTTCAGTTCATTTCTTATAGTTACCTTATTATTTTTCATGATTATTTGTTATCTTATCTTTATAAACAAGGACAATTATTATTATGACTTGGTTATATAAAGCTTGTTCCATTTAGTCATTCCTCATTTACCATGTCCTTCTTCTTACAATTAATTAATCTCATTACAATCTCCTTTTAATAATCCACTTTGGATCTCTCCTTCTTCTCCTTTATTCCCTTTTCACAAACTATGCATACACATGGTTGAGACTTGAGATAACATGTTGGTTCATAGTTAAGCCTAAGTGTTCTAGCTAGTCATATATTTGCATACTTAGATTACTTTAGCTAAAGCCTAAAGCTCATTCATGTGTATCATTCTATCTATCATGATTGGTCATTCTCAGTCCGTATGGAGGAGGAATCTTAAAAGACATAAAATATTCAAAATCCAAATCATTTAACAAAAGGCAATGATCTAAAAGGAAACATTTAATTTTTTAAAAAGTTAAATTGCACTAAAATATATTCTAACCACATATCCTCTTTCTAATCAAAGTTAAAACTCCACTGTTTGCTTTATGATAGAGCTAAGGTCTATGGGGATGTGTTAGGCTAGTAGATTAGAAGAGGAGAATAAAAAATCTTTTAGTGCTACCTACTTTCTCATGCAAGTACCCAAAATTAGTAGTAGACTAACAACTCTATAAGGGGTCTTAAGGAATGGGGAACATGTTATGGGAAGTTAGGTCTATTTTAATTTTCTTGTTCAAAACCTCCAACATGAGTTAATCTTAGTGTTGTTCCAAAAATTAGCTGCTCTCATTTTTGGAACAATCCTTACAAAACTTGTCCATTTCATGTTTTTCTCTCTAAGTTTTTTTTTGAGGCAAGTTTTTCTTGTTCTCGCGTGTGCTTAACTGGCATCATTCAAATTTCATGACATTCCCTTATTGTACTTTCCAAAAAATGTGAAAATCATTACAATCTTGATGCAGTTAGAGGACAAAATTTTCATTTCTCAGAGTTAGTGTTTTCTAGTGTATTCATGCAGTGGTGGCATTTTTTGCTGCCATTGCATTGGTTTTATGTCTTTCATGCAAAGGCAACACATTTTGCCACCCTTACATCCATCAGTCAAGAGTGGATAAATTTGCCACCCTTATATCTTTTGATGTCTCCCATGCAAGAGTGGTGATTTTTTCCACCCTTGCATATCTTTTTAACAACCCGTGCAAGGGCAACAAATTTTACTGCTCCTACATGACCTCAATTTTTGTGCATCACATTTATGGAAATGCACATCAAGTGTTTAGGGGGAATTTTTTCCCACATTTAATCTTTTTTCTCCCTCATTTCAATCCATCCTTCTATTACTTCTCCTCCTCTCTACCCCTGGATGATTAAGCAAGCAAGAAGAAGCACATTTTCACCAAATTCGAGCATTGTGTCACGTTTCTTCAGGTAGCATTTTATTTTTGTTTTTATTTTTATTTTTCTTCTCCCTTCTCTTTTTATGTTGTTTTTATTTCTTTTCTTCTAGGTTTAGTTTTTTCTTCTTTTTTTTCTTCTTCTTCTTCCCCTACCTCTTTTTCCTAGCCAAACGAGGCGATCCTAGCCCCCCTAACTGCACCTCGACCCTCCTCTTTCTTCTCTTCCCATTTGGCCTTCTCACCTGTGTTAGGGTGGAAAATTTTTTTGCCATCACATCTTCTTAATTCTTCCCTACCATGTGGATGGGTAGCAAACTTTTCCACCCTAACATAGTCCCCAATTACCGAATCAGGTGCATCAACGGTAATTTTTTCCTCCAATGCAATTAACCCAAACTATGTGCAAGGGTGGCAAAAATTTCCACCAATACACCTGACTTCCCCTTTAGGTGTAAGGGCAGTGATTTTTTCTACCTTACACATCCAACTTTCTACATGTATCGATGAGGATTTTTACTACCAATGCATCCTCCTTTCTAACCCAACATGCATAGGTGGCTATTTTTGCTGCCTATGCATAGAACCATCCTCAACATGTAAGGGTAAAAGTTCTTACGACCTCTGCATACCTTGCATCCATTTTCACTAACTATGAGAAATTTTTGTTTTTCCCATTTTTTGAGCCCACTTCCCTTTCATTCTCCAACCTAGCCTCACCTCAGCTCTTTCAAGCACATTACCTTGGTCATGATCACCCAACATGCAATTTTCCCAAATTACCAATATTTTCCTTAATTATGTGATCATGACTCTTATCACAGTTTCTCCTTGAGATCCTTCTTTGTTAACATACTTTCGACAAAGGCTCATCTTGATGACTAAAGTTTCTCCAAAGAAGTCGAAGATGATGAAGTACTAATATCAAGGTGTTTTCCCAATCACTTAGTCACTTCTAATGTCAATGACATTAGGGACACAGAGATCGACCATGTAGATATGGCCAAGTTTGTAGAGACAACCAAGGCAAAAAATTTGAGCTCCAAAATGAAGAGGATAATTGAGAGCAATATCCATCTAGTCTCCTCTTTTCTTATGGTGGCACATCACATAGAGTTCATCCTTTAGTGTGCCCAATTCTAAAACAAAGAGACCAGAGCCACGTCAGATGCTAGTGGCAATGTAGTAATTCAACTGAACCTCAAGTTCATAAATAAAGTTTTCATATGCCCACCTGTTAGTAAAGTATTGAAGTTCAACTTCATCAAAGCACAAAAGGAATAAGACAAAGATCCTGAGAAGGTGATCAACAATAGGTGGCTAAAGAATCCTAGAGCTAACTTATCCAGATGGCCACAAAACTTTCTAAGGAGCAAATTTATAGAATAAGTTGGTGACTTAATTACTCTTCTCAATAGAGAATGAGGTTTACCATCTTCTTCTCAATTTCATGAATGGATGTATCCATTCATCAAGATAATCTTCCAAGGGAAACAAGTCATTTTTTGGGGTGAATTGATCAACAATGCTCTGCATGAGCAATTGACAAAGGTGTCTAATACTTCAAAGTTTTATATGACTTTATACCTGGTGTATATTACAGCTTTAATGAGAACCTTTCTAGGTTTGACATCAGAGGGATACAAAAAACTACCCCTATATATCAATATTACCCTCAGCTAACATTAAAGGGATCAATCCATCACTTTAGGACAGTAAATGATGCCTTATTCATAATATTTTTGTGTCTTTTTGACCCTCAATTAGAATAAAAAAGAGTATCAGATGAAGCTTAGACTGTTGTCAATGACTTCAGTTGTATATTCTTATAGTTCCCTACTTTTTTCTATCTGTGGGTTGGCTTTTTCCAAGGCTATCCCTATATGCTTCCTAGATTTCCTTCTAATAAATTTATCTTGATGGAGATATGCAAACAAATTAATGTTGTACATAATAAATAAATAGAACTTAAGAAACTAGGCTTCAGGTTTGCCATTGAAAATAATAGGTACTCAGTGTTGACTGCTACAAAAGCAAGGGCAATGGAGACTGAAATGCAACTTGTCACCATGAAGAATTTCAAAATAAGGACTAAGTTTGATTATAGAGGTGTCAAAGACATGATCAGAAGGAAGACTCAGTTCCATGAGCCCATGAACAAAGATGTCTAGATAGATTTAAGGACAGTGGAAGATATCAGGAAGATGGACTACAATAGACTATCTCTAGAACAAATTAAATATCTAGGGCTCTCTAATTTCCTCCAAATCTAATAGATGACAGAGATCTGGTCAATAGCAGGTATCTTGCTGAACAAGTCGCTAAATCTCCTGTTCTTTAGATCTAATGGTCTCAAATAGAGTTGACCTCTTTAAGAATGAGATTCAAACCAATATTGGCTAACACCAATCATTGGTTAGAAAATAAAGGGATCACTTTAAAAGAATTCATCATAGGATTAGAGGCTAAATTCCAAGAAGAGAGAAGGAGAAAAGCAAAAAATTAGACAAAGAATAAAAGCGATGTTCCTTCTCCTTCTAGGCCCCATAAGACTAGGATCATCTTTGTGTCAAAGAAACTAAAGGTTGCTGAGAAAGAACTAGAGTCAATAGATATGGGGGTTGAGAAACAAAGTGCCCAAGAATAATTGATAGAATAGATGGAAATAGATGATAGGCCTATAGGTCAATAGGGGATGAAAAATCTATCTCCACAAGAGGGGGCACAACCAGTTGTAGGAATTTCTTCTTCTCCACCCCACTCACCTATTACAACTCCTTCACCCATTTCTCCCATCAGTATTCCCTCTTCTAGATCCACCTCTCCTTTTAGAGTTATTTTTGATGACCCTCAAGGCACTTCTAGATATGTTCCTTGATCATCAGGATCCATCGCTAGTCTGTCATCTTCTTCTTTCAACATCAGAGACAGTTCCACCTTTGACCATTCAGTAGTAGGCATGACTTTAACTGATACCACACCTACTATGCCCACTATGCCCATTATTCCCATTAGCAGTATATGTGCTACCCCAGTGACACCAACTACAAGGACTATTGTTACTGTAAGTGCTTCTGCCCTCCCACCTTGGTTATCAACTTTCACACCTAAAAGGAAAAAGCAAGCCATCTTTTCAAATGACTTTGACTTTGGTAAGATAGTACCAGTGAAAGCTAAGACCCCTAAGAAGCCTAAAATACTATCAAAAATGATTGGAGATAATAGGCACAAATTTTTGGAGATAGCTAAACCCCCATAGGATGTAACCCTTGAGAATTTTGATATGAGCAGCTATTCCATTTCTTGAGTTGAGTTGGGGAAAATAACTCATGAGGATGCCAAGAGTGATTTGTAATACGTAATGGATATCATGGTCTATAAATTTGATAGAGAGAGAGATGAAAGATCACTACAAAGCAAAGGTAGAACAATTGACCATAGTGATTAAGAGATTAACTTTTGCTCCAGGAGTAGTGACTCTAAAGGCCTTCTCCGTAGATGATCTTGTAATCCAAAAAGTTGAGAAGACCTATCTAAAGGGAAAATTACTTGAGGATTACCTAGATAAGATGAATACACAAGGGATTTCCTTGTTTACAGAGGTGGTTGAGAAGACAAGTAAAATAAGAAAATGAGAACAAAGTTAGAAGACCTTATCAATATTATTTCTCAAGATATTGACAACACAAATAGATATCTTAGCAAGTGGATAGAGATGAAAGTGCTAAAGAAATGTACCTTAGTATCAATTTGTGTCATTACCAATAGAGATTATTATATTGAAATTAAAGAATCACTGATATACAGGATCTAGGTACTTAAGGAATTGATCAACGACCTCAAATCTTCCAAGGATGCTAGTGAAGAAAGTGACACCAGTCTATTGAACAAATTGGAGAAATTGCTTTGTAGACTCACCTCTCAAGACAACCAATTCATTTTATTAGAGGAAATGATTCAAGAATTTGAAGGTATGATCCAGAGGGAATTCAAGGAGAAAGCTTTCTCAATCACTTCTGTGGATAATATTTTAGACAATCATTTAACCCTAGATAATCTAAGAACTAGGTTAACTAGTAATGGAAAATCAATCACAGCAGTGAGAGACACCACAGTCAGAGCTAATTTGGTCTTCAAAAATACTATTGTGCCAAATAGTATCGGGATATAGGCAACTATCACCATGTATGATGCTCATCTAAAAAATTTTGGTGACAAAAGTTGAACTATTCCTCCATACTTTCTTCTTCATTCTTCTCATGTACTTTATAATTGACTTGGGACATTTTCGCATGTGCTTTTTTAATATGTAATTACTTGTAAAAATCTAGAAAAGTCTCAAAGTCAATGGTGACTCATCTTTTACTAGATTTTTAATATTTAAGTCTTTTTCCAATTTTGAAGGTTTTTCCCTATATATATAAAGGGAGCCTCTTTTGTAAAGACATCTCAAGATAATTGAGAGCAAAAACTCTACCAAAATTGAGATACTTCTTGAGACTTTGATCTCATCTTGTAAATCAAATTTTCTTGAATGAATGAGAAGCAGCTTATTTTCAGACTTTATGTTGAAATAATTTGTGTTATTTAGGAGATCATTCTTATATTCTCTTTCCTAATAATCTCTCATATATTTGATTAAATAAGCAAAGTGTGTGTGGAAATTATTTGAAGACATTCTGAAGGATATCAGAAAGACTTTGAACTACTTTTATCCTTTGTGATCTTGTTATCTGTTATAGTTTTAGGTGAAGACTTTGAGCTTTACTTCACTCTACTATTACGTATGCTTTGAATTAGTGAGAGAGGCAATGAAAGACTTTATGCTTTCATGGGTTTCTCATCGACCTAGTTACTACTCAAGAAGATTTTTTACTATTTGCTGAATACCATTTTTGAAGGAAGAGGAATGCTTTTAGTCATCAACTAGGATTTCTCTTTTGCTCTATGAACATCATCTCTAAAAAAATAGAGATGGATGGTGTTATCCTACCTTGAGTATTATTTTTTGCTTATATATATATATAGTATATAATTGATTCATAGGGAACCTCCCCTTGATGAGAGGAGAGATTTATCTCATTATGATGTGGTAAACCCACACTTTTTTCCATATACATCTCCTTGTATTGTGGTTGATATACCCATTTTGCCATCAGTTAGCTAACGACAAAATATTCACCCAATAGTTTTTTGGTGACTCCGCTGGGGATTACAAACATGCATTTTGAAGCCTCAAGCTTCAAATTGAAGCATCTCTAGTTCCTTCTTCATTTTACACTGGTAGATCCACCATACACATAAAGCCAGAGAGCTCAAGGTATTGCTGATTCTGTATTCAATTTGGTGCAACAAACTAACTTTGAGATTTCTCCTCCACTATCTCACCTTCAGTGAACTATGAGTTTCCATCCTACCAGCGTCAGATCTCCCATACTTGGTGAAGATTTTAGACTCAGTACTAGTAAGGTTTTGTCTATACTAACCCCACCAAGATTTGTTATCCCACCATTCAATCATCATATCATAATGGCCCAAGGTCCTTGAGGTAACTCCTTTGGTCCTCTCAATCTGGCCCCACCTTTACAAAAACTACCTCATAGTTTGAGAAAGAACTTCCCCAAATTTTATGGTGATAAAAAGGTTCATCTTGACGAGCATATTGCTGCCTTCTCTATAGCATACGGTGTGATAGGTGTGGAATACGAAGATGTAGCAGTGAGACTTTTTATAGAAACTTTGCAAGGCGCTGCCATGGATTGGTTTTACCACCTTCAAGCTTTACTATAATTGACTAGAATATGCTCAAAACCAAGTTTGAGGCTAGGTTTAAACCTGCTAAAGATGCACATGCCTTATTAGCTTAGCTTATGAAAATGAAGAAGGAACCTCACGAGCCTATGAGGGATTTCATATAAAAATTCAATAAGCTCAGGAATCAAATTTCTATGATCACTCAACCAATGTTGGAGAATCTCAAGTTCTTTTTCATCAACTCTCAACTTCCTGAAGTAAGTTTCTTGTTGAGGTAGACTGGCCCTATGGATCTCATTGTGGCTCAAAATTTGGCTACTGAGATTGAGGATGATCTTATCTTGGTAGGTAAGATCAAAAAAGACTAATAAAAATAAATTTTATTCATTTGCTAAAAGTTTTTCCATGAGCACCATAGATCCTATGGTATAAAAGTTGATAAATGAACTGCTAGCCTTGAAAAGACAAATGGCCCAAGGTATGTCTACTCCTACTTATCAGGATATGTCAAGAAGGATGTTTCCCAATTAGTCATATCAAGGCAATGCTACCAAAAATCAAGGACAACTGAATCACCTTCCTCCTCCACATGGGAAGCTTACCATTAAAGTAGCACCTACTAATTCAGCAATTGGTTACCTTGAAGCTGAACATGATTTCTTATTCCAACTTGAGTTGGACCAACAAGATGATGTTAATCTCTTTGTAGAACAAGAAGAAGAATTAGCTGGTGACTCTAATATTATTTTCCTAGATTATCAAGATGAAGCTAGAAGTAAGGAAGAAGTGTTTGATAGATCCTATGCTATTTTTACCAGATCCTAGAATTAGTCAGCTCAATAAGCTAATAAAGAAAAATCAAGAGAAGAACCTCAACTAGTAGTTTCTATCACTAAATGAGGAACTTCATTAGCTTTCCAACCATCAGGTAATTAACAAAAAAGTAAGTACCTCAAATCTTCTTATACCTTCTACTTCTATTTCTCAGACTAGTGTCACACCCAATAAATATCACTATGATGGGCTTCCTCCCTCTACCTATAGCTCATTTCAATTATTTGATATATTTGATCATGCCAAAAAGACTAAGATTCAAATAATCAAGATTGAGTACTTGCGAACTAATCTTGAACAGCTTGATAGGTTGGCTGAATACGTAAGAAGTAAGACTGCCCCTATAGGACAAGATTCTTCAAAGGTGACTCATGATTCTTCCAAGAATAAATCCACCTAAAATAATCTTGTCATTACTCCTCTTGTTGCTCCCAAGAAAATAAAACCTTTTTATGTTTCCTTATTGATAAATGGTTATAAATTAAGTAATTGCATAATAGATTTTGAAGTCCACAAGATGCTTGACAAAATTCCCAAATGTGTCAACCTAAAAATTGGTTCAGATAGAACAATAGATAGATTGGCAGAGCGTAGTGCAAGTGTAGAAGAATCTTCCCCTCTAAATGAAGAAGAATCTAAGGAAAAATTAGTCTCTGATGAAGTATGGATTCTAAAATTTGATGTCAGCTACTCCTCTACCAATTTAGGAGCCAAGATTGTGTTGATATCTCCTCAAAGAGATATTTTTACTTCTTCATACAAGTTTTAGTTCAGTAACACCAACAACATAGCTGAGTATGAATCTTTACTGATTGGATTAAAGACTACTCAAGATAAAAGCATCAAACTCCTCCATGCCAAAGGTGATGCTGAATTGGTGGTTTGTTAGGTAAGGAACTTGTATCAAACCAAAAATGAGAAATTGTGCCACTACTTCAATTTAGTCTAGGAACAAATTGAAAGATTTGACACTTTTAGCATCTCTGCCATACTTAGGGAATTTAATGACTGAGCTGATGCACTAGCTATTTCAGAAACTCTATTGGTTCCTCACCCTATTTTTAAAGGAGATAGGTACACTATTAAATTGGTCTTTTAACCAAGTGTGCCTGACAATGCTAGCCATTGGTAGGTGTTTAACAATGACAATCAAATCATTGCCTTTTTAGAGCAAAAATATAGCTTTGAACAGCGTCATTTCGATGGCAGTGAGCCCCAGAAACTTGAACTAACCCCTAAATCAAGTACAAATGTAGGTGAAGAATTCCTATAACTTAAAGGGAATAAGATCCCAAAAGGCCTAATTTCCCTTGAGAAGCTATTTGAAAAACACAACAGGTTCATTAAATAGTGGTAAAAGGATTCAAGTTCCTCCCATGAGTTTGATCAAATAAATTTAGGTACCAAAGAAAATCCCAAAGTGGTGAACATTGGGAAATACTGCACTCAAGAAGAAAAGTTCAAGTCCACTGCTCTACTCTGCCAATATATAGATGTCCTAGCTTACTCCTATGATGATCTAAAGTCACTCAGGCCTAAATAAATTTGCCTTGACATTCCTCTCAAAATTAATTCAGTACCTTACAAGCAAAAAACTAGATAGTACAATCCCAAGATATCAGGTACTATTTTGTCTAAAATACAAAAAAATTTGAATGCTAGAATAATTTTCCCAATCCATCATTTCACATGGATTGCAAAAATAGTCCCTGTGATGAAGAAGAATGGTAAAATTTACATCTGTGTAGATTTTAGAAACTTGAATCAGTCATCCTTAAAGGATAACTATCCTTTGCCTATCATGGATCAAGTTCTATAGATGGTGACAGGTTTAGAGATGTTATCAATGCTGAATGACTTCTCAGGATACAATCAAGTTGAAGTTTGTAAAGTAGACCAGCATAAGACTACCTTCACCACACCTTGGGGCACCTTTGCCTATCAAAGAATGCCATTTGGTTTGATAAATGCTAGCACCACTTTTTAGAGAGCAATGGAACTTGCTTTCAAAGATGAAATGGGTAAGTTCATTGTAGTATACGTGGATGATTTAACAGTCTTTTCCAAGCATCATCCTGATCCTTTACACCATTTACAATAAGTGTTAAGATGTTGCCGCTAGAATGACATTTATCTAAATCCCAAGAAAACTATTTTTGGGGTAATGAAAGGGAAATTTCTCAGGCACATTGTATCCTAAGAAGGTATAAAAGTTGACTCAAAAAGAGTCAAGTCCATCCAGGAGCTTACCTTACCCACAAGTAAGACTGCAGTTCACTAAGAAGACTCACCACATTGTGAACATGATGAAAGGCAAAGCCACTTTTTGATGGACTGCAGAAGGCAAGTTAGCATTTGAAGACATCAAAAAAGTAATCACCCACACACCAATTCTAGTTTGTCTAGATTACACAAAAGACTTCATATATACAACTATGCTTCTAAGCATACACTTTTAGCTATTTTGGTTTAACATAACCAAGAAGTTATGGAATCTCCTATTTCTTTCATGAGCTATCCTCTCAAATTTCATGAGCTAAAGTACTCAAACATGGAGAAACATGCTTATGCTGTGGTTAAGGTGGTGAAGCATTTCAGGTTATATATCCTAAATTCACATACTGTGGTTTTGGTGCCTGATACAATGGTGAAGTCCATTCTAACTCAATAGGAGTTTGGTACTAAAAGGGGCAATTAGATTGCAAAGATTTAGGAGTTTGATCTTGAAATCAAACCTACCAAAATTGTGTGGGGAAAGGGCCTTTGCTAGTTGATTGTTGATAATATTTCCAAGGAAACAAAAAATGAAGAAATAGAGGTTGAAGACATGCCTACGGTCCTCTTCATCGCTACTACCAATGAGTGGTATTCTGACATCACTAATTTTATTACCTATGGTGAGTGTCCTACTCATCTATCCTATAAATAAAAATGGAATATTAAGCTAAAAGCTATTAGCTATGTCTTGTGGGATAATGGTTTATATAAGAGAAGCCTTAATGGGGTATTCTTTTACTGCATCGATAAGGTGCAACAAGGTAAAATTTTGGAGTCTTTCCACAATTTGCCTTGTGGAGAACATTTCTCTGCACTAGTGACAACTCATAAAATTCTATGAGTGAGGTATTATTGGCCTACGCTATTTCAATATACTTATAAATGGGTGCGTAGGTGTGAATTGTGTCAACAGTTCATTGGGAAACCTAAATTTGCTGCGTTACCCCTCAAGCTAGTGGTAATTGAAGAACCTTTTCAACAATGTGGTATTGACTTCATTGGTGCAATCAACCCATCTTCAAGTGCTAGGCATGATTATCTCCTTATTGTGACTGATTACTTTACCAAATGGGTGGAAGCCATTCCAACTAAGCACACTTCTTCAGAAGTGATATGTAATTTTCTTAAGGAAAATATTATTTCCCAATTTAGGGTTCCAATTAAAATTGTAACAGATAATGTAGTCTATTTCTCTTCTCATGAGATTACCTAGTTCTAATTTTATTATGGGATTACCCTTTCCCACACTTTTGATTATTTTCCACAAGGAAATGGCCAAGTAGAATCAAACAACAAGAATTTAGTTACTATTATCAAGAAACTAGTAGATGATAATCAAAGGACTTGGCACAAAGCATTGTTTGACACTTTGTGGGTAGATAAGATTACACCCAAGAGGGAAATAGGCATGTCACCATTTAAAATTTTGTATGGCTTAAATGCAGAGATACCAATCACTCTGAAACTATCAACACTCAGGTTAGCAAAGGCAATCGAAGATTCAACCTTAAAAAATTCTATTGATAAAAGGATCATGTGTCTAACTGAATTAAATGAGCAATGAACCATGGTGGTGGATTAGATTACTACACATCAGAATCAAGTGAATAAACTCTTCGACATGAGGGCAAAGATTCATGATTTTTAGATTAGAGATCAAGTCTTGTTGTGGGACAAGAGGAGAGAACTAAAAAGAATGCACGATAAATTTGATTCTTTGTGGAGAGGTCCATTTACCATTCATCAGGTCTATGGTGAGAATAGCTTCTTACTGGAGTATCTAGATGGAATGCCATTCTCATTGCCTCATAGTGAGTAGCATCTAAAACATTTCAATCTTTGAAGTATTAGATGAGTTCACTTGTACATTTGTATAGTTTTTGTGTTTTTGTGTTTTTTGGTTTTTCATGTCTTTTCCTTTTTCTCACTTAACTCCATAGCCCAATGGCTTGGATGAAGGCACTTAGAGATTGGTTTCTACTCCCATCAATTAGTTTGATCAACATAATTTTCCCAATAGGAGCCAGTTGTTGTTTCCAAAATCAGCTACGCTCATTTTTGAAACAACCCTTACAAAACTTGTCCTTTTCATGTTTTTCTTTCTAAGTTCATTTTTTGAGGCAAGTTTTTCTTGTTCTCACGTGTGCTCAACTAGAATCATTAAAATTTCATGATGTTCCCTTATTTTTCTTTCCCAAAAATGTGAAAATCATTACAATCTCAATGCGGCTAGATGACAATTTTTTTGTTTCTCAGAGTTAGTGTTTTCTGGTGTTTTCATGTAGGGGTGGCATTTTTTGCCACCACTGTATTAGTTTTATGTATTTCATATAAAGGCATCATTTTTCACTATCCTTGCATCCATCATGCAAGAGTAGAAAAATTTGTCACCCTTTCATCTTTCGATGTCTCCCATGCAGGAGCAGTGATTTTTGCCACCCCTGCATATCATTTCAACAACCCATGCAAGGGCGGTGAATTTTGCTGCCCCTACACGACCTTGATTTTCATGCACAACATTTATGGCCATGTGCATCAAGTGGTTGGGGAAATTTTCACCCCCATTTAATCTTTTTTCTTCCTCATTTCAATCCATCCTTCCATTACTTCTCCTCCTCTCTACCCTTGGTTGATCAATCGAGCAAGAAGAATAACATTTTCACCAGATTTGAGCGTTGTGTCACATTTCTTCTGGTAGGGTTTTGTTTTTATTTTTATTTTTCTTTTCCATTCTCTTTGTATGTTGTTTTTCTTTTTTTTCTTCTATGTTTAGTTTTTTCTTCTTTTTCTTTTTCTTCTTCCCTTACCTCTTTTTCCCTACTAAACAAGGTGATCCTAGCCCCCCTAACTGTGCCTCAACCCTCCTCTTTCTTCTCTTCCCATTTGGCCTTTTCACCTATGTTAGGGTGGTGAATTTTTCCACCCTTACATATTCTTAATTATTCCCTACCATGTGGAAGGGAGGTAAATTTTTCCACCCTAACACAGTCCCCAACTATCGAATCAAGTGCATTAGCAGCAATTTTTGCCGTCGATGCAATGCAACCTGAACTATGTGCAAGGGTGGCAAAAATTGTCACCAATACACTTGACTTCCCCTTTAGGTGCAAGGGTGGTGATTTGCTACCCTTACACATCTAACTTTCTACATGCATTGGTGGCAATTTTTACTGCTGATGCATCCTCCTTTCTAACCCAACATGCACAGGTGGCTATTTTTGTTGCTTATGCATAGAACCATCCTCAACATGTAAGGGTGGCAATTTTTGTCGCCCATGCATACCTTGACTCCATTTTCACTAAATATGGGAAATTTTTGTTTTTCCCATTTTTTGAGGCTGCTAACCTTTCATTCTCCAATCTGCCCTTGCCTTAGCCCTTTCAAGTGCATTAACCTGGTCATGATCACCCAATGTGTAATTTTCCCAAATTACCAATATTTCTCCTAATTGCATGATCATGACTCTTATCACAGTTTCCCCTCAAGATCCTTCTTCATCAACATACTTTTGACAAAGGTTCACCCTGATGACTAAAGTTTCTCCAAAGAAGTCAAAGCTGATGAAGTACCAATATCAAGGTGTTTTCCCAATCACCTTAGTCACTTCTAATGTCGATGACATTAGGGACACAAAGATCAGCCATGCAGATATGGCCAAGTTTGTAGAGAGAACCAAGGTGAAAAATCTAAGATCTAAAATGAAGAGGATAATTGAGAGCAATATCAATCTAGTCTCCTCTTTTCTTATGGTGGCACATCACATAGAGTTTGTCCTTCGGTGCACCCAATTCTACAATAAAGAGACTAGAGCTATGTCAGATGCTAGTGGAAATGTAGTAATTTGACTAGACCGTGAGTTCATCAATAAAGTTTTCATATGCCCACTTACTACTGATGTATTGAATATCAACTTCATTGAAGCACAAAAGGAATATGAAAAATATCTCGAGAAGGCAAAGAAGGTGATCAACAATAGGTGGCTCAAGACTCCTAGAGCCAACTTATCTAGATGGCCATGAAACTTTTTGAGGAGCAAATTTATAGAATAAGTTGGAGACTTAATTACTCTTCTCAGCAGAGTATGAGGTTTACCATTTTCTTCTCAATTTCATGAATGGATGTATCCCTTCATCAAGATAATCCTCCAAGGGAAACAAGTCATTTTTTGGGGTGAAAAGATCAGCAATGCTTTGCATGAGAAATTGACAAATGTGTCTATTACTTTGAAGTTCTATATGACTTCGTACTTGGTTTACATTACAGCTTCAATGAGAACCTTTCCAGGTTTGATGTTAGAGGGAGACAAAAAAACCACCCCCATACATCAATATTACACGCAGATAACATTCAAATGATCAATCCATCACTTTAGGAGGGTAAATGATGCATTCATAGTATTTTTATGTCATTTTGACCCTCAATTAGAATAAAAGAGAGTATCAGATGAATCCTAGACTATTGTCAATGACTTCAACTATATGTTCTTACAGTTCCCTATTTTTTCTATCTATAGGTTAGATTTTTCCAAGGCTATCCCTATATGCTCCCTATATTTCCTTCTGATAAATTGATCTTGATGGAGCTGTGTAGACAAATTATTGTTGTACATAATAAACAAATGGAACTTAAGAAACTAGACTTCAGGTTCCCCATCGAAATTGGTAGGTACTCAGTGTTGACCACTATAAAAGCAAGGGAAATGGAGACCAAAATGCAACTTGTCACCATGAAGCATTTCAAAAGAAGGCCTATGTTTGATTATAGAGTTTTCAAAGACATGATCAGAAGGAAGACTCAGTTCCATGAGCCCATGATTGAAGACATCTAGATAGATTTAAGGACAACAGAAGATATCAAGAAGATGGATTGTAACAGATTGTCTCTAGAATAAATTAAATATCTAGGGCTCACTGATATTCTTTCAAATCTAATAGATGATTGAGATCTAGTCAATAGCAGGTATCTTACTAAACAAGTTGCTAACTCTTCTCTTCCTCTAATCTAATGGTCTCAAAAAGAGTTGACCTCTTTAGGAATGAGATTTGAACCAATATTGGCTAACACCAATGATTGGTTAGCAAATAAAGGGACCACTTTAAAAGAATTCATCATAAGATTAGAGGCCAAATTCCAAGAAGAGACAAGGAGGAGATCAAAAAATAGGATAAAGAATAAAAGTGATGTTCCTTCTCCTTCTAGGCCCCACAAGCCTAAGATCATATTTGTGTCAAAGAAACCAAAGGTTGCTGAGAAATACTAGAGTCAATAGATATGGGGGTTGAGAAATAGTGTGCCCAAGAACAAGTGACATAATAGATGGAAATAGATGACAGGCCTACAGGTCAATAGGGGACAAAAACTCTATCTGCACAAGAGAGGGCACAACCAGTTGCAAGAATTTCTTCTTCTCCACCCCACTCACCTATTGCAACTCCTTCGCTCATTTGTACCATCAGTATTCCCTCTTTTGGAGTCACCTCTCCTTCTAGAGTTATTTTTGGTGACCCTCAAGGTGCTTCTAGAGATGTTATTCAATCATCAGGATCCATCCCCAGTCTATCATCTCCTTCTTTCAACATCAGAGATAGTTCCACCTTTGACCATTTAGTAGCAAGTGTGACTTTAACTGATACCATGCCTACTATGCCCACTATGGCCATTGTTCCTTTAGTAGTGTAGGTGCTACCCCAGTGACACAAACTATAAGGACTGTTGCTACTACAAGTGCTTCTACCCTGCCACCTTGGTTATCAACTTTCACACCCAAAAGGAAAAAGCAAGCCATCTCTCCAAATGACTTTGAATTTGGTAAGATAATACTGGTGAAAGCTAAGACCCCCAAGAAGCCAAAAATCCTTTCAAAAATGATTGGAGATAAGAGGCACAAATTTTTGGAGATAGTCAAACCCTCATAGGATGTAACCCTTAAGAATTTTGATATGAGTAGCTACTCCATTTCTTGAGTTGAGTTGGTGAAAATAACTCACAAGGGTGCCAAGAGTGATTTTTAATCCACAATGGATACCATGGTCCAAAAATTTGATAGAGAGAGAGATGAAAGATCATTACAAAGCAAAGGTAGAACAATTAACTGTAGTGATTAGGAGATTCACTTTTGCTCCAAAAGTAGTGACTCCAGAGGCCTTCTTCATAGATGATCCTATAATCTAGAAAGTAGAGAAGACCTATCTAAAGGGAAAAGTACTTGAAGATTACCTAGATATGATGTATGCACAAGGGATTTCCTTGTTTACATAGGTGGCTGAGAAGATAGGTAAAATAAAGAAAATGAGAACAGAGTTAGAAGACCTTATCAATATTATTTCTCAGGATATTGATAGCACAAATAAATATCTTAGCAAGTGGATAGAGATGAAAGCACTGAAGAAACATACCTTAGTATCAATCAATGTTAATGCCAATAGAGATTCTTATATTGAAATAAAAGAATTAGTGATATATAGGATCTAGGTACTTAAGGAACTGATCAGCGACCTCAAATCTTCCAAGGACGCTAGTGAAGAAAGTGACACCAGTCTATTGAAAAAATTGGAGGAATTGCCTTGTAGACTCACCTCTTGAGATAACCAATTCATTTCAGCAGAGGAAATGATTCAAGAATTTGAAGGTATGATTTGAAGGGAATTTGAGGAGAAAGATTTCTTAATGGCTTATGTGGATAATATTTTAGATAATCAATTAACCCTAGATAATCTGAGAACCAGGTTAACTAGTCATGCAAAAGCAATCATAGCAGTGAGAGACACCACAGTCAGAGCTAAGGTGGTCTTAAAAAATACTATTGCATTAGATAGTATTAGGATACAGGCAGCTATCACCATGTACGATGCTCATCTGAAAAAGTTTAGTGACAAAAGTTGAACTATTCCTCCATACTTTCTTATTCATTCTTCTCATGTACTTTGTAATTAACTTGGGACATTTTCACATGTACTTTTGTAATATGTAATTACATGTAAAAATCTAGAAAAGTCCCAAAGTCAACGATGACTCATCTTTGACTAGATTTTTAATATTTAAGTCTTTTTCCAATTTTTAAGGTTTTTCCCTATATATATAGAGGGAGCCTCTTTTGTAAAGACATCTCTAGATAATTGAGAGGAAAAAATCTGCCAAAATTGAGATACTTCTTGAAACTTTGGTCTCAGCTTGTAAATCAAAATTTCTTGAATTAATGAGAATCAACTTATTTTCAAACTTTGTGTTGAAATATTTTGGGTTATTTAGGAGATAATTCTTATGTTCTCATCCTAATAATCTCTTATCTATTTGATTAAATAAGAAATGTGTGTGTGGAAATTATCTGAAGACATTCTGAAGGATATCATAAAGACTTTAAACTACTTTTATCCTTTGTGATCTTGTTATCTATTGTAGTTTTAGGTGAAGACTTTGAGCTTTACTTTACTCTACTGTTACGTATGCTTCGAATCAGTGAGAGAGGCAACAAAAGACTTTGTACTTTCATGGGTTTCTCATCGACCTAGTTACTACTTGAGAAGATTTTTTGCTATTTGATGAATACCATTTCTGAGGGAAGAGGAATGCTTTCAGTCATCAACCAGGATTTCTCTTTTTCTCTATGAACATCATCTCTGAAAAAAGAGAGATGGATGGTGTTATCCTACCCTGAGTATTATTTTATACTTATATATATATATATATATGTATATATATATATATATATATATATATAAGTGATTCATAGGGAACATCCCCTTGATGAGAGGAGAGATTTATCTCATTAGGTTGTGGTAAACCCACACTTTTTGCCATATAAATCTCCTTGTAATGTGGTTGATATACCCATTTTACATTAGTTAGTTGATGACAAAATATTCACCCAACACTTAGTACCACACTTATTTTCCTACACAACTTTGTGCCTCTAGTGAATAGGTATGCTCTGTATATTGATTGTCACTAATCACTTAATTTCTTCTCATGTCCTTAGTGTGCCTAATGTCTTCTAAGTTCTTACCATAAAATGCCTATGTTATGATTCTTACATTTACTTTTTCACTCCCTATAAACCTAATATTTTCCCTTGTTAAATATTGTTTTGTTCATTGATCACTCTCCTAGGGATTCGATTTGTGAGTCACATTATAAGAACCTTGAAAGGACAAGGCCTTCCTCAATAATTACCAAATTTTCACATTACCATTATAAACATCTCCTTTTACCATAATTTCACATTTTTTCCACCTCATTGGTGTTTTATTTGTGAGTTACAATTTAAGACCATGGATAAGACCTAGCCTTCCTCACAAAATTTTCTAATACCCAATTTAAAATGAAATTACATGTGTCAAATATGAGATAAGATGTGATTGATTATGAAGTACATGTTATTGACATGCTGCCCATCTTGATTTATATGTTTTATGATTACTTCATTAATATTTCACCTTTATCTTCTTATTTTATGATTGCATGTAAGAATCCAACCCTTTTTCTTAAAATTTTTCATACTTCCCAACTTGAATTAGTGTGATTAATTTAAGACCATTTTTGCAATTTTGATTTTATTTTATACTTCCAAACATGATTTAAAATGATTTATTTACTTAATTAATTTATTTTTATACCATTAGTCTTTCACGTGATTTCCATTTTATTACATTATTTTCATACTTCCCAACATGATTTAGTGTGATTTTACTTGTTTTAATTTGGTGCCAATATTTTTCTTAGAGTAAAAATATTTTTACCCTCTTGTTTACCACATTTTGGTTTATTATATGTAGTCATATTTTGTTATTACACATTTCCCATAATGATATAGTGGGTAGTGCATCTTTTTAATTAATTATACTTTTCCAAGTATTTTCATCTATTTCTTTTTAACCATGCCTATGTACTACATAATGATAGAAAAGAAAACACCCCACATAATACCCTCTTGTTTAAAAATATTTTTACCCTCTTGTTTACCACATTTTGGTTTATTATACTTAGTCATATTTTGTTATTACACATTTCCCATCATGATATAGTGGGTAGTGCATTTTTTTAATTAATTATACTTTTCCAAGTCTTTTCATCTATTTCTTTTTAACCATGCCTATGTACTACATAATGATAGAAAAGAAAACACCCCACACATATTTCTTATAACATATAAAACAAAAGCAAAATAAATGTGATAAAATGAAATATATCCATGTATCTATAACCATAACTAAAACATAACCCATAAGATCAACATCTAACTATCAAAACAAAATATCACTATATATATCATGTGTTTAAAATATAAATAGTAAAAAAATACATCACTCCATCTCTATGGATAGGTTCCATCATTTCTATATTGTGGTGTAGCCATGCTACCCATAAATGCCTCAGACTATCCCCTCTAAACAGTGCATTGTAATGAGGCTATCTGAGATCTCAAACCTACTACCTATCCCTATAAGTTGACGACTTGGGCATGTACCTATCCCAACTAGATAGTGATATCCATATGTGTGACTCTTTCTTGATCTAGGGCCTACCAAGCCTATGCCTCTCCTGCTCTCACCCCTACTAGTGGATTAAATCCATCTCCACATATCTATAAATACCTCATAGCCTCCTGCACTAGTCTAAACTAGCCCACCTAAGCTCGGGTAGATGGTACCATAGGATCATCTAATGTGGTGGTGTCGTATGGTGCCAACACCCCATCCAAAATATCATGGTGCACTCCCGTAACTAGGGATCCCCATCTAATCTCCTCATCTATAGGATATTCAAAATTCAAATTAGATAGATATCATATCACACACATATATCTCAAAATATATCTATCTATGATCATATATAACTAGTATTATATCTCAAAAATTAATAATTGCAACATTTATTACCTATCTCAGTGTTACTAATCACCACCTCCCCATTTTCTCATCCATCAAGCATTATCTCTCCATCAACCCATCCCTTAAGTACCTCATCTATGGGATGCCTCCAAATAAAATAAAAAATTGGAGTCACCACCCATGCATGTCTCGAGCCTCTCCTCAGTGGTGCTTCTATAGACCTACTCTACCCTAGTCTAACTAATGGGTCATCCTAGGTCACCACCCTCTATGCTCAATCCCATCATTGGTGTTTCCATCGATTGTATGACTAAGGTAGTCATTAATCCTCTTACTATGGTATTGATAATGGTACTTGTTTTACCCCTACATCCACATCCATGCCATATCCTCCCCCAACTATCAACTATCATGCTTGACTAGTCTATGGTCTCACACATTGTGGTGTAATCTCTAGTCTCTTAACTAACACTCTTCCTTCTCCTCTCACCCTCAACTCTCTTACATATCATGCCTAAAATGTGGGCACTACTATATGATCCACTAAGTGTGGGAGTTTGAACTATCCTAGAAAGTGTGCCACTAGATTTGGCTCTATTTACCAAGTATAGTGGCCTATGATATGCACTCATGCCAACCCTGGTACCATAGTAACATAACTCAACCAAATAGTCATAATGTGTGCACAAGACTACCACATAATATCTCCACATGTGACTATTTACAACATTGGAACATGGGGTATGACCCACTCTACCTGATCTTATCTCCACCTTTTAACTCAAGGTAATCAATCATCAACCGCATGGGGCAATATAGTTGGATGATACATTGAAAACATCTAATATATCTAGACACTTATTAGTACCACTAGTCCCATAGTCTTTGTTCATCTAGACAACATCCCATACATATCATACATGAGATGAACCTAAATGATAGAACCCAAGTCATAAGGTGACCCCTGATCCAATATAGACTAACACATGAAGGCTATTACATAAAGTGGTACCTTAATTTCTAATATGTGACACAACACTTATGATGTCACAATTCCTATCACAACCTTCTAGATATCTATAATATATGTAATATACACATTAAATAAACTCACCCTCAATCTCAAGTAAATCTTATCTAAGTACATTGCTCACTTGGCTAGTGCTCATCTCTCCTCCTAGTTATCTGATGTCCCTATGATCACTAATTTCCCCTTATTAGTAGTATAAATAATGCATGGAAATCTTCCAATGGGATACCAAACTCTATGGTATCCATATCCACCACCCATCTAAATGTGTTGGTCAAATAATCCCATGCTACAAGGAACATGACCATGAGATCAAAACTCAGTGAGATATGTCACATATCTATGATGCCTCCTAAGCCCAACATGACCAATATATCTCTATCCACATCCATCAAGTGCTTTAGTAAATTAGGTAGCCATGAAGAATCAACTAATCACTAAAATATCTAGTGTCTCTATAGAATATCAAATAATAAAGAATGTATTAGACCTTCATGTCACTCATAATCAGAATACATTTTTACAAATTTTATAAAAATAAACTAATTTTATTTAATTTATTCATTTTTTACAAAATTCACCTATTTTCAAACTACATCATCCCTTTTAGTATTAATCCAACCACCTTGTGGCTTAACATTACTATATCAGCCCTGCTTTCATTATAGTACTATATCAGCCACTTAAGAAATAACTAAGTCATCCACCGCTTGAATTAAAAAAATAAATCAGATTTATTTATACTCTCCAATACTATATCAACCACTTATTTAAAAACTAAGTTGGTCATATTATATTATGTCAACCCCCTTCCAAAACAAAATAATTCAGCCATGTACTATTAAGTTAGCCCTCTAAATTTTTGTCTTCTGCAAATTATGTTGACTTGGTCAACCTTGTTTGATCATTGCAATGAATTTTTGATTAATTTCCATAGGTGCCTTGGGAATTTATTTCTATGACTCCTTCATACCCAATACCCTATTTGAACCCTAATATCCCTAAAAATTTCCTAGGGTTTATTCTGGTCTCTAGATTTTATCTAATTGTCAAATTTCTATTAGAAAATGCTAAAAAATTAGAAAATTTTAGTTACTTACCTATACTAAATTATTACAACTGCTATGTACCCTCCCCATCTCAACTGTCATCTCCTCACCATCCTAGCTCTCTAGGCTCTCACTAGGTCTCTAAATTATTTTTCACCTTATTTATATTTATTATTCAAAATTATTTACCCTTCAAAAATTTACCATCATATTCCTTATTTTTATCATATCTTTATTTTTACTAATTATTTTTCCAAATCATAAAAATTCCTAGAATCTTGGTGTCATAAAGTATCTTTCTAACTATTATATACCTATGTTTTATTTTTTTTGATTTTTTGCTCTTTTTCACTAATCTCTATAGGTTCACCTAAATGTTATTTATATTGGACACCTTCACATTTCCCATATCTCCTTCTCTATATATAAAACCAAGGTAAGTAAAGGTATATGTTTTTCAATTATGCCCTTTCATTTATCTTATTTGCTCCTTATTGTACTCAATTTAACATCAACATTATATGTCATCATGTTATTTTCTCAAAGTACCATCCCTTATTACACCTACGTGACACATGATGAGATTTGATTGGGGCATATGTATACACAAAATATTTTCAAAATTTTATCAATTACTGATGCTCTTTATCTTGTAATAACCCATCAAGTCTCAATCTCTCTGAGTGCGCACCTTAAAGGGTACATTAGGAAAGGGGTGGGAAGATCATTGGTGCTTTACAAGATTTTTTTCCCTTTTTCCACTTGCTATCTACACACTTGTCTCATAAAAACCATTACCCTAAGATTTTCCTCCTATTTTACACCCTCCTCTAATATTCTACCACGTTCATTAGCCCTTTCCCTAACCTAAACCCAATTTTGATAGTTTACATGACTATGTTGGTGTAGTTATATAAAATGTGAAAATTGGAAAATTGAGTGTGGCTAATGAAACCCAACCCATAGGTCCCTCTTACTTGATTTCATGACCCTCATAAGCATATTTTCACTAATTCTTAGTCATCTATAGCATTTCATACCTAATCCCATGTCAGCTAGACTACTCTTTCCACGACAAATCCATCCCATTGGCCCTGTTAGTTAAGGATAATAACTCCCAACTTGGACTACAACCCCAATACCACTAATGTATTATTTTGGCTCTCTTGAACAAGTATATTTTTAGCCCCAATGGTCATTTCCTTCTATTTTCTCATCCTTCTCCTTGTTGGCCTAATGTGAGCACATTCAACCCATGACCAATAGATCCCTATAAAGGCCCATTCAAAGATCATTTGAAAAGGGTTGACAATTATCACTAAAAAAACAAGCATATAAGAAAGACTACTAAGATAATCTTCCATATTCTTTCATACAACCAACCAATTCTATTACAAGCTTATTCAAATCCTTACACTAGTCCCTCGCCACCTCAAGCATACCTAGTTTTAGCATTTGTATCTTCATACACAATATTGCATAAAGCACTTCAAGTAGAAGAACTACATATGGATTTATCCCTCTTCAGAGTATTAGTATGTGGGAAACATACCCACATAAGGGGTGTGGATACACGTTTAATAAATCTTACACACTCTAACCCCCCTTCTCAAAATTAGTTAAAGTAAAAAGGAGCCTAGGGTTTGAAGATTAAATCTACTCTATAGGGAGTTTTACAAACATTTGATAGTTGAAACTTCATAAGCAGGGTCACATAGACACAATGAACAAAACCCAAAAATCTCAGGTCTCCTAGACAATAGAGGAAGAAGTGGACTACAACATTGATGCCACTAGTTCCCTATTTTGGTGCTCCTATCCAATCATAAAATGAAGGCTTGATCTTGAATTGTGATAGTGTTCTAGTCCTGCACAGTCAATTCTAGACTCTATCTCAACTATCTTAGAGAGTTTCCAGCTAAGTCTTATTTTTTGTCCCTTATTACTATTTTTTAAAATGTTAAAATTGCAATAAAATTCATATAAATTAGTGGCTTCATAATTGCATATTTATTTACTAATTTTACTACTCAGACCCTTTAACTAAATTAGGAATAATACACCAATATTCCCAAAACTGTTAAATCATTTGGTGAACTCGACTTACTTCATTTGCACATAAAAACCCTAGAAATCCTAGGTAAATTTCCTATTGATTTTTTCTATATTTTTTGATTTTTTAACAGAATAATAAAATCATAAATTAGCATTAAAATTTAAAATTTTGTAGTAAATTTTAAAAATAATTTTCTTTCAAACCTTAGTTGTCCATACTAGTCTCAGTATTTTCCTAGTAATTTTCCAATATTTTTTTGATTTTTTACTAGCATATTAAAATAAAAAATTCACCTCAAATTTAAAAATTCAATAGTAATATTCAAAAATAATTATTTTTCAAAACCTTAGTTGCATCTTCTAGGTCTCTTTAAATCACCAATTTTCCAATAAATTCTTGATTTCTTGTATATTTCACTCAGAAATTCACTTTAAATATCATAGGAATTTTCAAATTAATCATCTTTCAAACCATAGCTATATATACTAGGTCCCATTGCTTCTTGAATGATCACCTTACATGTTTGTGAGCTTCATATCCTTTTTATGCACTTTCTAGTTTGTTGTTTTTAAGACTTGATATTTCTTACATTTAGTACTTTCCTTCCATAGCACCTTGATTATTACAAATTATTACAAAAAATTCAATCAATTTTCAATTTATTTTCCTATCTTAACAATGACCCAATACACCAATTTTGATGAAACTGATAAAAGGGAACTTTAAGAACTTTTAATTAAACACCCTGACATGTAATATGACATGCTTAGTATTATTCAAAAGGAACAAAAAAAAATTGAACAATGGTCCATCTTCTCAAACCATAAAGAAACCAATTTCAAATGATAATATGGGGACAACTATGTCTCAATAAGCCCCATAACAACCCAACCTATCTCTATGCCACCAGCTATAACTAGTACATCTTTATCTCTTGACGTGGTAGCCCTTATACAAGAGATAAGATCTCTTTAATCCAAGGTGATACATCTTGAACAAGGTGCCTCTAGACCTACATATGCTTTGGATTCTTTTTCTCTATTATATACACCATTGGCATGTCACATTGAATCTACATGCTTGCCATAAGATTTTGTTCAACCTAATCTTAATCTATATGATGGTAAGGGTGATCCAGAGACACATTTGAGAGATTTTCATGTAAAATTCTTGGACTATGTACCAAATGAATAGCTACTTACCAAGTTATTTATATAGAGCCTAAAGGATTATGTTTTATAATGGTTATACAATCTATCAAATTAGTCAGTGAATGCATTTAATCCTTTAGCTAACATGTTCCTAACTCATTTCAGCATTAACATTGGTGATAAGGTTTCATATGCCCAAGTTTTACAATAGAAACAAAAGTCAAACGACCATCTCACATATTATGTTCTTTAATATAAGACTATTTTGGCTAAGATGACTAGCCCCATGGCCAATCAAGAGTTACAAGATATCTTCAAATAGAGTCTTCTACTAGTTTTGCATGAATCAATTATGTTCAAAAGATTCTCTTCCTTTACTGAATTGTGTCACACACTAAAGGAAAGATAAGTCAAACTAATTTCAATGGGCAAACTCAAGTACATAAGTATCTCATAAAAAATAAATAAGAGTTACAAAAAAATCCCATACAAAGTCAAGATCAATGATAGAAAGAGTTCGAATCAACTAACAGTTAATGTGGCTTTTATTCCCCCTTAGAGTGTGGTTTTATCAACATCTCCTTGATGAACCTTTGCCAATCTATTAATTTTTCTAGCCAAAGTTTTATAGCAGCTATTGGAATGTAACATTATATCTCTCCCTCCTAGTTTGGAAGTTGACCCAACAAATCTTCTTCCATGGGGATATGATCAACATGCATTTTTAAAGTTTTACAAGGAACTAGGCCATACAACAAATAAATGCATCAGTTTGAGACACAAGATACATGATTTGATAGATGGAAATCATATTGATCTTGAAACTTTAGTTGATCTTCCTCAGGCAAAGCAAACATAGGATAAAGATTTGAAAATCTTCTCAAATCCCTTTCTATAACATTCTAAATAAGATATAGGGGACACATGAGGGGTTCACCAAGCATATCATGCATATCCTCCACTAGATACATATGTCAAACCTTTAGTTGAGAGACATATTTTGACTAACATGATTGGTGTATACAATTCTAGAGTTCCAACAAGACTTTCCATATCCTTCTCAAAGTAGGAGATCATCAAAGATGATTTGGATTATCATGCACTCTTTATCAGAGCTTATATTCATAATCATCATATTCATAGTGTTCTCATAGATAATAGATCTAATGTGAACATGTGCACTATGACATTATTATAACATTTGGGATATTTAAAGCATGATATTACCCCAATGGACATAGTTATCAACAAATTTAGTGGGAGCATATAGAGTTCATTGGGTGAGATTATACTTCCTCTATAGGTTGGTCCAACACATCTGGCCACACCATTTACTATAGCTCCTAGTGTAGGAGTTTTTGATATGCTACTTGGTCAGCCATGGATTTAAAGACTTTGAGTAGTACCTTCTACAATTCATAGATTCATGAAATTCATTTATGTTAACCAAGTTATTGTAGTTGGTAGAGTTCCATATGTGTTACCACTCCCCACTTTAGAGCCATCTACTATTTTACAGTCACTAGTTTCAGTTTTGCCACCAGTTATAGTTCCTCCTCTAGGTTTGATTTAGACATAGTCAAGGCAGCCATCACCAACATAGAGAATTCATACATCTTTATATCTTTAGGGTTCTAGATAGATTCTAGCTATAGTTTTCACAACCAAGGTAATATCATTGAGATCTCATACATCTAATCATAGAGCACATGTTTAAAGAGATTTTCCTACTACCATATGGTTCCCTAAGATCCCTATAGTTACATCTACTTCTTAGAGTTATAGGGAGACCCCACACTCAATTTATAGTTTAGATATTTTAGAGCATTTACATCATATATAGCTTTTAGAGCCATAGTCTTAGCCCTTCCATTATGCTTCAAGATCATGGATGATCCCTTTCCTTGATACAAGACACCATGATAGGGAGTCTCCCATGAGACTCATTAATTAGTATCATCCCTTCTTAGCTTGCTTTTACAAAGGTTATCTTCAATTTATCGTGCATAGTCTCCTAATGATTGATTTTACATAACTTATATCAAAAATACCAAAACCATTCAAATATTTCAAAATATAAAAATAGGCAAATAATTCAAAAAATACCAAAAATATTTTGATTGTATGCATCATCCATGATATACATTTCTACTATCATGCTAGACTTAAATTTTCTATTCTATGCTATTATTTGTTGATCTATATACATTACCATGCTTCACTTGATCTTGTTTGAGCATGTGTAGTGCCATCCAGATCCTTGATTACTTCACTCCACCCATTGAGGGGGCATCCTACTTCTACATTGATATACATACCTATTGGGGTCATCTTCTACATGACTACACCATCCAAGTTACGTCATTCCTATTCCACACAATCTAGCTATCATGTTGATGTACATTACTTACTAGTTTACACAAATTACTCTATTAACACTCACTAGTATATAACACTCTTGTATTTTCTTAGCATATACCTAGTCTTGTCCTAAAATGTCTTACATAATTTCACTTCTTGATTTGATTAGTTAGATGCGATTATATTTCTAGTATATTACATGATTTACTTTCTTGCTTTATGTAACTAGATGTGATTGCATTTATCAGGTTTTGATTGTCTTTTGTATGTGTATTAGGACATTCACCAATATCCTTTGCTTCTATTATTGTGTGTGTCTTAGGAAATTTGCTAATGTCCTTTGCTTGTACTCTTTTATGTGATTGTGGCTTTCATGCCAACCTTGCTTATTCTAATTATATGAATATGTGGCATTTGAACATGCCTTGTATGCTTGTTTTCTAGTTTGAGTGATATGTACCCATGCCCATTATTTGCTTGGCCCCTTGGATACTCTTGTATACTTCTTGATTCTTTAATTGTATTCTTGTTGCTTGATTTATTTCTAATTGTTTACAATGCCATGATCCACACCATGCATTCCCTTGCTTTCTTGGATGCCATGATGGACATCATGATCCATCCCTCTATGATAACTAACAAATAAAAACCAATAACTAACAACTAACAACTAAAAATTAACAACTAACAACTAACAACTAACAACTAATAACTAACAACTAACAACTAACAACTAACAACTAACAACTAACAACTAACAACTAACAACTAACAACTAACAACTAACAACTAACAACTAACAACTAACAACTAATAACTAGCAACTAATAACTAACAACTAGGAACTAACAACTAACAACTAACAACTAACAACTAACAACTAACAACTAACAACTAACAACTAAAAACTAACAACTAACAACTAACAACTAACAACTAACAATTAATAACTAACAGCTAACAACTAACAACTAACAACTAACAACTAACAACTAACAACTAACAACTAACAACAAACAACAAACAACTAACAACTAACAACTAAAAACTAACAACTAACCAAACTTCTAGTTCTAATTCAGTACATTGCATGTTATTACATTATTATATCTATTTAGGCATACCCTTGTTGATCTAAAAAATATCTCATTATAAACCATGTTATATATTGATGATTATCATCGATATATCATGGAACTTTGTAGCATAACACACTTGAAGAACTATTTCTTTTGAGGGAAATCATTTTAGGGTATTCATTCTAACCCTCAAAAGAGGGGGTAACAAATAAGAGTTTTGTCATAGAGATCAAGAGATCCTAATGGTCAAAAATTTAGCTTTTAGAACACTAAGAATAGGAACCAAACATACAATTAGATAGAAGAAACTAGGCATATAGTGAAAATATCAGAATAGTCATCAAATTTAACCTAGGACAATAACACCAAGATTGGAGTATAACACCGATTCCACTAGTGTCTATTTCAGTGCTCTTATCCAAACAACAAAAAAACTAGACTTTATAAAAGTAGGTATAAAAGTAGGTTAAACTATAGTTTTGCATAGTTAGACTAGTTTAGAATTAATAGTTTTTAGTACACTTTTAATTAAAGAATATAGATATAAGAACATCATGCACAATATGATGGCTCTCACTTCTAGTTTTAGATACAATAGTTGGTATAAATTCTAAATCAAAATCCATGTTTCAAACACCAGTGATTTGGGGTAATGTGTGCATCACATTTTTTTTAATTTTATTTTTGAGTTTAGTATTACCCAAACATTCTTAGTAGTTATGTACCTTATTCCATCTACAGGTGGTTGGCATCATTTTGGAGTGGCTTTCATATAATCCTAACTTCCACATTTTAGAGTGGATTTCATATAATCCTAGTGCACCAATTTTAGATTGGCTTTCATACAAGCCTAATATCCATATTTTAGAGTGGCCAAGAGTGGCCTAGTTTTTGGCATACATTTAGCTATCAACACCAACATTGTTAGATCATAGTACATTCATGGGCTTCAAGAGCTATCCCATATGACACACATCCATATTGTTATTAGTTCATACCTTCACTCATAAGGAAATGATGGAGTCAAAGGACTAGCTAGCCTTTGTATAGTTGAGCCACCTATTCAGAGGGATTGGAAACATAATCCAAACATTGATCAACATACATATGACCACCTAGATTCACTTAGTAGGTGATGATGGAGCCAAAAGTCTAGCCTTTGTATTCTTGAGACACTTCGAGGGAATTGAGCACTAAGATCCATTCATGATATTACTCTTAGTACAACATCATTTAACATTACTCAACATTAATCAACATTAGTCATAACCAATGATGTGTATTCATTCCTTTCTCTTCTTCTATCTCTTACCCAACTTTGTACATTCTTATTTTAGATATAGTATATCTAGTAAGAACTGATCTACTCTTTATTTTCTCTTGTAGATTTACACTTTACAATATGTTCTCTCTATGCACACCCAACATCACATAGATTCATGAGCTTAAATCTTGTAGTAAGTTTAGGTACACTTTTTATTTTTCTTTATCCTAGTATTTTACTTTGATATATCACTAGAATAAAGTGGGGGAAAATTTAGTTATATAAAATGTGAAAATTGGTAACTTGAGGGTGGCTAATGACACCCAACCCATAGGTCCTTCTTGCTTATTTTCATGATGCTCATAGGCATCTTTTCACTGATTCTTAGTCATCCATATCCTTCCATAACTAATCCCAACTTAGATATACTACTCTTTCCATGATAAATCCATCTCCTTAGGCCCCATTAGTTAAGGACAATAGTGCCCACCTTGGATTATAGTGTTAATGCCACTAGTGTCTTATTTCTGTGATCCTATCCAAGTGCATTTTTAGCCCCAATGGTTAGTTCTTTTTAGTTTTTAATCCTTCTCCTTATTGGACTAATATGATCACATTCAACCCATGACTAATATATTCATATAAAATCCCATTCAAAGATTATTTGGAAAGGGTTGGTATTTATCACTAAGCAAGCAAGAATATTAATAAGACTACTCAGGTAATCTTCCCTATTATTTACATACAACCAACTAATACTATTAAAAGCTTATTCAAATCCTTACACTAGTCCTTACCCACCTCAAGCACACCCAATTTTATCATTTTCATCTTCATACACACTATTGCATAAATCACATCAAGTTGGAGAAATACATATAGCTTGATCCCTCTTCAGAGGTAGGCAACATGCCCACACAAGGGGTGTGGATACATGTTCAGTAAATATTACACACACTAACCCCCACTCTTTCTCAAATTTTGTCAAATTATAAAAGAGTCTAGGGTTTGAAGACAAAATCTACTCTATAAGGAGTTCCATGAACATTCAATAGTCAAAACATCACAAGTAGGGTCACACAAACACAATGAACAAAACTCAAAAATCTCATGTTTCCTAGACAATAGTGGTAGAAGTAGAGTACAACACTAGTACCATTAGTTTCATGTTTTGGCACTCCTATCTAATCATAAAATGAAGGCCAGATCCTAAATTATGATAGTGTCCTAGTCTTGCATAGTTGAATTCTAGACTCTATGTTAGCCATCTCAGATAGTTTCTAGCTATGTCTTATTTTCTATCCCTTATTACTATTTTTAGAAATGTTTAAATCACAATCAAATTTATAAAAATTAGTAGCTTAATTATTGGATATTTATTTACTAATTTTACTATTTAGACCCTTTAACTAAGTTAGGAATAATACACCAATATTCGTAAAACTATTAAATCAGTTGCCCATATCGATCTTGAATTCTTATTAACAAAACTTATTAGGGACCTGGTCAACCCTTGGATGACCTAGTCTATGACTTATTATGTTTTTTTTCAATTATGATAATAGGTCAATTGGGTCAACCTTATCGACCAAAACATTTGAAAGGGTTTAGGATTAGATTTGCCTACATAAACACATTAATTTACATCATTTATGATGAAGAGAAGAATAAGTAAGATATATTATTAATCTACTTATCCACCATTTTACTTGAGAAATAAGTTTAGGGTTTTATATTTTCTTTGAGGATAAAAATATTATCTTATGGAGAAGTCTTTTGGATGCATTAATAGGTTGTGTAATATAGAGATGATTTATCCTTATCATCCTTACATACCAAAATAACCTCTTGTGAAGCACCTTGGCTAAGAGAGAGATTGAGGCTCGACATGTTCATCTTAAAACGTAAGTATTTATAACTTTATTCCTCTTTTGTAAGAGTAGATAGATATGCATTTTTATTTCTCTTCCATGCATTAAGATTCCCTATACATTAATGTGAGTATATGTATTATATGCATGTTTAATTTTAATGTTTATTACCCCGACTTTTTTCCACAATATTTGATGAGCACTAGATTAGGTTTTTACTTGTTATTAGTTTAGTGAATATGAAAACATAAGACCTATTGTCCCTCAAAAATATCACTCATTTTTGAGACAACATATGAGCTATTTTGATCCTGCAAGATAAAATTATCTCTTCTCATTTCAAAAAATTGTTCTAAACTTTCAAAATTGGGAATTATTCAAGCTTTTTCAGTTAAAGGACTTATAGGTTCATCAGGTTCAATGGCTTCAACAAGTGAATTCTAGAAAAGGAGCAGGTTCCTCAACACTTAGACACTTTTGAGGCTGGTTCAACACCTTGGTTTAACCAAAATGTTCATTGGCAAGCTTCAAAGAAAGATTGGACCATTGAACCCCACTTCTAAAAAAGGTTCAAAGGTTCTATGATGTCAGCAAGTTTCAAGAGTTAAGCATTTCGATCAATAGGTTCAAAGTGGTTGATTCAATATGGTTCGTTTCAAAGAGCTTGGTTCAAGTGGTCAATTGAATAAGTAGAAACAGAGGAATGAACCATTGAACCGTTGAACCAAAGTTGGTTCAATCGGTTGGTTCAAGTAGCAAGTTCAAAGGAATGCCCCAAAGCTAAAGAGACAAGTGCCTTTGTGGAGGGTAGTGAGAAAAAATGACTAAGGAAAGAAAAGCCCAAAGCAAAAGCCCATCAAAACCTAGTGGATGCTACCAAGTGTCATCTACTAAGACCCATTATACTTTGTTTCTAAGAGCTACAAAAGTTACCACATGTCCCTTATAAGATAAATGGAATGCACCAAGTGTCAACATCCACATGAATCCAAGTGAGTCCCAAGTGTATCTACAGTGTTTCTAAAGCTTAGCAGAAGCCACCACATGCCATCTTCTATGAGACACTCAAAATGCATCCAAAGCTTCTATAAGTTAAGCAGATGCAGCCATGTGTCCTCACCTATTTCACAGCAGATGGTACCACATGTCACCTATTGAGACCGACAAAAAATTGACTAAGGCAAAGCCAAAGGAAAAAGTACCCTTGTGGAGGACATTGAACCAAGCTGAGTGCCCTTGTGGAGGGCAGCAAGTAAAGGTAGACATAGGGAATTCCTTTGGAAAAGTTCTTGTAGTAAAATGGTTAAGGCTAAACTCATTTAGACTTTTTGTCTGAAGGAATTCACCCGAGAAGAAAGCCCAACAAAAAGTAGAAGCAAAGCAAAGGAAGATTTCCTTCAAATAAATTATATGAAAGAATTCCTTCAGACTTTTTATCTAAAGGAAAATTCCACTGAAACAGAAAACCCACTGAGGAAATAAAATCCTAAAAGCTACCACGTGTCCCTTACAAAGTTTAGCAGAAGTTGTCATGTGTCATCTCCTGAGACACAGTTTCTAGTAACTTTCAAAGCAATGAAATGTGCCATGTGTCATCTACAAAACTTAGTGGAAGTAACCAAGTGTCAACATTCATAGCTTCTTCCTTTTATTAAGGACTGTGGTGGGTCCCAGGTGAGTGGATAAACTTGAACAGAATGTGCCATGTGGCATCGTCTGTGTGAATCTAAAAAGAGTCTAGAATGTTTCAAAAGTCAAGCTAAAACTTAGCGGAAGCTACCACGTGTTGACATCCATAGTTTCTTCCTTTGGTCTCTTTATTAAGTAAGGACTATGGTGGCCCCCCATTGAGCTACTAAAGTAAGTAGAGCATGCCAAGTGTCATCATCTGTGTGACTCTGAATGACTCCCATTGATCTCTATAGTGTTTCTCAGAGTTTAATGAAAACTGCCACGTATCCCATTATAACTCTATGGAGTGTGACAAGTGTTTGCATCTACATCTTGAGTTTCTTACAAGTTTCAAAGCTTATTTCAATAAGCATTTCTTAGAGTGCCATAGATATTACCAAGTGTCTTGATCTATTTTTTAGTAGAACGTGCCATGTGTCAATTGTTAAGACTAGCAAAAAGTGACCAAAGAATAGAGGATCAAATTAAATTAAGGACCCAATTCAATAGCTAGGTAAGGATGAATGATGAAGAAAGAACAAAAATATCCACACATGAAATATGTTTGTAAAATTAGACCACCAGGTAGACATTGGATAACACAAACATTCAATGGCGTGACCTATTTCTCTGCATTGAGAAAAGCAAATAGGCAAATATGCCTAATTCCAGCATATCTTCTTGACAAAATTTAAAATGTATTCAAGGCATTAAATGCAACATGATGTGTTAATACTCCCAAGTCTTTCTTGGAGGGCTATATATCAGACTCTCTCTTATTTTTTTAGAGAGATCTTCTTGTTACTGGAAACAAAACTTTGCCCAAATTGAAAGGCATCACTGAGACTTTGAGCTCAGATTGTTCATCATATTTCTTTGTTTGAATAAGAAAGAAAGTTACTTTTATACTTTGTGTTGTTATAGATTGTATTATTCTAGTAGATTGCTTTTATGTCTATTTCCTAAATGTATTCTTGTTTATGCAATTTAACAAGCAGATTTAGTGGAGGTAACAAAAAAGGTGTCTTATAGCCAATTACTTTCAGACTTTGTGCTATCATAATTGTCTTCAGTGTGTGTTTATTTTATATTTCTATGTAAAGAACCTTGGGATGAATTTTTTCCCTCATTGTTCTTCATATTTCACTCTTTGACAATTAAGGTGGAAACTTTGTGCCTCATTTCATCCTGCCATGTTATTGCACCCTGTTATAGTTACTTATCATCACCTGAAAGATTCCTTATGTTTGCTGAACAACACTTCTGAAAGAAGAGGAGTGCCTTTTGTCATTTCATTAGGATTTCTCCTTTGATTTGTGTACATCATCTCTAAAAAAAGAGAGATGAATGGTTTATCCTACCCTTGAGTGTTATTTTATATATATATATATATATATATATATATATATATATATATATATATATATATATATATATATATATATATATATATATATAGTATATAGCTCCTGCATATCTACAGGGAACCTCCCCTTGATGAGAGGAGAGATTAGTCCCCTTTTGATGTGATAAACCTTCACATTTGGCTGACCAATCTTCTTATTGTGGTTGATTAGACCTATTTTGTTTATTTGTATGTTGATTGACAAAATATTCACCCAACAATTTTTGGCGACTCCACTGGGGATGTTATGTGCAATCTGACGCCTCAAATTTTAGATTGAAGCAGTCCCTACCCTTATCCATTATAGACTCTAGTGACTCCATTCCACTTCTTACCCATTATCATTATAGCCTTACCATCTTTATCCATTTCTATTATATAATCTGGTCTGTAAACCAAATCCACTGGGAAAGAACGTGCAATTTAAAGCCTCAAGCTTTAAGCTAAAGCAAGGTTAGTTCTTTCCCATTTTTGTTTCATAATTTGGCAGATCCAAGGTATACATTAAACCAAAGGGCTAAAGGTATTTTTGACCCTATATTCAAGTTGGTACAACAAAGTAATTTTGATCTATTTCCTTCACCATCTCACCTCCAACGAACTAGGAGCTTTCCTCCTACTAAAGTCAGGTCTCCATTATCAGGCAAATTATCCACTTCTACTATTAATAAAGCTTTGCCAATAGTTATCCCTCTGAGATTTTTTATTCCTCCTTTTCATAGTCATACAATGGTAGTCCAAGGCCCCTAGGGTAATTCTTTTGGCCCTCTCAATCTTACTCCACCTCTACATGAACTCCCACACAATTTGAGGAAAAATTTCCCCAAGTTCTATGGTGATGGGAAAGTTTGCCCTAATGAACACATTACAGCCTTCAACATAGCTTGTGGTGTGATAGGCGTAGAATTTGAGGACATGGCAGTCATACTATTTGTGAAAACTTTACAAGGTGCTACTATAGATTGGTTCTACCATCTGTAGGCTCAGTCAGTAACTAATTGGAACACCCTCAAAGCCAAGTTTGAACCCAAATTCAAACCTATAGAAGATGCACATGCCCTTCTGGCTCAGCTCACATAGATGAAGGAGCCTCATGAACCAATGAGGGACTTTATAGCCAAGTTTGACAAACTAAGGATCAGAATCCCTATAATTGCTCGACCTACAACTAAGAATCTCAAATGTTTCTTCATTAATTCTTAACTACCTAAAGTGAGTTTCCTATTGAGACGTGCTGGTCAAATAGACCTTGCTTCAGCTCAAGATTTGGCCACTGAGGTAGAAGATGATCTCATCTTGGCAGAGAAGATAAAGAGGGATCCTAATAGAAATAGACTCTCATCATCTTCTAAATATCCATCTACAAGCACCACTAATCCAATGGTGCAGAAGTTGGCAAATGAGTTTCTTGCTCTCAAAAAGAAAATGGCACAAGGAATGTCTTTTGCTCCTTCATACAGAGATATGCCAAGGAGGACATTTCCAAATCAGTCATACTAAGGCAATGCTACCAAAAATCAAGGGCAGCAAAATCGTCTTCCTCCTCCATAGGGGAAACTTGCCATTAAAGCACCCTCAACTAATTCAGTAGTGGGATATCTTGAAGTAGAATCAAATTTCTCTTTCTAGCTTGAATTGAGTCAAGAAAATGATGCTAATATCCTTGTAAAAGGCCAAGAAGAGTTACATGGTGACTCCAACGTTGGTTTCTTGAACTACTAGGATGAACCTAGAAGTAAAGGAGAAGCATTTAATAGATCATACACAGTGTTTACCAGGTCACAAAAATAGTCAGCTCAACAAGTTGATAAAGGAAAAATGAAATAATGTTCTCAGCCTATAATTTCACTTGCTAAGCGGGGAACCACCCTATTTTTTAGCCAAAAGACCTAATGATCACTAAAAAGGTAAGTACATCAAGTTCACCTTCACCTTTAACTTTAATTTCACAAATCAGTCCTTCCCCCTACAAACTAGAAGGTTGAATTACCTTCCTCTATTCCTAGTCTAATTCAATCATTTGACATAATTGATCATGTCAAGAAAACCAAACTTCAAATGACTGAGTTTGAATATTTACAATCCAATCTTGAGCAGCTCATCCCTATAGGACAAGATGCTAAGAAGGTAACTCATGATTCCCTAAAGAACATGCCCATCCCAAACAATCTTGTC
Source organism: Torreya grandis (assembly GCA_037957365.1). Classification (NCBI taxonomy): domain Eukaryota; kingdom Viridiplantae; phylum Streptophyta; class Pinopsida; order Cupressales; family Taxaceae; genus Torreya; species Torreya grandis. Next base: position 630,848 of record JARHVA010007237.1, on the reverse strand, counting down.
ATTAGTCCTCTAGCTACACTTGGTAAAATAGATCCTTTCTATGTTTCTCTGTTGATAAATGGTCACAAACTAAGCAACTACATCATAGATTCAGGTGTATCTGACAACATCATGCCTACCAAGGTGGCATAATCTCTTGACCTCACATTGACCAAGACATTTGGTAGATGCTTCTCCATGGAGAAAAAATAAGTGCCATTGCTGGGATAGGTCAAAGATGCCCAATTTGCATTTGTAGCATTCCCAAAAAAAATCAAGATGATAGTCCTGGTGGTTGATGTCCCAGCATCCTATGGTATTCTACTTGGATGAAATTTATGCAAAGATGTTGGTGGAGAATTGAGCATGGACCTATCTAAAGAAAGGATCCCTATCAAAGGCATCATGTAGAGGCTACTTCCTGAAAAGGAAAAAATATATATTGTCACTCAAACATCAACCCCAGAAGCTCAAATTTAGTTTGAGTCTTTAGGCATGGGTAACTACTTTCTATCTATAGACAAAGTTCATGAAGCATCTGATAAAGATCTTGAAAGTGTCAACCCATAGATTAGTTTAACTAGAATAGTAGAAGAATTGGTAGGTTGCAATACAGATGGAGAAGGATCTTCCCTCTCTAATGAAGGAAAATCTAAAGAAAAAATAGTGTTTGATGAGTTATGGATTCTAGAATTTGATGGCAACTGATCCTCTACTAGTTCAAGAACTGGGATTGTGTTGGTATCTCCTCAAGGAGATATTTTTCCTTCATCCTACAAGTTATAATTTAGCAACACTAATAACATAACTAAATATGAATCTCTATTGCTTGGATTGAAGGCTACTTAGGACAAAGGCATCAAACTCCTTCATGCCAAAGGGGATACTGAATTGGTGGTTTGTCAAGTAAGAAACTTGTATCAAACTAAAAATGAGAGATTATGCCACTACCACAATCTAGTCTGGGACCAAATTGAAAGCTTTGATGCTTTCAACATCTCTACCATACCTAGGGAATTCAATGATAGAGCTGATGCACTGGCTATTTTAGTAACTCTCTTAGTTCCTCAATTAGACTTCACAAGAAACAAGTACACTATTGAGCTGGTCTTTAGACCAAGTGTGCCTGACAATGATAATCATTGGCAAGTATTCAATGATGATCACCAAATCATTTCCTTCTTAGAATGAAAAGACAACTTTGAATAACTACATTTTGAAGGCAGTGAACCTCAGAAGTGTGAACTAGCCCCTGAATTAAATTCAACTGCAAATGAACAATTCTTGCAACTCAAAGGGAATGAAATTCCAAAAGGCCTAGTTTCCCTTGAGAAATTGTTTGACAAGCATGATAGGTTCATCAAATAGTAGAAAATAGATTCAATCTCCTCTCAGGGATTTGATCAAACCAATTTGGGTACCAAGGAAGATCCTAAAATGGTGAATATTGGGAAGTGCTCCACTCCTGAGGAGAGATTCAACTTTATTGCTCTACTCCACCAATACATGGACATCTTAGCATACTCCTATGATGATCTGAAGTCTCTTAGTCTTGATGAAATCTGCTATGACATTCCTCTTAAGGCTGACTCGGTGCCTTATAAGCAAAAATCTAGACAGTACAATCCAAAGATATTAGGTACTATTTTGTCTGAGATATAAAAAATGTTAAATGCTAGAATCATTTTCCCAATCCATCATTCCACATGGATTGCAAACATAGTGCTTGTAAAGAATAAGAATGGGAAAATTTGCATCTATGTGGATTTCAAGGAATCTAAATCAATCATCTTTGAAGGATAACTATCCTTTGCCAATCATGGATCAAGTACTTCAAATAGTGACTAGTTCAGAGATGTTATCAATGCTAGATGGCTTCTCAAGATATATAGGTTGAAGTTGGTGAAGTAGACCAACACAAGACTGCCTTTACCATACCTTGGGGCATGTTTACATATAGAAGGATGCCTTTTGGCTTGATAAATGCTAATGCCACCTTTTAGAGAGCAATGGACCTTACTTTCAAGGATGAGATGGGTAAGTTCATTATAGTATACCTTGATGACTTGACCATCTTTTCCAAGCATCACAATGACATTTCCTTGAACCCTAAGAAGTCTATTTTTAGAGTGACACAAGGGAAACTTCTCAAACACATTGTGTCTAAAGAAGGCATAAAGATTGATTCAGACAGAGTCAAGTCTATTCAAGAGCTTACCTTGCCTACAAGTAAGACTGCTATTCACTCTTTCTTTGAAAATGTGAATTTCTTATGAAGGTTCATCCCCAAATTTGCTGAGAAGACTCGACACATTGTAAACATGATGAAAGAGAAAGACACTTTTAGCTAGATTGAAGAAGGTAAGTTAGCATTTGAGGATATCAAGATTGCCATTTTACATGCCCCAACTCTAGTTTGTCCAGACTACAACAAAGAGTTCACCATATACAGTTATGCTTTTGAACACATGCTTTTAGTAATTCTGGTTCAACAAAATAAATAAGGTATGGAATCTCCCATTTCTTTCATGCGCTGCCCTCTCAAAGCTCATAAGCTAAAGTATTCAAATATGGAGAAGCATGCTTATGCAGTGGTCAAGGTAGTCAGACATTTCCACTTCTACATCCTAAATTCTCACACTACTACTTTAGTTCCTGATACCATAGTCAAATCCATATTAACTCAGGAAGAGTTTGGGATGAAAAGTGGTAATTGGATTGCAAAGATCTAGGAGTTTGATCTAGACATCAAGCCAACAAAGCTGGTATGGGGAAAAGGCCTATGCCAATTAATTGCTGATAACAAGTTATAAGAAATAAAGCATGAAGAAGCAAAGGTAGAAGACACACCAATAGTCCTCTTTGTCTCCACCATGAATGAGTGGTATTCAGGTATTGCTCATTTACTTACTTATGGTGAGTGTCCTGCCCACTTATCTTACAAAGAAAGTAGGACTATCAAGTTGAAAGCTACCAATTTTATCCTTTGGGACAATGGCCTGTACAAGAGGAGCCTTGATGGAGTGTTCCTTCACTATGTGGACAAGGAGAAATAAAGTTAACTTTTGAAATCCTTCCACAATATATCCTGTGGAGGATATTTTTATACTCTTATGACTACCCATAAAATTTTGTGAGCCAGGTATTACTAGCCAACTCTTTTGCAAGATGCATATAAGTGGGTGAGAAAATGTGAACTTTGCAAGTAGTTTGTTAGAAGACCCAAGTTAGCTACCCTACCTCTTAAGCCAGTGGTCATAAAAGAACCATTCTAGCAAAGGGGAATTGATTTTATTGGAGCTATAAACCCATCTTCAAGTGCTGAACATGATTATGTCCTTACAGTAACTGACTACTTCACCAAGTGGGTGGAAGCTATCCCAACCAAACATGCCACTTCAAAAGTAGTGTGTAATTTCCTCAAGGAGAATATCATTTCCAGGTTTGGAGTCCCAACTAAGATTATTACTGATAATGCAGCTTGTTTCACCTACCAGGAAATTACACAATTCTATTTCTACTATGAGATTACACTCTCCCACTCTTCTGATTACTTTCCACAAGGGAATAGACAAGTTGAATCAAGCAATAAAAACCTGGTGACTATCATCAAGAAGTTGGTAGATGACAACCAAAGGACATGGCATAAATCATTGATTGATGCTCTATGGGTAGACAAAATTACACCAAAGAGAGTAATTGGTATGTCTCCTTTTCAACTTCTTTAAGGTATCAATGCTAAAATACCAATCACCTTGGAATTGCCAGCCTTGAAATTGGATAAGGCAATTGAAGATCAGACATATGAAAGCCCCCTTGATAAGAGGATCATGTGTTTGACTGAGTTGAATGAGCAGAGAACTATGGTGGTAGACCGAATTGCTGCCCATCAAAGTTTGGTGAAGAAACTCTTCGACCAAAAGGCAAAAAACTATGATTTCCAAGTTGGAGATCAAGTGCTGTTATGTGACAAAAGGAGAGAACCAAAGGGAATGCATGGAAAGTTTGACTCCCTTTGGAGGGGCCCATTTATTATCTCCTTTGCCATTACATACCCATCAAATCTCCATAATCATTTAGACCTTAAAACTCCATCAATACAATGGTGAAAATAGATTCTTACTGAAATATTAAGATGGCACACTCTTTTCTCTACCTCATAGTGGGCAGCATCTGAAACACTTCAATTTTTGAAGTACCAGATCATTTCATCTGTACATATGTATATTTATATAGTTTTTAGTTCCATTTTGTTTTGTTTGTTTTCATTTTTGACACCTTTCATTTCTAGGTAACATGAATTCGTAGTCCAATGGTACACATGAAGACACTAGAGATTTTGGATTCTACTCCCTTTAATTCTTTTTACAATGGATGGAAGTTCCCCAACTAGAGCCAACTATTATCCCTAAAAAATATCACTCATTTTTGAGACAACATATGAGCTATTTTGATCCTATAAGACAAAATTATCTCTTCTCATTTCAAAAAATTATTCTAAACTTTCAAAATTGGGAATTATTCAACCTTTTTCATTTAAAGGACTAACAAGTTCAACAAGTTTAATGGCTTCAACAAATGAGTTCTAGAAAAGGAGCAGGTTCCTCAACACTTAGACACTTTCGATGCTAGTTCAACACCTTGGTTCAACCAAAATGTTCATCGACAAGCTTCAAATAAAGATTGAACCATTGAACCATCGAAACTCACTTATAAAAAAGGTTCCAAGGTTAAATGGGTTTGAAGGTTCAATGATGTCAGCAAGTTTCAAGAGTTAAGCGTTTTGGTCAACAGGTTCAAAGTGGTTGGTTCAACACAGTTTATTTCAAAGATCTTGGTTCAAGTGGTCAATTGAATAAGTAGAAACAAAGGAATGAACCATTGAATCATTGAACCAAAGTTGGTTCAATCAGTCAGTTCAAGCAGTAGGTTCAAAGGAATGCCCCAAAGCTGAAGAGACAAGTGCCTTTGCGGAGGGCAGTGAGAAAAAATGACTAAGGCAAGAAAAGCTTAAAGCAAAAGCCCATCAAAACCCAGTGGATGCTGCCAAGTGTTGTCTATTAAGCCCCATTATACTTTTCTTTTAAGAGTTTTAAAAGTTGCCATGTGTCCCTTGTAAGATAAATGGAATGTGCCAAGTGTCAACATCTGCATGAATCCAAGTGAGTCCCAAGTGTATCTACAGTGTTTCTAAAGCTTAGCGGAAGCCACCACATGTCATCTTCCATGGGACACTCAAAAGGCATCCAAAGCCTCTATAAGTTAAGTAGATGCTACCATGTGTCCTCACCTATTTCACAGTGGATGCTGCCATGTGTCACCTATTGAGATCGGTGGAAAATCGACTAAGGCAAAGCCAAAGGAAAAAGTACCCTTGCAGAGGACATTAAACCAAGTCAAGTGCCCTTATGGAGGGCAGCAAGCAAAGGCAAACACAGGGAGTTCCTTTAGAGAAGTTCCCATGGAAAAATGGTTAAGGCAAAAATCCTTTGAACTTTTTGTCTGAAGGAATTCACCCAGGAAGAAAACCTGACAAAAAGCATAAGCAAAGCGAAGGAAGATTTGCTTCAGACAAATTGTCTAAAAGAATTCCTTCGGTCTTTTTGTCTAAAGGCAAAGTCTACCAAAATAGAAAACTCACTGAGGAAATAAAAGCCTAAAAGTTGCCATGTGTCCCTTATAAAGTTTAGTGGAAGCCACCATGTGTCGTCTCTCGAGACACCATTTCTAGTAACTTTCAAAGCAACAAAACATGCCATGTGTCATCTACAAAACTCAACAGAAGTCACCAAATGTCAACATCCATAGCTTCTTACTTTTATTGAGTAGGGACTGTGGTGGGTCCCAAGTGAGTGGCTAAACTCAAATAGAATGTGCCATGTGGCATCATCTATGTGAATCTAAAAAGAGTCTAGAATGTTTCAAAAGGCAAGCTAAAACTTAGTAGAAGCCACCACGTGTCGACATCCATAGTTTCTTCCTTTGGTCTCTTTATTAAGTAAGGACTGTGGTGGGCCCCCAATGAGCTACTGAAGTAAGTGGAGTGCACCAAGTGTCATCATCCATGTGAATCTGAATGACTCTCGTTGATCTCTATAGTGTTTCTCAGAGTTTAAGAAAAACTACCGCGTATCCCATTATAACTCCACAGAGCATGACAAGTGTTTGCATCTGCATCTCAAGTTTCTTACAAGTTTCAAATCTTCTTTCAATAAGCATCTCTCAGAGTCCCACAGATAATTCCAAGTGTCTTGATCTATTTTGCAGTGAAACATGCCATGTGTCAATTGTTAAGACCAGTAGAAAGTGACCAAAGAATAGAGGATCAAATTGAACCAAGGACCTAATTTAATAGCCAGGAAAGGAGGAATGATGAAGAAAGACTAGAAATATCCATGCATGAAATATGCTTCTAAAATTAGATCGCCAGGCGGACATTGGAGAACACAAACATTCAATGGTGTGACCCGTTTCTCTACATTGAGAAAAGCAAATGGATAAATATTCCTGATTCCAACATATCTTCTTGACATAATTTAAAATGTATTCAAGGCATTGAATGCAACATGATGTGTTATTACTCCCAAGTCTTTCTTGGAGGGCTATAAATTGGACTCTCTCTTATTGTTTTAGAGAGATATTCCCATTACCAAAAACAAAACTCTACCCAAATTGAAAGGCATCACTAAGACTTTGAGCTTAGATTATTCATCATATTTATTTGTTTGAATCAAAAATCAAGTTAATTTTAGACTTTGTGCTATTATAGCTTGTATCATTCGAAGAGATTGTTCTTATGTTTATTTCCTAAATGTATTCTTGTTTATGCAATTTAACAAGCAGAGCTAGTGGAGGTGACAAAGTAGGTGTCCTAGAGCTAGTTACTTTCAGACTTTGTGCTGTCATAATTGTCTTCAATGTGTGTTTATTTTATGTTTCTATGTAAATAACCTTGGGACAAATTTGTGCCCTCATTGTTCTTCGTATCTCACTCTTTGGTAGTTGAGATGGAGACTTTGTGCCTCATTTCATCCTGTCATGTTACTACACCCTATTATAGTTACTTATCATCACCTGAAAGATTCCTTTTATCTACTAAACAACACTTCTAAAATAAGAGGAGTGTCTTCTATCATTTCATCAGGATTTCTCCTTTGATTTGTTTACATCATCTCTAAAAAAAGAGAGATGGATGGTTTATCCTGCCCTTGAGTGTTATTTTCTATTTATATATATAGTATATAGCTCCTGCATATCTACAAGGAACCTCCCCTTGATGAGAGGAGAGATTAGTCCCATTTTGATGTGGCAAACCTAAACATTTGGCTGACCAATCTTCTTGTTATGGTTGATCAGACCTATTTTGTTTATCAGTACGCTGATTGACAAAATATTCACCCAACAGGACCTAGTTAGGGTTATTACATAATTTTGCTTGACAAGATGCTTTTGAACCCTCCCTAGTGATATTATTGTGGTAAGAGATCCCTTAATTAGGTCTAGAGTATCCATATTGGTCATGAACCCAATTATATAATGTATACCCAATCAGAAGTGAAAGTAGGATCTATCTTCTCTGAGTTAGGATTGATTTGTAGATCTGTTACACTTCCCATTGCATACATATATCTTATTAGGCACTTTTTTTTTTGAAACCCATATGAGGATTATAGTATGTCTCATATTTTTATGGCATTATTTGGTTTACTCTTCTTTATTTTTAACACCTTCATTAATAATTAGACCATCTCCATGTTTTGAGTGACATATAACATCCCTAACATTTGTTAGGATTCAAAATTACACATAGGTAGTCATCTTTTATGATATCAAAATTACCACAATTTTTCATTATTTTGAGTAGTGGATCTATACCAATCATGTAAATATCATGATTTTTTCAGTAGGTGTTCACTTCCATTCTACACAACATCATCTGAGTGTGTATTAAGCCACCTTCTAGTCTCATGAAACTCACCACTATTCTAGAGCATCACCTATTTTAGTAATTTTATAACATCTTGTGATAGATATCCATTGATATCACCATATTCCACCTAGTTTAACATTGTGGTGGGATGGGAATGGAATGATTCTTTGAGTCCTTTCTACCCAATGCCTTGAGTTAATTGTTTATTTTGAGTGAGCCTCATATAAAGCACCATTTCCTAGTCTGACTTAGTGGTTATAGTTGCTTGACACCCTTGTATTCTAGTAATATGGATTGGAATCCATATGGACACTTGACATCATACTATATTTTCTTAATATTTTTACATAAGTACCTCATCATGCCTTGTTTGTGAGACATATTTTTTAAGGAATATGAGAATCTTATTTTTTTAACTTTAGAACTCCTAATTTTCACTTAAGGGGATGCTGGTAAAAATATTAATTGTGCACCTTTAATTAAGTTAACTTATATATTTAACTTTTCCACTAAATTTATTTAGTGTGTGCACATGCCCAAGTATGATATTAATGCTTACATATCTCATATGTGACACCATCATTAGATGTCATGTTAAAGTGGCCAATAGCAAAAGAAAAGCAAAGGTGTGACCTTTTCTATATATTTTATTCTCTTCCTTTGTATTTTACACACCAAAAATTCATACACGTATGTTCCATATTTGAGTGAAAAATCTATAATATATTATTTCTTATTTTAACTCTCCTCTTCTCACATCTTTCATGTGTGAGCTATGCTTCAGTTCTTATTTGATCCTAGATATATCATATCTTTATAAATAGCTTATTATCCATATGGGTTGGGTAATTTGGGACCCATGGAATGAGCACTCTTCATGAGCAATAAAGGACCACATACCAATATGTGTAGTTCTTTTGATTATTTTAATTTTTCATTTCAACTAGGTTGATAATTATTTTGAATAATAATCTATTTTATGATGCTAATGATTTCTTTCCAATACACATGGGATGTTATGGAGAATTGGGGAAATAAAACTTCAAAGTTTAAGATGCCAATGTGGGTATGCATTTTATTTTATTCCTTTCAACCATTATCTAACATTTTTTGTAAATACTACAAAGGTGGGTCATTTGTCAACACATTAATTTGTTGTAAGCCTTATTTGCATATGGTTTTTCATATGACTTGATATATATGGAATCTCATTATGAATTGGATAGCTATTTTTTTAATTTTCTTGTTCTTAAATTTTAATATCTATTGGATTGGTAGTGGGATTTTATGTTTAATATCTCTCTATATTTGTGGGTCTATCACATGGATCACTAGTTTGATCTTCTTCATCTTTGTTCTTTTTGTATGGTAAATAAATTTTTAGTAAACTTGGAATTTATAAAATATCAATAAGGTTTGAGGTTACTATTAACGTCTTAGAGTGATTTATTCATCTCTTTTGGGTTGGACACTCTTCATATGAATTCATTTCATCTTTTTAGGTCTTTTTAGGTTATCTTGTTCATGTCAATAGTTCCCCAATTAAAAATGAGATCACTATATATAAAAATACCTAAGTGCATTCTAAAGATAGATAAAATAGAAATATATTTAACTAATATTATGCCTAAACATAGATTTTAAGCTTTATACAAGAATAAATTTGATTGCGCACATCAAATACATGCTTTTACCAGAGGATGTTGGCAATATTTTATATTTTCATTCACATGATTTGTCTTTCACACACATATGTGGGAGATTTATACATGTAGTTTGATCCCCCTTCAAAGTATTATGATGTATCCAATGCTTAACTACTTAGTAAAGAGTGGTTAAGGTCAGTACAACCCAAAGATCTAACATATTTTTCAAGTCATCTTGTGGTCAAAAGTATGATTAGGTCTTAAAAAGAAGGATAAGGAAAACATAGATCAAAGCACAAGGATAAAATAAATTATATAATACTATGAAATTTTTAATAATAAATGCATGGTGTATGAAATAAAAAATGCATCATGTCTATAAATCATTACTAACTCAATGAAGATAGATCATACTTACACTTCTAACTAGGGATACATTAGATAATTGGGAACATGATCAATATGGGGATGTACTAGAACCAATTATGGGATGTATTATCACAATATACAATGCTAGGGATGGTTAAAAATACTCCATTCAAGCACAATCACATAATAACCCTAGCTAGGTCCTATCTATTCATATCTCACTAGATTGATAATAAGTAAAGTAAATAAATCTAATCTAGTCCTCACCAAAGATTGTGACACAATATGGGGATTAGTAAACAAATAAAAATGCATAGGAGAATATAAATTATGTTATGTATGAGTAAGAACCTAAATCATGGAGAAGAAGAGTTACTATTTGAAGCCAATACTTGTGCTACTTCTATCTACTAAAGATATGAACAAATTTAGAGAATACTTACCTGAAAGATGGACCCATTGAGACTCAATATTTACCTTATATAAATGGGATTTTCAATATGTTGTTTTGGTTTATAAAAATCACTAATAAATTCCAAAGCATCCAAGACTTCTCCACAAGATTAGATTCTCTAAGTAGAAACCCTAAGCTAAGACTCCTCAAGTAGAATGGTGGAAGAGAAGATTGTAAATAAGTACAAGTGAATAATAACTATTGATAATTATTGAATAATGATGAAATGATATTTTATATATATTAATATTTAAACCTCATCCATTCTAAATGTTTTGGTTGATAGGGTTAACCCAGTTGACCTAGTATAGTTACAGATAAAAATTCACTAGGTCACAGACTAGGTTGGCCAAGAACTAACCTAGACCCTTAATGAATTTCACCAAAACTAGTATAGGGTTAACCTAGTCAACCTAGTATAATAGACTATGGCCTTAAGGTGAGGAAAATAGGGATGGAAAATGGAAAAATACTAGAGGAGTATGTAAAAGAGGAGTAGTAACTTAGGGAATGGTTTTTAAGAGCTGGTTAGATTAGAAATAAGTGGAAATAAGGGACAATAATCCTATAAATCACCAATGGTCTACCCACCCCTTTTCCTAGTACATCCATTAGGGCATGCACTTATAGATATTGAGTCTTGATAGGTTTTTGTAGGATAAGAAACATTAGTATTTGAGAAAAGTTGAAAATATTATGTGTATACATATGCTTAACTCAAATCTCATCATGTGTCACTTAGGTGTAACATGGGATGGTTATTTGAGAAAGAACATAGTAACACACAATGTTGAGGCTAAAAACAATTACAATATTTTAAAGAAAAAATAACTGAAAGTAAATGATGAAAGGGGAAATGACTAAAAATTAAATGTGATGTGTACATTGACTTACTTTTATCACTAGATGGTTCTCTACTATGTTTGTAATTTTGATTAGGTATGGTATAGAGACTCCTTTCAATAAACCCAAGAATATAAAAATAAAGAGAAAAAACAAACAAATGCAAGAAAGCCAAGATAACTAGTGCTATGTAGATGGGACATACTTGGAAATTTGTCAAGTTCAGGTGACAAGTGATATGTTATACCAAATGACCAAGTCAAAATTTAGAGTAAATCAGGTAACTAAAAATACAAGGCTATTAAAGATCAAAAAACTCAAACAAGTAAACCTTAAGTAAGAAAGAAAAAATTACCAAGTCAACCCAAGGATAAATGTCGAATAGATGGTAATCAAATATATATGTGAAGCAGTAACAATCTTTACTTAAATAAAGATGGGGAAACAAAAATGGTAAAACAATATTGATGAGTGAGAAGTAACAATCCTGACTCAATCATCAATAGAAAAGGGTGTATAAAAGGGAAAACAACATTGATGAGTGAGAAGTAACGAACCAACTTTATTCAATAATAGAAAAAATACATGAAAGTATAAACACACTAGGTTTTCATAAAAAGGGGGTAGTACAATAAAGATAAATGGTAAAATAAATAAAAGTAGGAAATGTAAAGCCATCGTGTAAAGAAAGTAATCCATAGTTTCTCAAACATATTATTTTATTAAAAGCATATATAAAACTAAAACAAACTAGTCCTAACATGTTTTTTAAGATGTGTAGAAGGAAGTAGAGAAGAGGGAAAACATATTTAGAAGCACACATGCCTATCAAGGGGGGACATGAAATGGGTGGAGGGGAGAATTAAGGAAAAATCAAGGTATAAGAACTCTTTATTGAAGTCAAGACACTAATTAGGTTTGTCAAGACAAGAGGATTATCAATCTTAATGACTCTAAAGAACTTCACTTAGACATACAAGTATTAGGTAAACAAATGAAGTATGTAGATCATTATATGAAGGCTATATGCATGAAAAATTAAAATGGACCTACCTTACCATATTGTATTCCACATTCCTTATGAACTATTATAGAACCATCGGTCTACTATTAAGACTAGGTACTTACATGAGAAAGTAGGTAGGACCATAGAGTTGATTGAATTCTTTTATTCTAATCTACTGGCCTACCACATCCCAATGGACCTTGGCTCTATGTGAGGCCAAATGTGGATTTTGATCTTCGAATAGAGATAGGAGATTTGATTGTAATCACATTTTTTGGTGTGATTTTGACTTTTGATATTTGTATGTTACCTTTTATGTATCATTACCTTTTATTTCAAATGATTTGGATTTTAAATTTTTTGATGGATTTTTACATTCCTCTTCCATATGGATTTGGAAAACCAAACACGGGTTCTAAAGATGACTTTCATTTGAATACTTGGGACTTAGTTGCTAAGAGAGAGAACTTCAAAGAGCATGGTGTCTAAGAGTCTCATAAACTAGGTGAAATAAAAGTGCTATCTTGACTTTGACCTTGTTTTATCCAATGTGGAGTGAAAGGAAAGGAAATCAAGAGAAATGAAACATGTAATAAATTGAATGACTCCAAATAACAAAAACAAATGTGACAAAGGGTAAAAAAGGGATACAATGATAATAAAATGTGATTCTTTATCATAAAAATGTGGTAAATGGAGGGAAACATGCTAACATAGATTTTTGTGTAAATTTAATCTATCAAAAGAAGTAAAAACTAAAGATAAGAACAAGGATCAATGATTTATAACTATTTTAAAAACACATTCTATAAAAATAATGACAAGATACTGATTTTATGAAGAAGGCCAGGTCTTATCCATGGTCTTACACTGCAACTCATAAAAGAGAAACTCATAAGGGTGACAAAAATCATGGGAAAATTAAAATAAGATAAGAAAAAGAGGGTATATGTGAGGAAGGATAGGTCCTATCCATGGTCTTACACTAAAAAACACAGAGAAACTCAAGGGGTGCCAAAAAGTGTGTAAAAAATTGTATGAAAATAAAGAAGGCTATGTTGCACCAATAGGATGACCAGGTCTTATATGTGGTTTTACAATATAAGTAATGAGAAAAATGGAAATAAAAAGACCAAAAGGAAAGGACTAAGGTTTGTAAAAAGAGAACTATTGTAGAGGGAGAGACCTGTTTAGGTATCCTATAAAAAGTCTTAAATATATAGCATAAAAAAGCATGAAAAAAGGGAAGGATTATACACTAACGACTATATCATGGATGAGCATGTGAGAGATAAGCCTATGTATCTTAATTTTTTTCTTGAAATTGAATTATTTTGGTAGCATGTAATGGAGAATAAGAGTGGGCATTGTAAGATGCCCTAAAGGGTAAGTGGATGTAGGGATAGGTATCACAAGATGCCCTAGAGTTTGAAATGTCATGTGGGTGGGCATCCCCAAATGCCTAAAAAGGCTAAAGTAATATGTGGATGGGCATCTTAAAATTCCCCACAAGTTGAAAAGAGGAAGAAAAGACAAGAAAAAATAATAAGGAAAGAGAGAACCATATAGTCTCTAAATGGATTCAAGTTATCCATGAAGATTATAATAGGGGGTATGATGCTTGAGGAAAGAGAAATGATGATAACCCAATGCAATGAGAGGTAGAGACAAAGAAATAAATTAGGTAAATATAGAACTAAGTCAAACATATAGGATAAGAAGTAATTATACAAAGTTAATTGAGTCAACCTAGTACATAAAATAGGGGCTAAAAATTGAGAAAATAGGGATACAAAATTGATAGGGTTGACCTAGTTCTGTAACCTAGGCAAAAAAATATAAAGAGTTGATAGGGTCAACCTAATTCTATATCCTAGGAGATAGAAAAAAAATGTTGTGTTGATAGGGTCGACCTAGTATGGCAAGTAGGGAAATAGATAGTTTGTAAGAGAATATGTCGAGCAGAATGATTATGTACTAAAACATGAATTTTTTTACAATTACTTTTGAAAGCAATAAATGAAAGGAAACACAATAAATTAGGTCAATGAGGATGATATAATTGAGGCAAACAACACAAAACCTTACACCAATGCTGGCTAATATAAGTTTTTTCAATATAACATATAATTGAAAAAAGAGCAAGCAATCAACTTGGAAAGTAAATTCTAACTAAGTGATTATCCTGAATGTTGTTAGATTGTTAGAGTATGATTTTAAGTGTAATAGGGAAGTTGGAAGTAAGGAACTAGAAAACAATCTATGGATGGTTTTAGGATGTTTAGACTGAAAGGGATCTATATTGGCAATGGTATTGGCTTGGTATTAAAGATTACCCCTCACTTCACACACCATAGTGATAAGGGTGTCAAGTGCTTAGCTAATATATACCATTAACCATGTGTTTATACTTGGCTAGAAAACCAAGTCGTCTTCCCCCTTGGTGATGAAATCCAAGGAGAAGGCCTTGGATAGATAATTTTTTAAATGTATTTTAAGATTATGTGATTTGGTAGTGTGTGAAAAAACAGAAAAATAGTGAAACTAAATGGTATATTTAAAAACCAACCAATTAGACTCTGTGACCTATTCTAAGCATGCAAGAAATTTAAATTGAATGTGTGAGCTAATTACTAGCATATAAGTGTTAATTTTAACTTTGAAGCACAATATAGTGTCAGTTTAGATGATAGTGTATGTATATATTACAAAATAGAGTTGATAGTATCACTAATGTACCACTAAATCAAAGGCCAAAAAAAGGACTACATGGATAATGTCGACCTAGTTTTCTAGATAGAAGATAAAATACAGAACTAGGTTGACAAAGTGGATCTAGTTTACTATATAAGGAAAATTTTAAAGACTACAAACTATGAAAAATAGAATTTTTATGAATAAAAAAAATGATAGAGAAGGAGAGAAAGGAACCTTGGTGGGTTGGAAGATGTAAAGGAAAACAAGATTACTATTGAAGTGCCTACCTTGATTTATACTTACAAATTCTATCAATTAGGTTGAATGAGTTAACCTAGTTCTATAATTCCATGTTTGTTGAAACCTATAATGTATACGATGTTGATAGGGTTGACCTAGTACATTTCTTGGAAGTCTATAAGTGTACTATGTTGATAGGGTCAACCTAGTAGTCTATTTAGAAGTTTGAAAGTGTATTATGTTGACAAAGTTGATATAATGGCCTGCACCTAATAAAAAAATTGCACAAATAGAATAGAGTCATATTGATGTGACTATGTGTTAAACCTATGTACAAAAGTTATAACTATACTAAAACTATTGACCTAATATCAAAAATATAGAGAAAATAATGAAAAATGTGAGATAAAACTTACAAGGGTTAGATTCACATCGGGTTCACCAAAATGTATGTAATAAAAAATGCATCATGTATATAAATCAATCCTAACTCAGAGAAGATAGATCATAATTACACTTTTGAGTGGGGATATATTAGACAATAAAAAACATGACCAATATGGGGATCTATTAGACCTAGTTAAGGGATATTTATCATAATACATAATGTGAGGGAGGGTTCCAAAGCCTCTAATCAATAAAAATCATGAAATAACCCTAGTTAGGTCATATGTTCTCATATCTCACTAAACTAATAATAAGTAAAGTAAATAAATCTAATCTAGTACTCACCAAAGCTTGTGGCACAATATTGGGGTTAGTAAACAAACAAACATGCATAGGAGAATCTCAATTAAGCTATGTATGAGTAAGACCCTAATGCATGGAGAAGAAGAGTAATACTATTTGAAGCCAATACTTATGTTACTTCTATCTACTAAAGAGAGGAGCAAAGTGAGAGAATACTTACATAAAAGATGAACCGATCGAGACTCAATCTTTCCTTTAGACAAAAGGCTTCACAAGAAGTTGTTGTGGTTTTTAAGGATCATTAAAAAAGGCCAAATCATCCAATACTTCTCCACAATACTATATTTTCCAAGTATAAACCCTAATATAAGACTCTTGAAGTAAAATGGTGGAAGAGTAGAGTGTAAAAAAGTTCAAGCAAATATTAACTCTTGATCATTGCTAAATAATGATGAAATGATCTTGTATATATAGGTAGATTTATACCTAAGCCCTTCTAAAAGTTTCAACCAATAAGGTTGACCTAGTTGACCTAGTACACTTATGGACAAAAATTCACTATGTCATGGGCTAGTTCAGCTAAGGGCCAATTTAGACCCTAAATGAATTTCACCCAAAATACTACAGGGTCAACCTAGTTGACCTAGTAAAGTAGATTGTCAAAAGGGGATTAAGGTGAGGAAAAGAGGGATGGAAAGTGGGAAAGACTAGAGTAGTATGAAAAATATTAGTAACTTAAGGAATGGTTTTCAAGATCTAATTTGATCGGTGATAGGAGGCAATAAAGGGCAATAATCTTATGAAACACCAATGGTATGCCCACCTCTTTCTTGATTCACCCCTTAGGGCATGAAATCAGATAGATTGAGTCTCGATAAGTTCTTATATGATATAAAACATTAGTATTTGATAAAATTTGAAAATATTATGTATACACATGGCACATATACTTATGATAAAAACATAACAATAGAATAAAGGGTTAAAATAAAAATATATTTTATTATTTTTGCATAGCTAAACATTAGCAACTTAAAAATACTTACACCTAATTGGTCCAAAAAAATTTAACCTAGATGTATGTGATATTTAACATTTTTATATAGTATTAATAGTGTCAACACTCAAGTTTAATAATTAAGTGTTTGATAATATTTTTAATTGACATCATTACCTTATGTAATCATCTAAAACTGGCACTTGAGTTTTAAGAGTATTACTTGAGATGACCTATCCATAACTTATCCCTAGACCTATCTTAGGGCCTATTTAAACACTTCTCCAAACTTTGTATGGGGGACATGCATCCCTAAAAATTACCTAAGGTAATCTCAGAGCCTAAATTTAGAATCATGGCCCTCAATGCCTCAGGTTTTGTCACCTAGATACTAACTCCATAATTTACATAGTAGTGCCGATAGTGCTAGTGTCCTAGTTTTCATGAAAAGATATAATTCAAATCAACAAACAAATACGATCTTCATAGACCTATTTTGAGACCCACACAAGAACTATAAAAATATGTATACATGAATTTTATCCCTTTATTCACTAGATCGAAATAAGATACAAATGACTTAAATTAACTCAAAATAAGTTGTGCATAATCAAGGTTATATATCCCTATTTTTCCCTACTTATACATATAACCATATACAACATTATTAAGCTTAGATTAATCAAATTTATAATTTAAATCATAATCAAAGTACTCAAGCTGGCATTCATACTATCTTCACTTACACTTATACCAACACTTAAGTGGGGAGAACTACATCGGGCTTGATCCCTCCTTGGAGTATTGGTATGTAAGCAACTCTCATCACCACAAAGTGTTGAGTATATCCATTTTAATGAACTAACATCCCACTTTGATACTTGTGCCAATAAAATTCACTAACAACATGGAGGTTTAGGGTTTGCATGTAAAATAAATCAAAATAATTCATTGCTAGGGAATTATAATTCATGTGCATAGGAATAGGCTTGGTAGACTTAGACACAAGGGTACCTAAAAGATCATAACAATTCTACACAAAGGACACTATTCCTAAAAGGCAAAAACCAATGACATTGATGATAATGTCTAGGAAGGAGTTTGACACCTAGATCCTATCTGTAATACTTAGATCAACTCCTATCCTAGTTTGCAACTAGATCTCCCATCTCAGTCAATTTTTAGCTAAGTACTAATTTACATCATTTATTTCTATTTTTAGAAATTCTAAGACTAGGTCAATTCTATTACAAATTATTGGTTATATTTATTGCATATTTCTACCCTAATTTACTATACTCACACCCTTTAACAACCTAGGGATTAAACTCCATAATCTATAAAGTTAAATCATTTGATGAACCCAACTTACTTTGAAAAAATTATTTCAAACCCTAGTGCACCATAAGGGTTCCCCTTATTATGTATATAATATAATCAATTTTTAGTTTTCATCCTATCATCATGATTATAATGATGGATGCCATTTTATAATTTTTATTATAGAGTCTTACAATTTTTATTGCATGCCTATTAACCACCATTTTTAGACTGATGAACATGTATGCCACTCATCTCATAGACCATGTTATAACTCAAATTAATTCAAACATTCATCACCCTCTCTTGAGATCTCCTTTTATGAGAATCATTATTACATGGATCACTTTGAGTTACCTCCGATTACTACTCAATGATAGAGATCTCAGAGGACTCCTTTGGTTACACCTTTACTTAGACTAGTTGATTACATTCGCTCACATTCTACCTCTACTACTTGTTCTTGGTAAATAGTAGATCCTATAGTTTGAGATATTTTAGATAGAACATGATGCCTCCTTAGCCTATACATGAAAAATGTAACCCACCATCCCTCTTAATTCATAAAACACTATAACACAAACTAGAGATCATCACAGAGCATTTGATATTGTATATCAATTAAGAAACACACTGGCTAAGATATCCCTATTATAATTACTTCAATAGGTAACTATTTTCAAAGATATTCTTTTTCAAACACTCATTCATACATCTTACCTCATGAAATAGAGACAACTTAATTTGCATCTATTATGAACACTATCAAGGACATTGAGGATGTTATATCTTTTTCCAATGAGTATTTGCCATCACAGTTAGTTATAAATCAAAATCTATCACTCTTCATTCATGCATAAATCAATACCACCACTATTAAATGAGTTATAATTGATAGTGGTTCAGAACTTAACATATGCAAATATACATTTATAAAGACTATAGGGGTTGATATATTATCCATTTAGAAAACATACAATAATATCATAGGTTTTGATGACATTCCTAGACAAACATTGTGTTCTATTATATTGGATATTATGGTTAGGCCAAAAACCCTAGCTACATAGTTCTAGTTGATGCCCAATATTTTTCACTTCAACCTATTACTTGGGATACCTTGATTACATGTTATGGGGGATGTACCCTTTACCTTGCACATATGCATCAAGTTTATACATGATGGATACTTATACACTAGTCCAATAAATAATTAACCATTTAGATATTTTAGAGTCACCAAGATCACCACCATAATTATATATTTAAAAGGGACACCTCATGTTATTATAGATTTCCCACTTCACAAGATTTCATTTGAGTAGATGCATACATATGAGGCTGGGAAGTCTAGCAACACTATTCCTACACCCATTCTAAATCCTCCTACAACACAATTACCTTCATCCTTAATGGAGGAGGACCCTCCTATAGTAAAAATATCCCCACCCATGATATATGATGGGATTCTCATAGAAAAATTACCATTAATTGTTAATTTAAAGGATGTATACATTCAAAACTTTGATATAAATTCTTAGGCCACCACAAAGGATTATCTAACACCCATTGACATTGATGAGTAGTTATGTGGATTGAGATTCACACCAATGGGCCCTAAAGAGTATAGAGACTATTATAAGGCACTCATGCCTTTCATATACTAGTAACACCACTATTTCATTGTCCTATAGCTACATGTCCACTTAGTTATAATTAAAGGCATATCCCTCCATTCACTTAGTACATATGGCTACATATATAGGTATAAACCTAGTTATATGAATTCAAGAAAGTAGTTCATAAGATAGACCACATTATATTTTAAAAATATTACTTGAAAAAAGATTGACGGCATTACTCATAGTTAATTATAGATCCATCATAAAATTTTCACAATAAGAAGGTCAACCCTTTTGTCATTTTCATAAGCTTATAGGACATGATACAAATACATGCTCAACATTACAACACAAATTAAATTAGTTCAAGGCTTAGGGAATTATTAAGATTACACAACCTCCACCTTCACTAGTACATACACAATGAGAAACTCATTAACTACATAAATACTCGTAAAATGATCCATTAGATATCCAAATTTTTGTTGAGGATAGATACATCACCCATGTTGATATAGATGAGGATTCTAATCCTAATACTTGTACTTTAGTATTTTTACAACACATAGGACATCAAGAGAATGAATTAAAACATGATATACATTTATAAGATTTTTTAGGACATATCACACTACTCGTTTCATGTGGCCCCAAGATGGCTAACACATTATTATTTATCATGAGCACAAGGGCTCATATATAGGTTAAACTTGGCAGTACATGGTTATAGGTGATGGATGCCATAATTGATTGATTAAACAAGTATTTGACATTTAGTCATGAAGGATACATGGTACACATTATACATGATGGAACAAATAAGAACTAAAAGTTTCATAGAGATACTCTATTGTCTAATGTGGTTTACCTTGGGAATACATTGCAGGCATCTTACATAGTAGAGCAACTTGCTATTTAGATGCAAAAAATATAGACTAACTCCAAGGTTAAGGATACACTGATACACATAACATGGTATGATGATCACGATGATGAGGACTTATTTGAGTTTGGATAGATTTCATATCCAACATTGGATGAAATCTCACTAGATCCACCATTTGATTATCCACATCCATCTATGTGCTCTTGGGTCTATATAGACATTACACTTTCAATTGTACATTAGCTCAGTTATTTCCCCTATTTTCTTGTACATAGCTTACATACAAAAATTAAAAAATAAATATAATATGTCAAAACATAGAAACATTCAAATATTTAAAAAAAATACAAATTATAGATTATATGAATTTAGATGTTTACATTTCATATATTTTCTAGACACTACGTATACTAGCTATCTTGGTATAGTCTTTTTTTTATCATATATACATGATTTACTTATTCTTTTCAAGTGTTTGTAGATTTCTTTTAGGACTTAGGTCCACTACACCAATACATATTTTCTATTATTTACCCCTGAAGGGCATATACATAGATACATAAATTCCTCATTTGATGCATTCTCCCATTTGGGGGCATCCTATACATAATTCTAATTATTAGGTTACATCTTTTTAAACTCTACATCATAGATTTAACATATTTATATCTTGATATTGAACATTCTACACTACTTAGATTCATTACCAACTACTACTACTCTAGACTTGGCTTAGGCACATCTTTTATCTAATCAAAATTTTTACCACATGTTAATGCATACTTTCATATCTAGATTTCTTAGTTTAGACTTGATTGTGTCTCTATGCTTTTACATCTATTTGAGGGTATTTGAATACGTCATTGATTTATGAATCTATGCCACGTATTTTCATTGTATGTATGATTTAGACATGTGCCTAAATCCTTGTGTGCACCTTCTTGATTATGTATATAGACATTTTAACATGTCCTTCTATGTGGATCTAAGCTAACTTGATTGTTGTTTGTGTATGTGTAAATTTTAACTTATCCTTTTATGTCTTGCTTCGTTAGATTTAGTGACATGTGCCCATGTCCATTGTATTGGGTCCCCTTGGCCTAATTTGTGTGCCTCATGTGTATTATTTTTATGATTTTTTGTATGCATCATGTCCATGACACTTGTATCTTTCTTGTTTCACACTCCAGTTTTAGATGTCATTAGGGAGTTGATATATCTCCCCTTCCTACTTGGGTGCCTTGATAGACATAATGCTCCACCCCCCTAGGTAGTTACTCACTTTATTACTTATATTTGCTATTCATATACATTTTTACATATTTTTTTATCTATTTTACAACCTTGTGAATGCTGGATCTAACATACATCATATATTAAAAACTTATTCTTAGACTATCTTACATGTCGATGTTATCTATACACATTATATTGGTTTAATATGCATATATAATTTATGCTTTGGATAACACATGATTTATAGAGATTTATATTTTGAGCATAGTTATTGCATAGGTTCAACAACTCCCCATAAAATAATGGATATTAATAGAGGTTTACCATAGAGATTAGGCTATCCAAAGACACTTAGAGTATTGTTTTCAGCACATAAACATAGAATATAGAAATCATTTTTAGGAAAACATAATGGGAAATAGTCACATAAAGACCATTTTAACTTGCATAGAAATTAGTACAATTGGCATTAATGACAAAAGTGGGACACTATTACCACCAACAATTCTATAAAGTAGCCTTAGTTTTAGGAAATTCTAGATTAGCTATAAAAATACAATAGGTACAGTCTAGGTTTTCATAGGTTTAGTTCTAAATTACCAATTAATGTCTAGTTTAGCATAGATTCATAACATTTTACTCATGCATGACATGATCATTTCCATTTCAATTTTATATACTTAGATACATATTATTACACCTCAATCCAAAATCCATATACTCAAATATGAAATTTGGGGGCATGTGCATGACACATTATTTTCATATGTTCACTTATGCACTAGTTGATCATATGGAATGAAAAAATCTAGTCATTATCTACATTGTACACACCATAAACCATGTTCCAATTTTCACACTAGGTTTATGTCTTACTCCATATGTAGTAGTTGTTATTCTCGACTGGCTTAGATCCAACTAATATTCTCAAGTGACCCAAAGCTAGTTTACAATTTAGAGTTTATGAGTGGCTCAAAGACATCTTATATAATTTAGTTACATCAAAAAACTTTAGTTTATATACATATTACACATATGGGTAGGTAATTATGGATTCATATCCTACTTGAGTTCTTGAGCCACCTACATGAGAGAGTTGGACACACCATCAATCCAATCCAAACTATTCATTGGTCATGATCCATTGAGCAAGGGTGGGAAATGATGGAGTCAAAATGGAATTGAGTTCTTGATCCACCCACACATGGGAATTGAGAAATCCATCAGATCACTTTAATATATTCATTAGTTTATCACTATCTACACACACATAAGATGTCACCATGTTTATGCATTAGTTCATGTACCCAATGAGGTGTAATCATTCCTTTCCTCTCTTTTATTTATTAACTCAATTTTGTCTTTTCTTTTGATATCTATTAAGTACTAATATATACATGTTTCATTTGTAGGACATGCAATAGAACATGCTTCACACACTCAAACTTAGATTCATAGGCTTTGCCTCTTAAGTAAGTATATATACACTTATTTTTCCTTTATCCTAGTCATTTCAAATTTTTGCATTTTTAGGATAAACAGGGGAAAATGTAATCATATAAAAATGACACTTGAGTTCTAAGAGTGTTACTTGAGACCACCCATCCCTAGCTTAGCCCTAGACCTATTTTAGGTCATATTTAAATAATTATCCAATGTTTATGTGGGCCAAAGACATCCCTAAACATTATCTAAAGTAGTCTTAGACCCTCACTTTACAATATAATCCACTAGTGCCTTAGGTTCTGCTAGCTAGACATTAATACCATAATTTGGACAGTAGTGTCAATGGTGTTAGTGTCTCAGTTTGGGTGCTATTGTCCTTTTACAACCTTTGGCCATTAATGGATATATTTTCAAATAAAAAACCACTTAGGGTCATCATAGACCTCTTTTTATACCTAAAAAAAATTAGAACAATATACACACACACACACACACACACACACACACACACACACACACACACACACACACACACACACATACATACATACATACCTACATACATGATGTTTAACACTTTATTCACTAGATGGTAATCAAATGTAGATAACATAAATTAACTCAAAATAAGTTGTGCACAATCAAGGTTATCAAGCCCTATTCTACCCTACTTTTACATATATCCATTTACAACATTCCTAAGCTTAGATTAGTCAAATTTATAGTATCAAGATCACTAAAATTACTCAATCTAAGATTCATATTAGATTCACTTGCACTTGTATTCACACTTAGATGGGGAAAACTACATCAGGCTTGATCCCTCCTCAAAGTACTGGTATGTAGGTAAATCTCATCATAGTAAGGTGTTGAGTATGTCCAATCTACCCCAATAACATCACACTTTTCTACTTGTACCAATAAGATGCCTTAACAACATGAAGGTTTAGGATTTTTATGTAAAACTAGTCAAAATAGGTCACTAATAGGTAATTAGAACTCATGCACATAGGAACAGGCTTGGTAGAATCAGACATAGGTGTACCTAGAAGCTCAAAATAATTCTACATAAAGAAAACTAGAACAAAAGGGAGGATATTAACACCATTAGTGCTAATATATAGTTAGGGTACTACTATCTAAGAAGGGTTTTGACACTTGGATCTTGTCTGTGACACTTAGATTAGTTCCTGTCCATTTTTCATTCCCCAGATCTTATGTCTCTGTTAATTTTTAGCTAAGTACTTGTTTACATCATTTATTTATATATTTAGAAATGTCAAAGTAGGCCATTATATTAAAAATTGGTGGTTTTATTTATTGCATTTTCTACCCTAATTTACTATACTCAGACCATTTAACAACTTAGGGCTTAAAATCCAAAACCTAAAAAGTTAAATCACCATACTTGGTCTATTCGCCATTTTGTTAACTAGTAATTTATATGAGAGCCTTCATTATTGCATTATTTTCTTGAAATTAATAGAAACATCATTCAAAAACCCCTATTATACTTATAGGTTTTTACATCTAAAACCTCACAATCCTATCCTTATGGGACAAGACCATACTATGTAGATAGGGCCACAACCTAACATTTTCCATTAGTGTAGCCTTATCCCCATGATCTAATGGTAAATTTTTAAATTTTATATGCTTCATATTGACTCTCACACACTTATAGTGAGATAATATAACAAAAATATTATAAACATTCCTTAATATAAGTAAATTAATTTCATTCAATACACATCTAACAATCATTTAACAATTCTACTAAACATTGAGCAAAAGAGCACTAATATTTCCAAATATAAATATATTTTATTATAATATTCATAGAACAATTTTGAGTCCATTTTATTATAGGTTAAAGGCACTCATTTTCAACCAATCAACTAATCTATTTTGTTACACTCATATAGGAAATATCAATATTCACACACTCACTCTAGGAGGGAGAACTACATCAGCATGAGGCCCTTTTGAGTTATGTCAGTAACACTCAAAGCACACAAGATTTTATGAGTATAACTTAGTAATTCCCATTTCCTAATTCCCTCTTTGTATTTTATTTTCTATTTGGTTTATGTGCATAAACTAAGGTTTCACTATTTCAAGTTTTTCACACATCAAAAGAATTCCCATAGTCAATCAATCAAACCTATCAAATAGCCATAAGTACTTGTGCAATAAAATTAGTCATATAATCAACCAACATAAAATCATAGTCAATAAATAATTTTGTAGTGTACCCCTATCCACCTAGTAAACTCATGTCTGAATACATTATTAAATTCTATTTTTAAATATGACATAATTCATAGGTTTTTTTAGTCAGTTTTAGGTCAAATATGACTTGCACTGTCAACATAAATCAAATAAAAAATAGATTTACACATTTCATTATTTATTACTATCTATAGCCCATTATAAATTCTTTATTTTATTAAATGTCACATTTAGGTTTTGTATATTCTATAATCTAAATTAGTATTTCAATAGCTTAATGTTTATTACATTTAATTAGTAAATCAAAATAAACATATAAACATTTTAGGGAACCCATAATTTTATTTGAACACTATTTATTATTTCCTTAATTTTTGTCCTATGATTTAATATAATTTTTTTGTAAATTCTTAACACTGAAATAAAATAAACTTCAACCTTGGATATACATCTGATACCACAAATCATTCTTCTTTAACTTTTGATTTAATCTAACATTGAATAAATTTTCTTGTCACCATGGATAACATCTAAGACTAAAGAATTTTATTTTGACCTTGGGTTGAAATATTTGGATCTCTATAAATAAAAATATTTTAAATTTTATTTTCTCTTTATTTTCTATTTGTTTATTGCTTACTTTTAGAAACTATGTTTTGATAGTTACAAAACATCTTAGTGACTATCATTACGGACTAAGTGGTGATATATTTTATGGACACCATGTTGTGGGGGGGTACTACCCTAGTACTTAAGCCATTACACAACACTAAACAAAAATTTTAGTTTCCCTGTACCTTGGTATATTGGAAAAACCTAAGGCCCCTTGTTTATATTATAGGAAGTCTCTTTTAGGTTTCTGATTTATGGTGCATCTATGATGAGTGTATCACCGAAGGAAGTCACTTCACGATAACCTCATAGACATGATAGTGGGATAAAATAATGATTTACCCTATATAGTTAGTGCTTAAAAATATTGAGCCAACACTATTCTACAAATGGACAAGTATAATTAAGAGCCCACACAATCATTCAAACCCTTGCCTATATCACCATTTATACCCAAGTTTTTACTTGTATTTTATTCATAATGGGATGAATAAATGAAAGCTTATCTCATATGTTTCATAGGATTATGAAATTCATTGTTGCATCATTGTATTCTCTTTTAACATGTTATTGATTATGTCAAAGCATGGATAAAATATAAATAAAATCAAGAGGATAAAATTTATAATATATACCCTCAAACACTTTTCAATTAATATTTTTGAAATATCACATCCTATAATAATTCTCCCAAAATATTACCACCATTAAAAGAGATTTTCTTCACCATATAGATGTAAGAATGCATGATCATTTCACAAAATATTTAAAAAAGATGTCTTTGGTATATATAAGAGTCTACTTATTGTAGACAAAATCAAGTCAAGCCATCTCCTAAGATCATACCTACTGATAATATATATTTTAATAATATCATATCTAAGTTACATCTCATCATAAATAGATGAAAAAGGGCATTTGTAAAAACTTTTTTGCTTCCTTCTCCTTGCCCTTAGCCTAGTTCTATTTTCCAATGTCTTCCAATTATTCACCCAAGGTTGATATTATATTCCCACATCTGTGTTATTCAAAAACTAGAAGGGATTAGCCACCCTTACCTCCCCAACCCACTAATACTAATCACAACATTTCTCCTCTACATTCTTCAAGGCTAGTTTTTCAACCCAAGGGGTATGATCACACTGACCAGTTGCACAATATTCTAGTAAAGATTTATATTCTATAGATATTAAAGAAAAAACCAACTTAAAAGGATATATTATGTGCCATGTTGTAAGATACTACTCTTTCTAGGGATACACAACCAACTTCATTTACGTCTATCATGAATAATTTCAAGAATATTTATAGTATTTGTTACTTTTGATTAGGAAGATGTACCTTGAAGCATATCATTGATAAAAATTTTCCATTATTCATTCAAATTTAAATAAATGAAAATTTATTCAAGCATGTATTTGTTGATAATGGTTTAGGGATAAATATTTACACATGATTTCATACATAAATTTTGTTTTAATAAGGTTGTTTGTCAAAAAACTAAGAAACTTATATACGGATTTGATAGCACTCCAAAACAAATATTATAAATTATCACATGGATTAACTAATGGATCCTTAAATGATATCTACTAATTTTCAAGTCATACATGATCAATTAAAATATATTATACTCTTGGGTCAGCTTTGGATCCATGTGATGGAAGCTATACCTTCTACATTCCATAGCTGCATCAGATTTTACATGATACACATGAATATACAATTTTAGATGATAATTCACCTTTTCAATATTCTAAAATGACAAAATCATGATTCGATAAGGTCTCTATCATATTGTATGAAAAAAATTACAATGATAGAATTGGGTGAATCAAAGAACACAAATGATATACCACATGTCAAACAAATTAATAAGCAAATAAAGGGTCATATCAAAGAGTTTGCATAAAATGTGTAAAATTATGCAAAAAACAAGGCATCTATCAAAGAAGACAAACAAGTGACAATTCCCATAGAAAAATAGAGCCTATTCAAGATATACTATTATTGGTCAATTTAGAAAATTATTATATAATTAAGGACTATTATATTAGTGATGATGAGGATATACAAGAAAATATAAATGTTCAATTATACAAGTTAAATTTCAATCATATTGATGAATACGAATAGTTATCTCATTATTTATTTACATCTATAGGAGTGGGTGAATATAAGGATATTTATTCTATACCAAATGAGGACAAAACACCCACTTCTAATCATTGAGGTATACATAATACTTCAAACAACTGTAGTACTATATCACAATTGGTTGACGCAACACAATGATCACATCTCCCATGGAAAAAGTATATAAGGAGTAATTACAGACTCACATAAAACCACATTTAGAGGTATAGTTACCAAATAAAGACCAAATAATTTTCAAAAAAGGATTTATTAATCAAGTTATTTCAAAGCAAGAGTCAATACCTAAGGTTACTCTTTCAAATATGGTTATAAAAGAGGTAACAAAACAACATTATTCTTATTTAGATCCTCTAATTATTAAACCACTTATGGATGGAAAATAATTCATTAATGTTTGGTTACTTTCTTATAATAAGATAACATATGCAGCCTATCTATTCTTAGATAACTTGATTATGATACACAACATATCAATAAAACTACAAAACCAAAGAATTGTGTATGATCTATCACATTGCCAATCACCCTTTTTCCTAAACCATGTTAAAAATTATTTCATATTGATCCTAATTTAGATAAATACAATGAAATATTTTAAAGATCAAGTAAAATATGAATATAAGCTACACTAAGTATTAATTATGATTATCTAACATTTTATCAATATAATTCAATGATCACCATTTCAAAATAGAACATAATTAGAACACAAGAACACAAAGCAAGGCACACTCCAAAAAGGATATTTAATAAAGTTTTGGTTGATATGTATCATAAAATACCTATAATATAATATAATAGATCAAATAGATTTACACAATGAAGTCTTATTATAATTGGTGGATTATCACAAAATGAAGTAGGTGGATGTACTCTTTATATAGGAATTCCATGAGAAATTTCCTCTAATCAAGTTATTGGTTAGCTACTTGCATTTTCCTTTGTACATAACTACTTTGATTTTAGTTCATTTATACTTATTTTATCTATTTTAAAATAATTCTTCTATCCCTTTGATTTAATTTCACTTTGGGTACTTTCCCTCTTGATTTATAAACTGATTTGAATAAATCAAAACAACTACCCCACAATGTTTCAATGCACATTCTCAATGGAAATCCACTTGCTTACTATGGCATATTTACCATGATATATCTTCAATTTTACTTACATGACCACATATATCTAATCTTACATTATCTATTATTTCACATAGTATGTTTTACATTATGAGCATGAATATTTTTATTTACATGATTATGATTTAAATCCACATACATTGGGGGCACATTGTTTTCCTTTCCTTTTTTTCCACTCTATTCTTTAGCATCTTGTTATGGATTGTTTACATCGCTCCCACTTATTTTATTTCAAATCCTTGATTGTTATCACTTTTCAAATATATTAGGTTCAAATATTTCAAATATTCATAAAATTTCAAATAACGCAAAAATACAGGGAAAAATAATATATGTTGAAAATACAAAAAAATAAAAATATTTTCAAAAATTCAAAAGTAAGACCTTCAAGTTATGATTAATAGGAATATGTAGAGGGGTGATTATTATTGTGTTATTATGAAATAAAATCAAACAAAAAATACAAATCAACTTACACCTCTAGCCTAGACACTCAAGGATCTTGTGAACTACACAAGTAACTAACAAAGAAAGCAAAAGAAACAAGTTTACCTTCTAGGAGAACAAGTGTTGTGTGTTGTAAATGAGTTGATGTGATAAATTGTGTGATCAAGAAATATTTGACAATGGATCTCCTTGCACCATCTCTCCTTGTCACCTTGGTAATGTTGGCTTTGGGTTGGCTCGGATTGGCATAGTAAATGGGCATGGTAACTTTACAACAAGAGATATTTGAGGAAAATACTACATAATAACATTACATTACCAAAGATTATTTATCAATGGGTGAGGCCTCATATTTATATCCTCCAAAACTAACTCGAACCTAAGTGTAGTTAGGTTAGAGTTAAATGTGGTTGTTTTCAAACTAACCCTAGTTGAGTTAAGGAGGGGACACATATTTAATATTTGGGATAGAGATCCCATTTATGAATTTATTATATTTAGGGAGATATTTTCAATTCCTTGACTTTGAGGATGATGACATCATCATGCCTCATTTTTATTGATTTTTCATTTTTACAAAATTTATTATTACTAATTACACATGGAAAAATAACTTAAGCATTTAATTTGGTTTGATTAGTTAATTCATTCTGCTTATTATTTTTAAACTTTAGGAATTGTTTAAGTATCTTGCTTAAAGGGTCCAAAGGCCAAACTATAGCATTACTAGGTCACAAAGTGTTTGGAGATGAATTTGTGAGAGGTTAATATTGTGTACAAGATAATAATCCAAATAAGGATGTATCAATGTGATTATGAGAACTAATGAATGATGTGCAAACAAAATTGGGACATTTAGTGATTCTTAGGATTAATTTTCACTATGATATAAATCAATCTGAAGTCTGATTAGAAGCCAATTGTGGCTAGAATTGGGTGTCTATATTTTTCACCTAAGAATTTTAAGTTATAGGCATAGTAATGTCTTCTCAAATAATTAATTTTTTTAATGCCTAATTCCACAAAAGGTGATGGATGAGTTTTGGATGCCCCTTTGAGGGAGAAGGCATAAAAGAAGGTCGGTGATCATTTCATTGAAAAGAAGGAAATGATGGGACCTTAAGGTAAAGGGGGTGGAAAGATTTATTTGCCTAAAGACAATTATAATCATCATCATATGGAGGTAAAAAATAATTATTTACTCAAATGCAGGTATAATCATTAGCATAAAGAAAAATGCCACAGTAGGGTGGATAGAGAGAATGATTTTCCCAAAGGCAGTTATAATCATTATCATAATGAAAACATGCCCCAGTAAGGCAAGAAAGAGAATGATTTTCTTAGAGGTGGTTATAATAATTAACATCTAGATGGATTAAATCACATTGATTTGTCCAAAGGTAGTTATAATCATTGGCACTATGATTTGATTGAATATGGTAAATTAGAAAAGGTGGTTTACATAGTAAATCCATATTCACAGGGTAAGAGTAAGATAATATAGAGGATAGACATGAATTTAGGATACCTTCTAGTATGGATATGCACTTGAAAAATAACATGGATTAAAATTCATTCATGATTTAACTATTCTATATTTAGGTAATAGTTGGATAAGTTGGGAAGCTATTAGGTGTGAAAAAGGAGAAGTACTATGGCATCATTGTGTGTAAAATACATTGAAATTATTATTTTTTTATCATGTGATGGTATGCACCATGATATAAAACACCATGATGATCTAGCCATAAAATACATAAGGATTGACACTCAATCCAATAAATAATTGAAAATAATGCACTAAAGTTAAAAACCATGATGACAATGTTGACATATGAATATGGATTGACTTAAGAATAATAACAAGGAATCACCAAATTAATTCATAAATACTAAGTCAAGGAACAAAAATTAAAGTAAATAAACAAAAAATAAAATAAAAACAAAAATAAAATACCAATAAAAAGAAACAAATGAATAACAAAAAACCAATAAAAATAAATAAACAAAACACCAATAAATAAAAAGTGAACCAAAAAATAGGAACAAAACCAAAAAACAAAAAAATAGTTAATCATAATGTTAGTATAAACACAAAACAAATTATTCGTGCATGTGTAATAAAGGTGTTACTTTTGGTGATAGGGTGGCCCATAAGCTAGACAACAAAGATGCATGTATAACAATGAAAGAACCAAGGAACAAGTTTACCCTGGGTGATAGGGAAAAATAACACAAAAATATGGAAAAAAATTCCCCTAGGCTTGAGGATTTAATAAAAAAAATAAAAATAAAAATGGGGGAATAGGAGAAAAAGAAGAGGTAGCCAAGCTAACTCTAGACGCACTAGGTAAGTGGATGCTACCTACATAATTCCATTAACACAAGATCCAATATGAACTTTAGGATAAATGTAGTTATCCTAGGATATGGGATATAAGAATATTGGTGATAAGGAAACATGATTGTCTTGTAGAGAAATGGGGGAATGGTCTCAAAAAATGATGAATGCATATAAAGAGAGAAGGATGACATCCATGATCATGAAAGCGTCAATACAAATAAATCACATGAGCGTGAGAGTATGGTTTAGGTTAAAACCACACTAAAAGGATATAGAAAAGTGCATACACATTAAATGGGTTTATAATGCTTATTACATCTAACGCTGAGAAGGAGACTGACCTTAAAAAATGGCAAGAGTGTAAATAACTCACAAAATGATAAGAATGTGGGAAATAGTTGATTGTAAAATGGTGAGTGTAAAAGGAAGTCGAGTGGTAATTGATGTATCAAATTTAAATACACAATGCTCACAACATGAAATAACATAATGGTGAGAGCATAAAGTTAAGGCCAATAAGGGTTGGGAAACTAAAGGATAAGTGGTTACTTGTGAAATAGGTAGGAGTCCCAAAAACCTTAAAGCAAAGAAGTGGTTAAAAAAGAAAGTAAGGTGTGGCTGATCTAACCTGAGATACCCCATTATTAGAATATGTATTTCATGTGTCTAATCATGTTTTCTAGTGTTTTAACTATCTATTTAATCTTTTAGTTAATTATTGTTCTATCCCACATTGGTTAGGATAGCTACATTAGACTCTGGCCTTGCTTATATAAGCAAGTGCTTACCTTTATACTAATATCTCTTATTCTCATATTATGAATAATCATTTAGTTTTGCTTTGTGTTGAATTAAAATTTTCTATAGATAATTATGATGTTATTTTTATGAAATATTTTGATCTTGGCCTCATGGAATGTTTTTACCATTCCTAACATGGTACCAGAGCCAAGAAAAAGTTCCAACCATCCTTAGCTTGCAATTTAGAGAGAAGATCTTGGTGCCTCTTTTAGACTTGTTGAATTTTTTGAAATTATTGTTGTTTTTTGAATATTTTATTGCTTATGAGGCAATGAAAATGTCATATTATCTTTGTTTATCTCATATCTAATCTAAAATTCATTTTTTTCTAGGATCTGAAAGAAGAGAATAGAGATCAAGCTTAGAGATCTTATCAGCTTATGTTTGATCCAAGGTATTGAGATCTTATTTTTTGACTCAAGTTAATGTATTTTACTATCTCTTACAAGGCATGGTTTTTGGTTTTTTGATTATCTTTTTTTAGATTTGCATTGTATCTTCTTTTGAAGAGAAAGGCACTTTCCTTTTAGACCAATAAATCTTGTTTTTGTAGAGGTTTTGGAAGCAAGCACCCTCCCAGATTTATATTAGAATAACATAAGTGATATGTTGGAGGGTGGAAAAGGTGATAGGATTGAAGTGTCAAAATTATTTATTCTTACCTTCACATCATTATCTATAGGTTTGTATAGGCATCATTCCTTATCCTTTGTCCTTGGCATCATATGTTGGTGCATTGGCATCTTTATTGCCAAATCAATGTTAAGACATTATTGGTTGCATTATGTTTTGGCATCTCTACATGGTTCAAGATCAAAATATAAGTATAAATAAAGATTCATATTCATGGCATCATTTTCTACGTAAGTTTGCAACTAATGTGTTATCTTATATGCTCATATTTGCTGATAAGAGGGAGAGGCATGGGATCTAATGTGGATAAGTGTTGAAGATGAGAATATCCTTTGAGAAAAGGTATCATTGAAATTTTCCATTGTCTTATTTTTTAACTAGCATTGGAAGGAAGAAAGATTTTTTTTTGGCGATAATTTTTTTTCCTCTTTGGTGCTGGAGCTTTTTGAGTTATCATATTTGTGTTCTTTATTTTATTCCTAAGGCTCTTAATCTAATATATAAGGTATTAGCCTATTGGAAAGTGTGTGGAATTATTTTTTGCTATAGGAATACTACATTGAAGATAGTGCATGGAATTGGAATCCCCAGGTCTGTGCTTCACTTGACTGGGTTGGAGATCTGAGATCTGCCTACACTCTTTGGGTTAGAAGATTACCTTAAAATATAATTTCTTTTGTTTAATTGCCTTGTGTTGTCAAGCCTACACTGTATTCTAATAGATCCAAGTTTTGTGTGGAATACAACTGATTTAGACATTTTCCAAAGCAAAAACAATAGTAGTTCTCTTCCTATCCTCTTTACATAGTTAGAAGATCATTATTTTTTATTATCAATTTTTTTTTTAACAAAAGAGGATGTTAAAACACTTGCACACATACTAAGGTAATTGGGGAAACTTTTTTCACTTTCTTTGGCTTTTCTAAATCCATGGTGAAATTTTGGTTCTAACGAGTGGTTGTACAAATATGTTCTTTTCTGATTTGGCCTCAAAAACTAATTTGTAGTATTTTTAACTTATTTTGACCCATTTTTATAGGAAATCAAAATGATTATGAATTTTGAACCATAACTTGAATTTGAGTTCTAGTTATTTAAAGGTGCATATTTTTAAATTATTTATCATTTGATGTCATCAAATTGTAAAAATACACTATTTTATAAAGTGCCAAATTGGGGGGGGGGGGATGGTCTTATAATACATGTTTTTTGAGGGGGCTTACACTTTTTTTTTGGGGGGGTTTATTTGTTAATTATCATTTGAGTATAAATTTTTTTATTTTGGGGGGATTAATCTTCTTCCCAACTTCTTCCTTATATTTTGACAATGGAGCTCCTTAACACCTCAAATTACACCATTTGGAAGATCAAAATGAAGATACACCTTTAGTTGAAAGGTGTTTGGAGATTTGCAATTAGAGATCTTCCTAACTTCATTGATGAGGAAGATATTGCCTAGATTATATCTATGCAAGATGAAGATCTTAATTTTATTCTCCTTAATGTTTTAGATAGCTTACACATTCATATTATAGATGCCACATCACCAAAGGGAACTTGGGATGCTATTGTAGCCTTATTTGAGAAGGATACTAAGTCTTATGGGTCTTTCGCACCCTGTTTTACTCCACCTCCTTCTATTCCACTTCCTCTTCCTCATATTAGTGAGGATTTTGATGGTGACATGGATGATGATTCTCCATCTCCTTCTCCTCATATCAGTGAGACTTTATCTTTTGATGATGTACTCTCTCCTCCTATTATAGTTTCTTATGATGACACATTATTGATGGACATTTCTCTTCTTTTTGTTGATCCACCTCTATGAGATGAATTTTTACTAGACTTGAGACATCTATTTGTAGAACCCTCCTTTATTCCTATGTAGTATATTAAGCCACCACAAATTGTCACTTCAGAGGACTCTACTAGTTTTAGTGAGAGTACACTTGTTGCTTATGATCCACTTCCCATAAACTCTTTCAATGAATGTTTCATGTATTTCTTTTGATCGATTTATTTTTGTGGCATTACATCTAGTTCATGTTCATGATCTTTCCAAACCTATGCCATACTATAGATTTGGATATGATTCAGAGATATTTTTACTATTTCCTTCTTTATCTTCCATTATGGAATAGGTAGACTTATAGTACACAATACATGTTCTTCTTTTAGCAAAAGGAAGAAACATTGTTTGATGTAGATGGAGCTTCTAGAATCTTCTATATGAGGATCTCAACATAGACATTGGCTATCTTGTGATCTCAACATGGAGTATTGATAGATTTAGTATCAAATCATTTTAGGGGGAGTTTTGTCCTAATGGGTTTTATTCCTTATTCATTTCATGGATACATATTGTACATGAGTACCTTATCAGGTCTAGTTGTCAGGACTCATTCTATAGATATGCCACTATTTATTTGTTTGGAATTTGTTATCCCCCAGCTTCACTTGAGGGGGGGGGGTGTTAGAGTATGCATTTCATGTGTTTAATCATGTTTTCTAGTATATTAGATAACTACTTCATCTTTTAGTGGGTTATTGTTCTATCCCACATTAGTTAGGATAGCTAGATTAGACTTTGGCTTTGCTTATATAAGCAAGTGCTTACCTTTGTACTAATATATCTTATTCTCATATTCTAAATAAGCATTTGGTGTTGATTTATGTTTTATTACATTTTTTTAAATCTAATTATGATGTTATTATTGTGAACTCTTTTGATCTTGGCCTCATGGAATGTTTTTACCATTCCTAACAGTATCTAAGTGCTTCCTACATAGTCCATTGAAACCTAAAGCTGATGTAGTTCTTCTAAAAATGGGGAAAAAAAGACCAAGGTGGTATATAAATAAATTAAATAAATAAGATATCCCATCCCTAAAATTTTTTATGGCTTTATATCTTGCATGGAAATTCTAAGCCAATTTTCATGATTTTGTGATTTTTAGGATTTTGTAGATCTTTTACAAATGTTTTTAAAATTTTAAAGGTATTTCAACTCGACCAAGAATTGTGAGATACTAAATGGTTTAACTCATACAATGGAAAGAGTGTGGCTTAGGTTGATCACAAAATGATAAGAGCATTGGAAAAGGGGTGAATGAGATGAACTCAACATAAATCAATCACTAATTATATAGTCTTGTTAAGACCTCAAGTCACTATAGTTCCACCTTACATCAGAGGAATATAACTAGGTATCATCAAATTTGTGAATTAGGCAAATGACATAGTATAGAATAGGAATGGCAAGGTGATGTGGCAATACATGGTCAATGTGTTGCTCTTAATTTTCTCATAGGTGGTTATAATTAGGGAATAACAACATAAGTCAACGATACTAATTTTAACAAAGGTGGTTATAATTAGTAGCATTGGGGATGAAATACAATGTGAAAATAATAAAGAATGTAATTACCAAACCATGTCATACTGGTCCAAGATATTGACTTTGTCTGACATATTGTATCAACTACTAAAACTTGATATGAATCCCCTTGTTAAAGTTCCCAAAAAACCAATGGATCAAAACCAAGGTCAAAAAGGGTAGGAAAGGAGGGTAAAATGACTTTGATTATTAATAACGGTATGGTAAGAAGGGTATGGTACAAGGAATATGATAGTATGGTATGATTTAAATTATCCTCATAAATAATACCTTAGGTCTCTCAAGAAAAATAATGCTTGAGGTTTATTATGTTCATGGGCTCATCAAGCTCATCTCTATCTGATGTAGCAAACTTGTATGCTCCAAAAACATAATTAGTAACAATGGCATAAAGGCCTATCCAATTAGGATTGAAATTGAATTACTTATTTTTATCATCCATGGTGTTCTTCTAGTTTTCTTTGATGACAATATCACTAAGCTCAAACTCTCTATGCTTAACCTGCTAATTATACTGACCACGTAACCAATTTTGATATGCTTGAAGGCTATTTATAGTGTTGATGTAATTTTTGTCTAGTAACTCTAGCTATCATAGGTGAATAAATCTATAATCTTCATCATCAAGGATGTTTTTCAATGACATATGTAGAGAAGGTAAATAAACCTCGAAGGGAAGAATGGCCTTAGTACCATAGATAAGGGAATATGGTGTGGCTCTTGTGGGAGTATGGTAATTAGTATGGTATACCTAGAGGGAGCAAAATATTTGAAAGTGTTAATCATGACCAACATCATTTAAAATGTTTTTAAGAATGTTAACAATGGTCTTATCAAATACCTCTACTTGGCCATTACCCTAGGGGTAATATGCAGTGAATTTTTTTTGAGTGATGTTATGATCAACATAGAGTGATTTGACATCCTTGAACTTAAATGATCCAAAAATATCAGATATAATGTCAAAGAGGATATAATAGTGGAAAATGAGATGGTTGAAGATGAGCTTGGAAGATGTTTTTCTAGTCATGTAAGTGAGGGGTATAGATTCAACCCACTTAGTGAAATATTCATTGGTGGTAAGGATGTGTTTATGGCTATCAAATGAGGTAGGGTTATTATTCCCAATGTGATCGAGTCCCCATGTTGAAAATGGCCATGTTGTAAGCATCATTTTGAGTGTTTGATCTAGACAATGAATCAAATTGGAATACTTTTGACATTTGTCACATATCTTAACATAAGCAAATACATCTACTTCCATAGTTGGCCAATAGTAACTAGTATGTAGGAGTGTTTCAAAAAGGATGGACCCATTGGTATGGGATCCACATAATCCTTCATGAACTTCCCTCAATGTTAATGTAGTTTCTATTGAATTCAAAAAATGAAAAAAAGTTCCATCAAATATTCTATGGTAATGGGTGGGGCTAAGTAGGGTATAGTGAGAGGTTTGGTGGGTAAAGGATTTTTATTATTTACATGAAAGGTCTAATGGAAATATGTGATTTTGAAAGTAGTTATATAGGTCTGAATACCAAATAGAATTGACACTAACAATATCATAAATCATTTTAATGGTCAAAGGTTCATGAGTAGGTGCTAGAAGATGTTTAATAAGCAACTAAAAGTCTTTCATTATATGTACTATAGATCAAAGAATTGATGGTAACCATGGCATTTATTATCTTGTTACTAGCCTAAGGTATGTGTTCAAACTATATGTGGGTAATTTTATATTTGAGAATGCCTACCAAGGACTTGTATGGTACCAACTTATCATATTTGGTATGAAAGTGGTCTTTAACCTGATTGATGATTAGCTAAGAATCACCATGAACCATACAATGCCAAATGTTTCATTTTACTACTTGATGAAGCCCTAAAATGAGTGAGTTATATTCAAACATGTTATTAATACAAGGAAAATTGATACAAAATTATCTGGGAATAAGATACCATGTACTGTAATAAATAACAGGCTTACCCATGATCCATGAGATGTGAATGACCCATCAAAATATAGATTCTAGTGCTTCTCCTTAGGAGGTGTTTCTATAATGGCCATTATGGACTCATTTGGGAATTCAAAATTAAGTAATTTAGTATTTGAAATGGGAGTTTTAGCAAGTTGGTCAATAAGAACTTGTCCCTTTGTGGCCTTCTGATTGACATGCTCAATATCAAACTCATTTAGTAGAATGATCTATCTAGCTATGCATCCATATAAAGCTATCTTTGATAGTAGATACTTGAGTGGATTTAATATGGGATTGAATATGGTCATATTGTTAAGCATGTAATGTCGTAGCTTCTAGGTTGAAAAGACCATAGATAAACAAGCTTTTTCTTTTAACATATAGTTATGTTCATATGCTACCAGTGCACAACCTAGAAATTACATGTCATAATCTTTCCCATTTTCATCATGCTGAGCTAAGAGTGTTCTTAGGTCTTTTTTAGTGGTATATAGGTATATAAAAATGGCCTCCC
This sequence comes from Torreya grandis, assembly GCA_037957365.1. Classification (NCBI taxonomy): domain Eukaryota; kingdom Viridiplantae; phylum Streptophyta; class Pinopsida; order Cupressales; family Taxaceae; genus Torreya; species Torreya grandis. Next base: position 591,232 of record JARHVA010007237.1, on the reverse strand, counting down.
TAGCATTGGTGGTAATAAAACAAGGGTATTGGCAAGATATTCCTTCAAGTGCACAAAGGATTTTTGACATTCTTCATCCCAAAGAAATGTAACACCTTTATTTAAAAAGTGATTAAAAGGATGACAGTTATCATCTAACTATGAAATAAATCATTTGATAAACCAAAATTTTCCTAGCAAACTACAAAGCTACTTCAAAGTGGAATGTGATAGCATATGGGTAATGGCTTGTACCTTGGCAGGATCAAATTTAATACCTCAATGAGAGAGAATAAATCCTAATAAGTTTACTAAAGTGACACCAAATATGCATTTCTTAAGATTGAGTTTAACATTTAACTCATGAATCCTCTCAAATGTCCTTCAAATCATGGTTGGATGATTTTCATGAGTCTTTAACTTACCCAATATGTCATTGACATAGTCATAGACAATATCATGCATCATGTCATGAAATATAACAACCATAGCTCTCTGATATGTTTCCCCAAAATTCTTGAGGTTGAATGGCATAACCTGATATAAAAACATTCCCCACTAAGTCATAAATGTTATTTTGTGTTGGCCTTCTAGTACAATCTTGATATGGTTATATCCTAAAAAGCCATCCATAAGGGATAACATTTTATACCTAGTTGTGGAGTCAAATATCATGTCAATATTTGATATAGGAAAATAATCATTGGGGTATGCATTGTTGATGTCCCTAAAATTAGTGTAAATTCTAATCCCTTTTGGATTTTTATTGACAGACACAATTTTTCAGATCTACTTTAAATAGTCGATAGGTTTGATGCATCTTGATTGCAAGAGATTTTCCATATTTTTCTTAACTAACATAATAATAAGATGATGCATCTTAAATAATTTTTGCTTCCTAAGTTTGGCATCAAGATGTACAAGGTGGTGTAAAACCAAGGTGAGGTCCAAACCTGGCATGTCTGAATAGGCCTATGCAAAAATGTCAACAATCTCCCTCAAAATGGCTATAAAAACTTCACATTCCTCTTCAACAAGAGACACACCTAATTTGATCCACTTCAGGTGATCTAGAGTCTTGATGTTGACTTTAGTAGTATCTTCTACTAGGAGAGTCAAACCATCTTCTAGAATAGTTGGCAAGGATGTGAATTAGCCTACAATGGTAAAATCCTCTGGTTTGAATGGTTCTTCAAACTCTCCCAAGAAAAATGATTCTGAATCTCCTAATAATAGAAATGACCATGTAATAATTTCCATAGGACATTCTTAGATAATTCAATCAAAGGCATGTTATTCCTCTGTATTAAACTTAGACCAAAATTAAGTTCACCATTGGTGGTCTCTTGAGCTTCATTTGAGGAAAGGTAAACACCCCTATCTTGTGGAACTTGAAATAGGTTTTCACCAAGAAACTGGTCTTTTTCTTTTTTATTTTCCTAGTCTAAAAGTACCTCAAAGAGGATTTCACTTTGGAACCTCAATGTTTTATTATTTGGTTTTTGGCTAAGGGTGTTTACTTGCTCTCTAAAATAGGCATCAAGATCAAGTTTGATAGAGAACCCTTGTTTGTCATCTCCCAATAGATCATTGTCTCTTAGACCAAAAAATCACAAAAGGCCTCATCATTCTCAAACCCATCTATAGGTACTTTGGATTCTTTTTAGTCCTAGTCTATATGTTAAGGATGATAAAAGGGAAGTGTGAAATGTCAGATTACTAGCATAATAGTGTAAATGGTATATGGGTCAAATAGTTCAGTAATGATAAGGTATTCATAAATTCTATGATTGGACTCTACTTTGTTATCAACATTATCATCACTGAAGGACTATTTTAGATAATATGGACTTATTAATAGTCCACATTTTTGAAAACTATCAAAAATAAATTAGACTATATCAAGATCAAATTAGACTATATCGAGATTAAGTTGGATTTATTAAAAATGCATTGCATATGTCTAATGTATATGTGATAAGTCTAAATTATTTAAAATTATCATAAATGATTATTAGTTGAAAACTATCATATATAAATTGGACTTCATTAAGAATTACTTAGACTTATTTTAAATAAATCACATTTATATTATATATTTGTAATAAGTCCAATTTATGTGACTATTTAAACTAGTTCACATACCATGCATTTACAGAGATAACAAGGCTTGGTGGTTTATTTATTAAGAAAAAATAATTCATACACCAATTAAGAGCTTGGGCTATATGTGATTTAAAACACCAAGGATGATTGGGATGCCATGTTTCATCAATTGATTGGACCTTGAACTATCTGTTTAATCTATTTTGAGTTTTGTCCTCATGACCATCAAAGTCTATCTCATATTTATGTATATTCCATGTGTCTATCATGGGTGTTCTATTATCATATTATTAATATAATCTCCCACATGGTCGAGTTACCAAGATTATGACATGTTTTGCAATCTCAGGTGATTGTATTGTTCAGTAATGTTTTTGGACTAGTCATCCTTCCACACAATTGAGTCACCAAAATTGTACCATGTGGCATAATCTTGGATGCTTGTACAAAATGTAATTTGAGAAACTTAAAAGCCAAATAACATTTACTGATATACATATGTTGAAGAATAAATATTGACATGTAAGTGGGACATTTTAAGATGTAAACATTGAAGACCTTTTCACATACATGGGAATGTCAAAGTTTGTAAAATGCAAAAACTAAAGTGTAAATTCTCAGATGTGCAAATTATGAAGACCATTTACTGAAGACCATTTTGAAGGATGTAAAATGTGAAGTTTAATTTGAAAAACCAAAAATCCAAAGAGGTTTTCATTATTTTAAAATATGATCTGGCTATTTGGAATATGCAAAATCCAAAGACCATTTTGAATCACAAAAATGTGAAGTGAATGTTCCAACAATCAAATGATATTAAATAGATGTAGAGTTATCGAAATACTAAATTATTGTAGTAGAAAATATAAAAATCAAATGCTGAAGTGTATTTTCCACGACCTAAAATATGAATTGCCACTAAAAATGAATATAAATAAATAAAATAATAAAACATTATAAATTCTTAAAAAATGAACTAAATTTTGAAAAAATATTCATATTTCTCATTCTAAAATTAATGAAACACCATTTAAAATTTCCCAATCCTTTTATCACTATTTTTTTTAGTGCCTAGTGGGATGATGCATTCAAATAGTCTATTATAATGCCTTTCAAAAAATTAGTGAGAATAAGTGTATGGCCTCTCCAAATTTTATTTGGTTTTCAAGCGTAGATGATATTATCTATGAGTATGGATGGTAAAGATGTGTCAATTAGGTTTAGATTCCATTTCATGTCTAAGAAACCTAAATAAATTTCTACTTCTTTTATATCCTTTTTCCCTACATGAGCTAGGAAGAACCAAGTTACATTGACCCTTCGTTCTATATCCCCATTTTTTTTAGTATCTCAATATTGATTTTAGCTCTAGAAACCCATATTATATATTCCACTCCTATAGAATCATTAGGTTTGATAAATAACATATCTCTGATTTGCGCATCTTGATATGGATTAAATGTAATTTTTTGTTCTTTTTCTTCTTGGACCAAAATATATATCTATAGATGTCACTCCAAAATCAAGGTTCCTATCATGAACCATTTTGTGTAGATCTCTATGCAGGGGTATGTCATGATTATTTATAGGCCAAAAATATCTTGTGCACTCAGCTTCAGAAGGGAACATGTATTCTTTCATTATGTCATGGATTTTTTGGAAGTAATATTCTAGATCCTTCCACTTATTCTAGATCATTTCACTTACTATTTCTTATCAAACCAAATTCATTAAATTTCTATAGATACTTATTGAAGTTGTATTTAATTTCATTTTCATTCTTTTTTATAGGTCTATCTAAGTCTTTTGAAATAATAAAATATTGAGACATTTATCTATTTTTCAAGTCTTTGAAATATATTTTTGTCAGATTACCTTCTAGAACATTTATCTCACCATTTTCTTTTGTTCCCCATAATGTAATCAGGGAGGACAAATTTATATCTCTTATAGAGTTTTAAAAACACATAATGGGTTGAACTTGATCCATGCATAGAATAAAGTATTGAAATTTTGTCAAGCATACGATTTCATTTCTTCCCTTTAGCTAGTAATTATTAACATACTCTTTGAAATCCACTACCTTTTCAATCAAATATGGCATGAATTTTCTTGTATTTTCACATGTCTTAAAAGTGTCCATCATCTCTACCACACTCCATACATCTCTCCTCTTTAAACATTTAGATAGGTTTACAAATATGCAATCGATGTCCTCATGGGTATGTCCTATTGGGATAAATATGACCTCAACATCGAGGAAAACACCTTTGTAAACAAGGAGAGATAAATATTGTGACACATGTAAAAAAAACATAATTTTGTGAATTTGTAAATGTAGTGGTAGTTCGATATAAGGTTTGACATTTTAAAAATATAGTTATGGGTGGAAGTACCTATTTTTATTGTCCCCACAATAGTTATCTAGTTGAAGGTAAAGTTTGGAAGGAAGTTTATTGAAGGCACCAATTGATTGTGCTTCTTCTCTATATTTCTTACATTCAGGGTAGCTATTTTTAGACAAAAGTGCATCATATAATAGATATCTTGAAGATCTAGGGTTATGTAGTAAAGTTCCATAAGTATATAGAATTATTGTTTCCATTTCCCTGAAGCACTTGTTCAATGAGGTGATAGTAAAGTTAGAACCTCCAAGAACATATGATAAAAAATTCCCATATCCCCCTACACCATGAACATGTGTTATAATCCCTGCCATTGACACCTCTAATATTCTATCCATAACTACTTTTATTTTTATCACTATACTCAACACAAATATTTTTTGACGTTACACCTTGTCATGAATGACACTGAGGCATTCTTTAGGGTATTGCTATGACATTCATTTATGTGTGTAGTACATTTGTCTTATATAAAGTATTTAATTTGAGTGCGTCATGAATTATTGATTGATATGATATTCCTTATCTCTAGAGAGGGACCCAAAGCATTCATATTCCGTCAACAAGATGCATGTTTTACACCTAGTGAAGTCATCAGATGTGGCAATGGTTACATCATAAACATTAGTTCTCCACATGTTATTGAATTTGGCCTAGGATATTGGCTCATATTACATATCTGCTAGTTGTAAATTGATGTGGCACATCATAAAATCTTGAATGAAACATGATATAAGATGTTGAACATTTTATCATGAGCCATCTATACCTACCTAGCATGTTAGTCATGGAGAAACATATGCAAAAATCATCCACCAATTGGTCTAATAAATATTTAGCTACCATTGTCTTCTTTTATGGCTTTTGTCAAAATATCCCTACATGGAATTCATTTCATTACCCATTTTTGTGATAATTTTAAATGTCAAAAATCTACTTCTCTTTAATCAATATATTTGAAGCCAAGCTTCCAAATAGATCTCTATATCCTAAAAATCAAAGTTGGTTTTGTTTTTATTTTTCTTAAGTAAACTAATAGAAAGTGCATCCAAGACATGTTGCCTCCTATCTATTGTGGTGGAATAAAAAAAAATCATTTTAGCATATTTTATAATCTCAAATGACAATCCTAATTGAAAACATTTTTGGTGCAACATTTATCCACATACATTATTGAAATCTCACTATCTATGCTTTCATCAAACTCAACTTGGCTGAGTGAAGTGTTTGGTTGATTTATTTTTTGGCACATGTATTTTTAGGCACATGTATTTTTAGGCACAAGTTAATATTTTTGGATGCCTTTACACTAGGAATGTCAAGCAAGGAGTGACTTCATTATCTTCTATGTCCCAAACATTTCTAATTTCTTTCTCCTTTGGTGTCATGTATGGTATATATGATTGCTTTATAAGTCACAATATCCACTATTTTGTTGGAAGGCCATGTAATGATACATGTTTTAGTTACCTCTATACTTCAAGTCTTTTAATGTTGTATAAATTTCCTCATGTAAATTCCCAATTCATTTTCTAACATTGGGATAAGAATGTAACAAAAAATCTCCCGTGGTTTTGCAAATTCAACATAACCAAAAACAATCTTTTCATCATTTGAAAGAGTTATACCTTTGTGTAACAAATGTACCCTTTTCCTAAGAAAAGTTTTTCTTAGGCTTTTAAATGTGGTAGGATCATCTTTATATCAAACAAATGAATCCAAACAAGGGTTTTCTTGTTGTAATGGTTGTATATGCAAAACTAAACTCAAATTATTTTGTCTTTGTTCCATGTCATTATCTATAGAAAACTTATGTATGGCATGTTGCATCATTCTTGTGTTCCATATAGTAAGAATATAAACTACATCCCCCAAATTATCTACAAAATCTATAGGAAATGGAAGCGTTAGAGTTGGATCAAACACTTTATTCACATTAACATCTACACATTCAATAGATATTTCCTCATTGTGGCATGTGGAAGTGACATTTATGGGCTCTAAAGATTCAACATCTGGACCTACCACTTTGTGTATTCTTCCTTCATAATGACCTTACCATTATTTATGAGAGAAACATAATTTACATAATGGAAATCCATTGATGTATGATTTTTTCATCCAAACATTTGTTAAAGACATGAGAAGAGTTGTTATTCAAGTTATTTATAAAATCAATCCAATTTATACTTGTATGTAGAAGATAAAGTTATATGTATACCAGAACATAAGCATGGAGATATGTTAAAACCTAAAAACATTAAAAATGTAATGTATAACATTTTTTTAATGACATAATTTATGTTGATCCAAAAAAAAAAGCTTTTAACATCATATATTTCATACTTCAATTCTTGATTCATCCTAATTTGAAGGTATCTAATAGGAGATATATTTCAAACATGCATCAGAGCAAAATAGCCACGTAGAGAAAAATAGCTAATTAAGTCAATATTCAACCATGTATTTTATTACACTATAAAATGATAGTGAGCAATGGGGGGTTTGAGAAAAATTATGTAAAATAGTTAGCTTCTTATATTTTGGGATCCTGTATTTGATTTGAAACTCTATTGTGGACCCAAAATTTTGAAGGTATCTCTTAGGAGATACCTTTCAAACATGCATATGGGTACCCTTGACATTTTGAAGGGCCTTGTAATACCTTCAAGGGTACCTATTACATTAAGCTTAAGACTTAATTTTTTAATAGTCAAGGACATGTGGCATGCACTTGTGAACCTGTGACATTTCAACATTAATCCCTCAACATAATTCCTTTGCTTCATGAACCTACCCTTCATCCTTTTTGAAATGATCACTTTTTTCCTAGATCCCTTTACCTGACTAACCTACCCTTTAGCCTTTTTGTTGTGGCCATGTTGGCCCAATATAATTACCCTTCACCCTTTTTGAATTGCCCTTCAAATTTTTGAAATGGCCCTTTCCTTATCAAAATGTACCCTTCAAAACTTATGTCTTGGACTACTCTATCCTATGAAGTAGACCCTTCAAGCATTTTTGCCACAAATTAAACCCTTCGGATATTTTTGAAGTTAACCTTTAGGATAATGGATATGGCCCTTTTCCCTATGGAACCTACCCTTAAACATTTTAAAAGTACCCTTAGGCCTTTATTCAAAGACCCTTTAGGATTTTTGTCATCGCCACTTTACCATTTGGGACTTTTGTCTCGAGCCTTGTGCCCTCTAGGACTTATCCTTTGGGACATTGTCTTGGGTCTTTATCCTATAAAGTAGACCCTGCGGGACTTTTGTCATGGGCACTTTGCCCTATGAAGTTGATCCAAAACTCAAAATTTTTAGTTGATAAATATCACAATAACATAGAAATAACATAGTAACAATGAATTCTCTAAGAAGAGATGTAGTATTACTCAAAATCGCAATACAAATATATGCTTATCTCTGGGAAGAGATGTCTATCTTCAAACTTTGGGTTACCTCTTCTTTTATACACAATTTGAAAGCATGGGGAGGATTCGGAAGGTCACCAATCTTGAGGGAGATGAAGTGGTATGACTTCCAATATTTAAAACAATACATAATTCGAGGAATTACTATTTTTAGATAGCACTATTAAAATTGAAATTTGAGGCACTTCCATTGGGTTTTTGGGGGTCAAAATTCATTGAGCGAAGCTCATGCCATTTCATGATGTTCCCCTCATTCTTAGATTTCCAATGGTTCAAACGGCGAGTCAATTGGAGCTACGGTGCAAAAGTTATGGCTCCCGGAAGTTCCGTCATCAATTGGGGTGGAACTGTCACCCGAATTGTCGCCTAAATTGATGCCTGGATCATTCCTCCCTCCTTGAAAAGAAATGGTCCCCATTGTGTCAATGCTCCCCATCAAGTGTGGTAGTTGTTTCTTGATTTGATTCTCTGTGAGCCACTCACCTTGATGGCTAAGCTGGCCCCTTTTGACCACTCGATAAAGTGGAATAAAACGTCCTTTGGTTGTCTTCATCCAGGTATCCACAATCTGATCCTCTTCCACTGGAGCAAAACTCTATGGATCAAGTTCATCAATGTCAAGTTATTCTACTACAACTAAAGTGTCCAAGAGAGGTGGATGATATGGCTTGAGGAGCTCCACATTGAATATTGGGTGCAAACCAAGGTAGGCTGGGAGGTTCAACTCAAAAGCATTTTCTCCAACTCTTCTGGTGATGGTGTATGGACCATATCGCAGAGGCTGAATCTTTCTGTGTGGGCCTGCAAGGCATTCCTTCTAGAGCCCCAACCAGACCTTGTCACCAATAGCAAAATGGTGTGCAATCCTATGTTTATCATGGCATTGCTTGTACTTTTGATTCATCTTCTCCAAGATGTCATGAACTTATTGCTGGAGGTGTTGCATTTGTTCAATAAACTTTGTAGCTTTTACTGCCTTAGATCTTCCATGAGGTGTGTATTCCATGGTGGAAAATGGAACTGCTATATCAACTGGTGCCATGGGTTGGAACCCAAAACATACTTGGAATGGACTGTGCTTGGTCGAGCTGTGCAGTGCCCGATTGTATCCATATTGTATGAAAAGAAGTCCCTCATCCCATGTGTGTGGATGTTTGGAGTGGTACATCTGAATCCTGTGAACAATCAAGTAGTTTACCACCTCCCTTTGACCATCAGTCTATGGATGGAAGGCTGTGGACTTCATCAACTTAGTATCCATCATCTTCGATAGAGTGGACCAGAAGATGCTTAAGAACCTGCTATCTCGATCTGAGACAATGGACTTTAGAAGACCAAAATGGAGCCATACATGATTAAAATATAGTTGAGCAGTTTCCTCAGTAGATATATTTTTTTTACAGGCAATCATGATAGCCATTTTTGAAAAATGATCAACTACCACAAAAATGCAGTCCTTACCATGTTTTGAAGTGGGCAAACCTGATAGAAAATCCATTGAGATGGATTCCCATGGCTTGGTTGGTTCTGGCAATGGCGTGTACAATCCTTGCTTCTTATTTGTTTACTTGGCTATTGCACATGGGGTGCAAGATTTGAGATATCTTTCCACATCCTTTCGCATATGGGGCCAGTAGAAGTGTTTTTGAAGAACTGCCAATGTTTTCTCTATACCAAAGTGTCCAGCTATCCTACTAAAGTGTGCTTCCCATATCATCTTTTGTTTCTCTGCAACTGGAACATAGATGTGTCCCATATGACAGAGGACATTATCTTGCAAATAGAAATTAGAAACATGTGTACCTTTTTAAAGTGCTTGATATGTAGCAGCAAAGGTAGGATCTGCTTCATATAGGGTGCACCAAGTGGCAATCTCATGTCTGCACAGGTCCAAAACTATTGTGAGTGTAGTAATTGGTGGGTGGCTCAGACAATCTACAGCTGTATTTGAGCTCCCCTTTTTGTGTTTGATTATCAGGTGGAATTGCTGAAGATATGTGGCCCACTTCTGATGCCTCTCATTTCAGAGCTTACTTTGTGTCTGGATGAATTCCAATGGTCTGTGGTCAGTGTGGATGACCGTTTCTTTTCCCAAGATGTAGTGTTTCAATTATGTGTAGGCTTGCACAATGGCATAGAGCTCCTTATCATATGTTGGATATTTCCTGATTATATCAATGAAAGTTTCACTGTGATATGCAACAAGATGGCCATGTTGGATGATGACAACTCCCATGGCATATTTAGATGCATCTGTCATCAACTCAAAAGGTTGATGCAAATCTGGCAAGGCAAGAACAGGGGCTGAGCAGAGTCTGTTCTTCAAATTCTCAAATGACCTTTGCTATATTTCACTCCACTAAAATGTAGCTTTTGCTCCTCCTTTAGTCACTTGGGTTAGTGACCAAGCAACATGTGAAAATCCAAGAAAAAACCTGCAGTAGAAATTTACAAGACCCAAAAAGCTATGAAGCTCTATGAGGGTCCTTGGTGTGGGCCATTCGCGAATAACCCAAATCTTTTCTGGATCAACATGGACCCCTTCCGCATTCACAACATACTTGAGGTACTAAATTGTTGTCATCCCAAATGTGCATTTGTCAAGATTTACATACAACTTGTGCTCCTGAAGAGTTTGAAGCACCTTACAAACATGTTGCAAATGTTCTTCCCACATTTTGCTATAGATGAGTATGTCATCTAAGTAGACAACCATAAATGAGTTGGTGAAGGGTCGTAGGATCTCATCCATCATCTTCATGAAGGTTACAGGTGCATTAGTTAAGCCAAAAGGCATAACCAACCATTCAAAGAGCCCCTCCTTAGATTTGAATGCAGTCTTCCAGACATCAGTGGTATTGATGGGAATTTGGTGATAACCAGATTTGAGATCAATTTTGGTGAAGAACTTCACACCACAAAGCTTGTCTAGCAGGTCATCAATCCTGGGGAGAGGATAGAGATTCTTCACAGAGATTTTATTCAGGGCTCGATAGTTAATACAAAGCCTCCATGTTCCATCTTTCTTCGGTGCCAAGACAATTGGGCTACCACAAGGTGAAGAGCTTGGCCTAATGTGACCCTTTTGGATCAATTCTTGAATCTATCTTTTTATCTCATCATTCTCCAAAATTGATCTGCGATACAGAGGACTGTTAGGCAAAGGTGATCCTGGGATCAAATCGATAGAATGTTTTACATGGCAATGTAGTGGAACTCCTGTGGGTGACTTAAATAAGTCATGATATTCTCCTGTGATGCATTGTATCTTCTTCTGTTGTTGTGTTGATTGCGTAGTCAGGACTACAACATCGGCCTTCATGGATTTTTGTGGCTTGACCACCATGAGTACAAATTGCTTTGTTTTCTCCACCAATCTCTTACATTGCTTTGCACTGATCAGGGAGATAGATGTGAGAGGTGGTACCTCTGGTACCCTATAGCGCCATTTCCAAGGGTGAGGGTAATCCTTCGAGTTCGTGATTCATAGATGCCATGTCGGTCATACATGAATGGCTGACTAAGGAGTACATCACAAACATCTAGATTGACTACATCACACAAGACTTCATCTTGGAATGGTTTTATGGCATATGAAAGAAGACACTGATGGGTGATATGGAGGTCTCTCCCTGGGCTTAACCATCCAATACTATAGGGCTTTGGATGAGGCTTCACAGATAGATTTAGACTTTTCACAACTTTAGCAGAGATTAAATTCTTTTGACTCCCACTATCAAGAATGAAATGTAAAGGCATACCTTTTACCCATAGTTTGGAGTGGAACAATCTTTTCTTGTCATCTGGTCTTTCCCCACAGTTCTATGATGAAGTGACAATGGTGTCAGGCTCAAAATCTACAATTTCTTCTTCATCCTCTTCGATTGTGGGTTGTGTATGAGGCAGAGTAGTGGACGTCGAGTATTGTGACTCAAAAAGCAATGACTTGATGGCTCGACATTCTTCTTTGGAGTGAATCCCAGTTTTGTGGTAATCACACCATTTTCCAGCCTTCCCTTTTTGGGATTTCTTATCCTGAAACTCCTTCTGCTTCCAATTTGGGCCTCGTTTTTGACTTTCCTTAACATTTTTCCATTTTGAGGGTTGACTCTTTGTATTCTTTCTACCATTCTTCTATTCAATCTTCATTGCAAATTTGTATGCCTCACCAAGGTTTTCCAAATTGAAGAGTTCCATTTCCCCCCGTATGTACCATTATAGTCCACCACGATATTTGAGAGTCTTATGTTTCTCACTTTCTTGAATGCCCAACCTTGCAGACAAAGAATGAAAAGTGTCTGTGTAATCTTGAACAGATTGGTCCATACCTTGGTGAAGTTGTTACCACTGTATGTAGAGATCATCATATGCTCTGATGGGATAGTACTCTTCTTTCACTGCTTCTACAAAATCATCCCAGGTAGGTTCTACCTCAAGGCCAATGTCATCTATGCTGAACCTCTTTTTGCACACTTCCCACCAATTTTTCATAGGCAATGTTGATTTCAAAAGAGCAAAAGTAATCTTTTCTCCATCGGTGAACTTATTTACAGAGAAGTAGGAAGACAGTTGATCTAACCAATTTTCTACTACATCAGCATTGATTTTACCTTCAAATGTAGGAATATCAAAATTACCTGGACCTTGAAGGGTGTTGGGGCACTGAAAGGTTGTTCCCTGGATGAGGAGCCAGGAAGTGGAGCCGCGGAGCCAGGATTTCCCATCGGAAGTGTTTGAAGAATTAGGGCAAATTATTGTAGCATCTGTGCTTGTTTCCATTGGAGGGCCTCATTCACCATTTCCTTAAAAGGATCGGATGTCTCAGTGTCGTCTGCCATTTGAAGTCATTTGGAGCGAACAGGTGGAAAATTTGGAAGCTCTATTGTTTCACACCTAAGCTTCTTATAGCCTGACCTCGTCCTCGGGATCATACACTCTCAAGACAAAGTGCTCTGATACCATTGATCCAAAACTCAAAAGTTTTGGTTGATAAATATCACAATAACATAGAAATAACATAGTAATAATGAATTCTCTGAGAAGAGATGTAGTATTACTCAAAATCGCAATACAAATATATGCTTATCTCTGGGAAGAGATGTCTGTCTTCACACTTTGGGTTACCTCTTCTTTTATACACAATTTGAAATCATGGGGAGGATGTGGAAGGTCACCAATCTTGAGGGAGATGAAGTGGTATGACTTCCAATATTTAAAACAATACATAATTCGAGGAATTACTATTTTTAGAAACTTACTATTTTTAGAAAGCACTATTAAAATTGAAATTTGAGGCACTTCCATTGGGTTTTTGGGGATCAAACTTCATTAATCAAGGCTCATGCCATTTCATGATGTTCCCCTCGATCTTAGCTTTCCAATGGTTCAAACAGTGAGTCAATTTGAGTTACGGTGCAAAAGTTATGGCTCCCGAAAGTTCCGTCATCAATTGGGGTGGAACTGTCACATGAATTGTCGCCTAAATTGATGCTTGGATCATTCCTCCCTCCTTGAAAAGCAATGGTCCCCATTGCATCAATGATCCCCATCAGGTGTGGTAGTTTTTTCTTGATTTGATTCTCTGTGAGCCACTCACCTTGATGGCTAAGCTGGCCCCTTTTGACCACTCGATAAAGTGGAATAAAACGTCCTTTGGTTGTCTTCATCCAGGTATCCACAATCTGATCCTCTTCCACTGGAGCAAAACTCTGTGGATCAAGTTCATCAATGTCGAGTTATTCTACTACAACTAAAGTGTCCAAGAGAGGTGGATGATATGGCTTGAGGAGCTCCACATTGAATATTGGGTGCAAACCAAGGTAGGCTGGGAGGTTCAAATCAAAAGCATTTTCTCCAACTCTTCTGGTGACGGTGTATGGACCATATCGCAGAGGCTAAATCTTTCTGTGTGGGCCTGCAAGGCATTCCTTCTAGAGCCCCAACCAGACCTTGTCACCAATAGCAAAATGGTGTGTAATCTTGTATTTATCATGGCATTGCTTGTATTTTTGATTCATCTTCTCCAAGATGTCATGAACTTATTGCTGAAGGTGTTGCATTTGTTCAATAAACTTTGTAGCTTTTGTTGCCTCAGATCTTCCATGAGGTGTGTATTCCATGGTGGAAAATGGAACTACTATATCAACTGGTGCCATGGGTTGGAACCCAAAACATACTTGGAATGGACTGTGCTTGGTCGAACTGTGCAGTGCCTGATTGTATCCATGTTGTATGAAAAGAAGTCCCTCATCCCATGTGTGTGGATGTTTGGAGTGGTACATCTGAATCATGTGAACAATCAAGTAGTTTACCACCTCCCTTTGACTATCAGTCTATGGATGGAAGGCTGTGGACTTCTTCAGCTTAGTATCCATCATCTTCCATAGAGTGGACCAGAAGATGATCAAGAACCTGCTATCTCGATCTGAGACAATGGACTTGGGAAGACCAAAATGGAGCCATACATGACTAAAATATAGTTGAGCAGTTTCCTCAGTAGATATATTTTTTTACAGGCAATCATGATAGCCATTTTTGAAAAATGATCAACTACCACAAAAATATAGTCCTTACCATGTTTTGAAGTGGGCAAACCTGATAGAAAATCCATTGAGATGGATTCCCAAGGCCTGGTTGGTTCTGGAAATGGCATGTACAATCCTTGCTTCTTATTTTTCAGCTTGGCTATCACACATGGGGTGCAAGATTTGAGATATCTTTCCACATCCTTTCGCATATGGGGCCAATAGAAGTGTTTTTGAAGAACTGCCAATGTTTTCTCAATACCAAAGTGTCCAGCTATCCTACTGAAGTGTGCTTTCCATATCATCTTTTATTGCTCTGCAACTGAAACATAGATGTGTCCCATATGACAGAGGACATTATCTTGCAAATAGAAATAAAAAACATGTGTACCTTTTTGAAGTGCTTGATATGTAGCAGCAAACGTAGGATCTACTTCATACAGGGTACCCCAAGTGGCAGTCTCATGTCGGCACAGGTCCAAAACTATTGTGAGTGTAGTAATTGGTGGGCAGCTCAAACAATCTGTAGCTATATTTGAGCTCCCCTTTTTGTGTTTGATTATCAGGTGGAATTGTTTAAGATATGCGGCCCACTTTTGATGCCTCTCATTTCGGAGCTTGCTTTGTGTCTGGATGAATTCCAATGGTCTATGGTCAGTGTGGATGACCATTTCTTTTCCCAAGATGTAGTGTTTCCATTGTGTTCAAGATTTCACAGTGGCATAGAGATCCTTATCATATGTTGGATATTTCCTGACTGTATTAGTGAAATTTTCACTGTGATATGCAACAGGTTGGCCATGTTGCATGATGACAGCTCCCATGGCATATTTAGATGCATCTGTCATCAACTTAAAAGGTTGATGCAAATTTGGCAAGGCAAGAATAGGGGCTCAACATAGTCTATTCTTCAAATTCTCAAATGCCCTTTGCTATATTTCACCCCATTGAAATGTAGCTTTTGCTCCTCCTTTAGTCACTTGGGTTAGTGACCAAGCAACATGTGAAAATCCAAGAACAAACCTACGGTAGAAATTTGCAAGACCCAAAAAGCTACGAAGCTTTGTGAGGGTCCTTAGTGTGGGCCATTCTCGAATAACTCAAATCTTTTATGGATCAACATGGACCCCTTCCACATTCATAACATACCCGAGGTACTAAATTGTTGTCATCCCGAATGTGCATTTGTCAAGATTTGCATACAACTTGTGCTCCCGAAGAGTTTGAAGCACCTTACAAACATGTTACAAATGTTCTTCCCACGTTCTGCTATAGATGAGTATGTCATCTAAGTAGACAACCACAAATGAGTTGGTGAAGGGTCGTAGGATGTCATCCATCATCCTCATGAAGGTTGCAGGTGCACTAGTTAAGCCAAAAGGCATAACCAACCATTCAAAGAGCCCCTCCTTAGATTTGACTGTAGTCTTCCAGACATCAGTGGGATCGATGGGAATTTGGTGATAACTAGATTTGAGATCAATTTTGGTGAAGAACTTCACACCACGAAGCTGGTCTAGCAGGTCATCAATCCTGGGGAGAGGATAGCGATTCTTCACAGAGATTTTATTCAGGGCTCGATAGTCAATACAAAGCCTCCATGTTCCATCTTTATTTAGTGCCAAGATAATTGGGCTACCATAAGGTGAAGAGCTTGGCCTGATGTGAACCTTTTGGATCAATTCTTGAATTGATCTTTTTATCTCATCATTCTCCAAAACTGATATGCGATACACAAGACTGTTGGGCAAAGGTGATCTTGGGATCAAATCGATAGAATGTTTTTCCTGGCAATGTAGTGGAACTCTTGTGGGTGACTTGAATAAGTCATCATATTCTCCTGTGATGCATCCTATCTGCTTCTGATGTTATGTTGATTGCATAGTCAGGACTGCAACATCGGCCTTCATGGATTTCTATGGCTTGACCACCATGAGGACAAATTGCTTTGTTTTCTCCACCAATCTCTTATAGTGCTTCACACTGATCAGGGAGATAGATGTGGGAGGTGGTACCTCTGGTACCCTATAGCACCATTTTCCAAGGGTGAGGGTAATCCTTCGGGTTCATGATTCATAGATGCCATGTCATTCATACATGAATGGCTAACCAAGGTGTACATCACAAACATCTAGATTGACTACATCACACAAGACTTCATCTTGGAATGGTTTTATGGCATATGAAAGAAGACACTGATGGGTGACACGAAGGTCTCTCCCTGGGCTTAACCATCCAATACTATAGGGCTTTGGATGAGGCTTCACAGATAGATTTAGACTTTTCACAACTTTAGCAGAGATTAAATTCTTTTGACTCCCACTATCAAGAATGAAATGTAAAGGCGTACCTTTTACCCATAGTTTGGAGTGGAACAATCTTTCCTTGTCATCTGGTCTTTCCCCATAGTTCTGTGATGAAGCAATAATGGTTTTAGGCTCAGCATCTACAATTTCTTCTTCGTCCTCTTCGACTGTGGGTTGTGTATGAGGCAGAGTAGTGGACATCGAGTATTGTGACTTAGAAAGTAATGACTTGATGGCTCGACATTCTTCTTTGGAGTGAGTCCCAGTTTTGTGGTAATCACACCATTTTCTAGCCTTCCCTTTCTGGGATTTCTTATCCTAAAACTCCTTTTGCTTCCAATTTGGGCCTCGTGTTTGACCTTATCATTTTTGCATTTTGAGGGTTGACTCTTTGTATTCTTTCTGCCATTCTTCTGTTCAATCTTCACTGCAAATTTGTATGCCTCACCAAGGGTTTCCAAATTGAAGAATTCCATTTCCCCTCGTATGTACCATTGTAGTCCACCATGATATTTGAGAGTCTTATGTTTCTCACTTTCTTGAATGCCCAACCTTGCAGACAAAGAATGAAAAGTGTCTGTGTAATCTTGAACAGATTGGTCCTTACCTTGGTGAAGTTGTTGCCACTGTATGTAGAGATGATCATATGATCCAATGGGATAGTACTCTTCTTTCACTGCTTCTACAAAATCATCCCAGGTAGGTTCCACCTCAAGGCCAATGTCATCTGTGCTGAACCTCTTTTTGCACACTTCCCACCAATTTTTCATAGGCAATGTTGATTTCAAAAGAGCAAAAGTAATCTTTTCTCCATTGGTGAATTTATTTATAGAGAAGTAGGAAGACAGTTGATCTAACCAATTTTCTACTGCATCAGCATTGATTTTACCTTCAAATGTAGGAATATAAAAATTTACCTAGACCTTGAAGGGTGTTGGGGCAATAAAAGGTTGTTCCCTGGATGAGGAGCTAGGAAGTGGAGCCGCAGAGCCAAGATTTCCCATCAGAAGTGTTTGAAGAATTTGGGCAAATTGTTGCAGCATCTATGCTTGTTGCCATTGGAGGGCCTCATTCACCATTTCCTTAAAAGCATCAGATGTCTCAGTGTCATCCACCATTTGAATTCATTTGGAGTGAACAAGTGGAAAATTTGGAAGCTCTGTTGTTTCCCACCCAAGCTTCTTATAGCCTGACCTCGTCCTCGGGATCATACACTCTCAAGACAAAGCACTCTGATACCACTGATACAAAACTCAGAAGTTTTGGTTGATAAATATCACAATAACATAGAAATAACATAGTAACAATGAATTCTCTGAGAAGAGATGTAGTATTACTCAAAATCGCAATACAAATATATGCTTATCTCTGGGAAGAGATGTCTGTCTTCACACTTTGGGTTACCTCTTCTTTTATACACAATTTGAAAGAATGGGGAGGATGTGGAAGGTCACCAATCTTGAAGGAGATGAAGTGGTATGACTTCCAATATTTAAAACAATACATAATTTGAGGAATTACTATTTTTAGAAACTTACTATTTTTAGACAGCACTATTAAAATTGAAATTTGAGGCACTTCCATTGGGTTTTCGGGGGTCAAACTTCGTCAAGCAAAGCTCATGACATTTCATGATGTTCCCCTCATTCTTAGCTTTCTAACTATTCAAACGGTGAGTCAATTGGAGCTACGGTGCAAAAATTATGGCTCTCAAAAGTTCTATCATCAATTGGGGTGGAACTGTCACCCGAATTGTCACCTAAATTGATGCTTGGATCATTCCTCCCTCCTTGAAAAACAATGGTACCCATTGCGTCAATGCTCCCCATCAAGTGTGGTAGTTATTTCTTGATTTGATTCTCTGTGAGCCACTCACCTTAATGGCTAAGTTGGCCCCTTTTGACCACTCGATAAAGTGGAATAAAATGTCCTCTGGTTGTCTTCATCTAGGTATCCACAATCTGATCCTCTTCCACTAGAGCAAAACTCTGTGGATCAAGTTCATCAATCTCGAGTTGTTCTGCTACAACTAAAGTGTCCAAGAGAGGTGGATGATATGGCTTGAGGAGCTCCACATTGAATATTGGGTGCAAACCAAGGTAGGCTAGGAGGTTCAACAAAAAAGCATTTTCTCCAACTCTTCTGGTGATGGTGTATGGACCATATCACAGAGGCTAAATCTTTTTGTGTGGGACTGCACAGCATTCCTTCTAGAGCTGCAACCAGACCTTGTCACCCAAAGCAAAATGGTGTGCAATCCTGTGTTTATCATGGCGTTGTTTGTACTTTTGATTCATCTTCTCCAAGATGTCATAAACTTGTTGTTGGAGGTGTTGCATTTGTTCAATAAACTTTGTAGCTTTTGCTGCCTCAGATCTTCCATGAGGTGTGTATTCCATGGTGGAAAATGGAATTGCTATATCAACTGGTGCCATGGGTTGGAACCCAAAACATACTTGGAATGGACTATGCTTGGTCGAGCTGTGCAGTGCCCGATTGTATCCATGTTGTATGAAAAGAAGTCCCTCATCCCATGTGCATGGATGTTTGGAGTGGTACATCCGAATCATGTGAACAATCAAGTGGTTTACCACCTCTATTTGACCATCAGTCTATGGATGGAAGGTTGTGGACTTCATCAGCTTAGTATCCATCATCTTCCATAGAGTGGACCAGAAGATGATCAAGAACCTGCTATCTCGATCTGAGACAATGGACTTGGGAAGACCAAAATGGAGCCATACATGACTAAAATATAGTTGAGCAATTTCCTCAGCAGATATATTTTTTTTACAGGCAATCATGAGAGCCATTTTTGAAAAATGATCAACTACCACAAAAATACAGTCCTTACCATGTTTTGAAGTGGGCAAACCTGATAGAAAATCCATTGAGACGGATTCCCAAGGCTTGGTTGGTTCTGGCAATGGCGTGTACAATCCTTGCTTCTTATTTGTCAGCTTGGCTATCACACATGGGGTGTAAGATTTGAGATATCTTTCCACATCCTTTTGCATATGGAGCCAGTAGAAGTGTTTTTGAAGAACTGCCTATGTTTTCTCAATACCAAAGTGTCCAGCTGTCCTACTGAAGTGTGCTTCCCATATCATCTTTTGTTGCTCTGCAACTGGAACACAGATGTGTCCCATATGATAGAGGACATTATCTTGTAAATAGAAATTAGAAACATGTGTACCTTTTTTAAGTGCTTGATATGTAGCAGCAAAGGTAGGATCTACTTCATATAGGGTACCCCAAGTGGTAGTCTCATGTCGGCACAGGTCCAAAACTATTGTGAGTGCAGTAATTGGTGGGCAGCTCAGATAATCTCCAGCTGTATTTGAGCTCCCCTTTTTATGTTTGATTATCAGGTGGAATTGTTGAAGATATGTGACCCACTTCTGATGCCTCTCATTTCGGAGCTTGCTTTGTGTCTAGATGAATTCCAATGGTCTATGGTCAGTGTGGATGATCGTTTCTTTTCCCAAGATGTAGTGTTTCCATTGTGTGCAAGCTTGCACAATGGCATAGAGCTCCTTATCATATGTTGGATATTTCCTGACTGTATCAGTGAAAGTTTCACTATGATATGCAACAGGATGGCCATGTTACATGATGACAGCTCCCATGGCATATTCAGATGCATCTATCATCAACTCAAAAGGTTGATGCAAATCTGGCAAGGCAAGAATAGGGGCTGAGTAGAGTCTATTCTTCAAATTCTCAAATGCCCTTTGCTATATTTCACCCCATTGAAATGTAGCTTTTGCTCCTCCTTTAGTCACTTGGGTTAGTGACCAAGCAACATGTGAAATTCCAAGAACAAACATGCAGTAGAAATTTGCAAGACCCAAAAAGCTATGAAGCTCTGTGAGGGTCCTTGGTGTGGGCCATTCTTGAATAACACGAATCTTTTATGGATCAACATGGACCCCTTCTGCATTCACAACATACCCGAGGTACTGAATTGTTGTCATCCCGAATGTGCATTTGTCAAGATTTGCATACAACTTGTGCTCCCGAAGAGTTTGAAGCACCTTCCGAACATGTTGCGAATGTTCTTCCCACGTTCTACTATAAATGAGTATGTCATCTAATTAGACAACCAAAAATGAGTTGGTGAAGGGTCGTAGGATGTCATCCATCATCCTCATGAAGGTTGCAGGTGCATTAGTTAAGCCAAAAGGCATAACCAACCATTCAAAGAGCCCCTCCTTAGATTTGAATGTAGTCTTCTAGACATCAGTGGGATCGATGGGAATTTGGTGATAACCAAATTTGAGATCAATTTTGGTGAAGAGCTTTGCACCATGAAGCTGGTTTAGCAGGTCATCAATCCTGGGGAGAGGATAGCGATTCTTCACAGAGATTTTATTCAGGGCTCGATAGTCAATACAAAGCCTCCATGTTCCATCTTTATTTGGTGCCAAGACAATTGGGCTACCATAGGGTGAAGAGCTTGGCCTGATGTGACCCTTTTGGATCAATTCTTGAATCTATCTTTTTATCTCATCATTCTCCAAAACTGATCTGTGATACATAGGACTGTTAGGTAAAGGTGATCCTGGGATCAAATTGATAGAATGTTTTCCCTGGAAATGTAGTGGAACTCTTGTGGTTGACTTGAATAAGTCATCATATTCTCCTGTGATGCATCCTATCTGCTTTTGTTGTTGTGTTCATTGCATAGTCAGGACTGTAACATCGGCCTTCATGGATTTCTGTGGCTTGACCATGATGAGGACAAATTGCTTTATTTTCTCCACCAATCTCTTACATTGCTTCACACTAATCAGGGAGACAGATGTGGGAGGTGGTACCTCTGGTACCCTATAGCGCCATTTTCCAAGGGTGAGGGTATTCCTTCGGGTTCATGATTCATAGATGCCATGTTGCTCATACATGAATGGCTGACCAAGGAGTACATCACAAACATCTAGATTGACTACATCACACAAGACTTCATCTTGGAATGGTTTTATGGCATATGAAAGAAGACACTGATGGGTGACATGGAGGTCTCTCCCTGGGCTTAACCATCCAATACTACAGGACTTTGGATGAGGCTTCACAGATAGATTTAGACTTTTCACAACTTTAGCAGAGATTAAATTCTTTTGACTCCCACTATCAAGAATGAAATGTAAAGGTGTACCTTTTACCCATAGTTTGGAGTGGAACAATCTTTCCTTGTCATCTGGTCTTTCCCCATAGTTTTGTGATGAAGTGACAATGGTGTCAGGCTCAACATCTACAATTTCTTATTCATCCTCTTCGATTATGGGTTGTGTATGAGGCAGAGTAGTGGACATCGAGTATTGTGACTCAAAAAGCAATGACTTGATGGCTCGACATTCTTCTTTGGAGTGAGTCCCAGTTTTGTGGTAATCACACCATTTTCCAGTCTTCCCTTTCTGGGATTTATTATCTTGAAACTCCTTTTTCTTCCAATTTGGGCCTCGTGCTTGACCTTCCTTATCAATTTTCCATTTTGAGGGTTGACTCTTTATATTCTTTCTGCCATTCTTCACTACAAAGTTGTATGCCTCACCGAGGGTTTCCAAATTGAAGAGTTCCATTTCCCCCCGTATGTACCATTGTAGTCCACCATGATATTTGAGAGTCTTATGTTTCTCACTTTCTTGAATGCCCATCCTTGCAGACAAAGAATGAAAAGTGTCTGTGTAATCTTGAACAGATTGGTCCTTACCTTGGCAAAGTTATTGCCATTGTATGCAGGATAGTACTCTTCTTTCACTGCTTCTACAAAATCATCCCAGGTAGGTTCTACCTCAAGGCCAATGTCATCTGTGCTGAACCTCTTTTTGCACACTTCCCACCAATTTTTCATAGGCAATGTTGATTTCAAAAGAGCAAAAGTAATCTTTTCTCCATCGGTGAATTTATTTATAGAGAAGTAGGAAGACAGTTGATCTAACCAATTTTCTACTACATCTGCATTGATTTTACCTTCAAATGTAGGAATATCAAAATTTACCTAGACCTTGAAGGGTGTTGGGGCACTGAAAGGTTGTTCCCTAGATGAGGAGCCAAGAAGTGGAGCCGCGGAGCCAGAATTTCCCATCGAAAGTGTTTGAAGAATTTGGGCAAATTGTTGCAGCATCTGTGCTTGTTGCCATTGAAGGGCCTCATTCACCATTTCCTTAAAAGGATCAGATGTCTCAGTGTCGTCTGCCATTTGAAGTCGTTTGGAGCGAACAAGTGGAAAATTTGGAAGCTTTGTTGTTTCCCACCCAAGCTTATTATAGCCTGACCTCATCCTCGGGATCATACACTCTCAAGACAAACCGCTCTGATACCACTGATCCAAAACTCAAAATTTTTGGTTGATAAATATCACAATAACATAGAAATAACACAGTAATAATGAATTCTCTGAGAAGAGATGTAGTATTACTCAAAATCGCAATACAAATATATGCTTATCTCTAGGAAGAGATGTCTGTCTTCACACTTTGGGTTACCTCTTCTTTTATACACAATTTAAAAGCATGGGGAGGATGTGGAAGGTCACCAGTCTCAAGGGAGATGAATTGGTATGACTTCCAATATTTAAAACAATACATAATTTGAGGAATTACTATTTTTAGAAACTTACTATTTTTAGACAGGACTATTAAAATTGAAATTTGAGGCACTTTCATTGGGTTTTCGGGGGTCAAAGTTCATTGAGAAAATATCATGCCATTTCATGACATTCCCCTCGTTCTTAGCTTTCCAACGGTTTAAATGGCAAGTTAATTGGAGCTACAGTGCAAAAGTTATGGCTCCCGGAAGTTTCATCATCAATTGGGGGTGGAACTGTCACCCAAATTGTCGCCTAAATTGATGCCTGGATCAGAAGTAGATCCTTAAAATTATTTACCAATGAAAATGACCTTTCAAACTTTTTAAAATGACCCTTTGGGATAGTTACCTCAGATATTTTACCAAAGATAATTTTCCCAATAATATTGCTAAATGGTGGGCTTTTTGTTATGGGTATTTTGTAAAAGATCAATCCCCATCATAAAATTCAATACCTTACTATGAAGAAAAATATTATCCCTTTGCCATACTTAGCTGAAATAAATTTTAAGTGTATCACAATGATATCTACTAAAGAGCCTTGCCAACTTAAACTAACAATGTTTGAATTATTATATGAATATAAAATCAAGGTGAATATTGGGCATTTATGTTGCATGAACTACTATTCAATTAAAAATCCTAAATATGTGATATGCATTGATTAGAAGCCTTCATTGATTTCAATCAAAGTTTCATTCAAAGTCTCTTACTATATTATAGTGACAAAGAGCCCTAACTACTATCTCTAAGAGCACTATGAGTAAAACATTAATTAAGCTAGAGCCAAGTGGATCATAAAACACACATAACACCTAGAAGGAAACTACAAATAACACAAAGTGTATATTTCAATGGCATCTTCATCTAATAAATTTAGGGGAGCAAATTTTCCATTACCATACTCAATCAAGGACTCCACATAGCTCATAAATACAATGTTTGACACCACCATATTCAAGAATAGGTACACCAACTAATTAGAGCTATGGGATGTAGTGGATTATATAGATGTATTTTCATTGGAGGAGGTATGACACTTGTTGATAGGTTGTTTGTTAAATAATTATTAGATTTCAAATATCAAAGGTTACATTTTGCTATCACCAAGCTAGAGGTGATGCCATGTATCAACCTCCTATGAGATTTTTTATTTTCAAGAAAGATATCATAGTATGCCTTCCTACATTATTATAAAAATAACATAGTGGTTTCATGCATTTTAATAGTTGACTTCCAAAGATACCTATCTTTGAACATACGCAATGTAAACTATGACCAACATCCATTACTGTAGTTTAATGTAGAGATGTCAAATGAGAAGGCATTATCTTCATGGTTACTCCCAAGATAGACCATTAAATGGATAGGGAAGAATCTAAAGGGGTTTATTTTCATATACAAGTTCAGAATGGGGATTTGCATTGGTATGGCTCTGTTGAATCAACTCTATGGTATGTCAAGTATTCATTTTGTCAATTTATACTAGGTGTCATTAATTTACATGATGATCACCCATGATGCTACATATTCCATGGGAGAGATAATTAGCTCCCACATGAGGGAGAAAATAATTCACAAAGATAAGCATCCCACACCTTTGGGCACTTTCTATATGATATCTTATTTGTTAGATGCTATTATGGGAACTTGTTATAGAGACCTCAAGGAATTGTGGAGCCTATCCATGGACTGCATAAAGAATAAAATTTGTGATCATTACTAGTTTATGCACATATATGCATATACTAAGAACATGGTCAGGATAGTTGAAGATGTCTATCCATAGGTTTGGAAAGCCATTCATGGCTCACCCATACCCAAAATTAGATAAAATATTGTGAGAAATTTAGAAGATAAAGGGGATTATTTCCTCTATCTAAACTTCATAGTTATAATGATTTGGGGAAATAAGGTTAATCCCTTATGTCTCCTAAAATACATCCCACATAAGTTGGTAGAGCAAGAAATTAATTTCTAACTATGGTGGAGTGTTGAAGAGGACCCATCTAGGTAGAAGAAGGCTTTGTTCTTTGGTCACCATATAATAATTGGAAGAATGGTTTACACAATGAGGAAGCATTTTTGAGAAGTGGGTAAAAATTGAAAGCATTATCCTTTCCCTATGCTTCCATATAGAGATTAGGATCTACATGGGATTATTTAGGAGCACATATAGGGAACTAACTTCCCATACAACCATGTTCCATATTCATATGGTTATATGTTTCTTAATGGAAAAGATGATGCAGATGTTTGGAAAGAGCAAGGATTTTTAGACTTCAAGAAGATCATTTAAGAATGATCCAAGATGATCCTTCAGTCATAGTAATGGAATTAGATAGAAAAAAGGTTGTATACAAAGGATGGGAGCATTTTGACTTCTAGAGAGAACAGTCCAAGGATTAATCCAAAGACTAGGTGGGTTCTTCATCTGAATCCCTTCCTTCGAAATTGATGCTAAAAACTATGAAGAAGGAGCCCAAGTTGTTTGAACATAGAACAAGTAGGGGAGTATAGGTAGGGGACCCCATCAATTTAGATTTTGATAAAGAAATTGAGATAGAAATAGCTAAGGCCATGAGCCTTCAAGCAGATCCTATAATACCAATTTCCTCAGGTACTTATCCTTTCATGAGGTTTTTTAATCTTTTGTGCCCAT
This sequence comes from Torreya grandis, assembly GCA_037957365.1. Taxonomy (NCBI): domain Eukaryota; kingdom Viridiplantae; phylum Streptophyta; class Pinopsida; order Cupressales; family Taxaceae; genus Torreya; species Torreya grandis. The sequence goes on along the minus strand of JARHVA010007237.1, from coordinate 565,226 downwards.
TTTTGGATGTGTTTCTATTTCTTCTATGTTGAGGACACCCCAGTTAAAAGTGTCTACTTCCACCTCTATTAATCTATTCACCCCTAACACATTCACTCAGTTCCCTCTTATCACCCTAAAGGTGGAAAAAGATATTGTGCCACCACCATAGCCATTTCACAATCCACTTCCATCATACTCACCATACCTACCTCCTTTGTCTCTTCTGGTACCTCCATCATTAGAGCCTTAAATAAGAATATTGTGTCCAAAAAGGTACTCACTGTATTAGCCACTCCATAATTTCATGTCCAATCCACTCAAATTTTCGTTCCCATACCATCTACCTCCTTTACAAAGGAAACCATTGTGATAAGTTATAGCAAGAGAAGGAATCCCAAGACTTAATTGATTACAATACATCCACTCCCTTAGTTTAGAGAAGTGGATTGGTCTAAGATTATTTAGCCTTCCTTGTTTGAAATCCTTACCAAGGATCATAATAAATGGTAAGTTTAGGAGGAGGTAGAGAAATAGGTTTTGGTGATAACCTTGGATGTGTCTTAATTGGATATTCCTCCATGGGTGATAGAATTGAGAAGCAAGGCAACCCAAATGCCTAGCTTCAAGATCACTGAGCTTCCCTCTATCTCCACTCTATTTGAACCCCCATATGGAAGTGTACAAAAAGTGAAGAAGAGAAAACTAGAGGATGACAAGGGTACATAAATAATTGTATATGAAAGACACAAAGTATTCTCCCTCACTAAGAAGTATAATAGATAGCCCAAACAGTCTCCTTACATTGAAAATATTTCAGACCTAGCCCAAGCCCATAATGATGCTATAATAGCTATCCATGAGGGAAAAGAGATGGATTGAAAGGAAATTGAAGTTGAATTTCAATAACTTGAGGCTGAGGTGGAATAATTAAGGATGGAAGCAAATATTATGCATATCCCTATAGACACATAAGTTGAGGTTCAAGAATTAGCTTCCAGATGCTTTAACTCTTTGGAGGTAATGGAATTCATGAAGGCCAAAATGGCCCCTCATGTAAATAATTCCAACTAATTTTATAATTCATTGAGAGATGATAACACTATGTTTAAAATGCTAGTTTCATACATTGGAAACTCTTTATATAGTCGTCTAGATTTAATTACAATAGTAAAGGCATCCAATCCCTTGAACTTGGTTGTCATAAGATAGGAGGAAGTATGAGAATGGTTATAAGTATGTGTGGATTTAATCTCCAAATATCAGGTGCATGAGGACCAAATACTTCAAATTTGTCATGACTTGAAGCTATCAAAGGTGAAATATGCCACAGGGAAATTGATTAGTAGGATCAATTTCTATAAACTCATTAAAGAAGTGGTGGATGACTTCAATTAGAGTTTCTAAGGATTAGCACTAGAAGAGATAGAATATGAGTTAAGTATGGCTATAAATAAATTCATGGAGGTTAATATTTTTAAGAATAAGTTTTAGATGACTAAGAAAGAGCATTCAAAACTCTTCAAACAAGTTAAGAGGATACATCAGCCATCACTACCGAACTTGAACATCATATGGTAGTAGCATGATGTGACATAAATTTTATCAAGAGAATGAGTCCAAGAAGAAGTATATTTATATCAGTGTGTCTACATCTTTAACTTCTACAACTTACACCTCAACTTCCACACCAACAAAAATACATGTAGCGATTTAGATGATTCAGCCTTGATAGGCTAAGATTTTACGCATGTATAATTTTTTAGACAGTTGATGTAGTTGTAGTTTTATTGTAGTTTGGATTTTTCATTGAAAATTTTACTTTATATTTTGTACACATGTACATGTTACATAATTTTGAAAATGTCAACTTATCTAATTAATAACGATAGGACTACTCTTATATGTTTTTGACCACAATTAGAACTACATGTTCTAACTATCACATGTAATGACCTTGCATGAACTTAGATAATGAGGTGAAGCCTTCCCAAAGTATATATAAATAATTTTAATCCAACTTGGATAATTTTTAGAGAATTTTTAAATATAGGAGCAACATCAATTTTTATCATCAACAAAGTGTGTGAGTATTTTCTTTCCAATTTTTGTGCAATTAGTTGTTACTTTTTTGGTTATATGTTTCAATAATATTTAGTGTGAAATAGATGTGAATAAATTATTGACTATCTTGATTGATGTATTGATATGTATATGCATAACAACTATTGAAATATTAGTAAACATATTGATTATGATGATTAATTTCAAATTGATTTATATTTTTCAATGTGTACTAGTGATTTTTTTGATTTAGTTTTCTATGTATGTGCTATAGCTACCTCATATACTTCAGTAGTCTGAGATATAATATCTAGAATAAGATTGTGCAATAGCTACACTAAAAGGATCAACCTTTATTTAGCATTATGAATTTCCTAAATTAGTATAGGGTTGTATTGGGATGAATTGTATGGAGATGAGTTTTAAGTTATAATGATTGGACATAAGTGATACATGATACAAAATTATAGCTGTGGGGAGGTATGGGGATGAGTTTTAAGTTGTATTTATTTGAAAAAAATGATACATGATACAAAATTATAGCTATGGGGAAGTAAGGGCACCTATGGTTAACATCTATGAAGGATTAGGGTTGGTAACCCCTATGTGTCAACCAATACAACTCATCCCCTATAATTGGAATTTTATTTCACTTGTGGTTAACATATACGAAGGATTAGGGTTATTAACACTTGTGTCTCATCCCATATAAATCATCTCATATGATTGGAATTCTATTTCAAAGTGTCTCCTAGGGGATTACCTTGAAGGGCATTATCATACTTTCAAAGGGTCTCCTCATAGATACCTTGAACATGAAGACAATTGGAATTTTATTTCTACATAATTCTTAAGAGGTACCTTGAACATACACATGATTGAAATTTTTATTTCAAGGTATCTCTTAAGAGATACATTGAACATGCACACTAATGTCCCTCAAATTTTGACACATGGAATTTTGGGTTACCCCTATTAAAGTTTTTGTATTTTATCTTCTGTGAGTCAGTTGTTCTTGTTAAAACTTCATCCTATGAATAATACTTAGTCTTTAGTTGTTTTCATTATGATTTATTTCTTTCCCAATTTTGCCAAATTACTCCAGAAGGATAGAAATATCTACTTGGGTCATTCTCATAAACCCATTTTATCCATCTTTCTTAGAGATTGAAGAAACTAAGTGTTGTGACTCATTGCAAATCCAATTGGGGTTCTCAAAATTAATTTACTTATTCCTTTTAAAGTAAGTTATTTCAATAAACCTGAATTACACCATCTAGATCAAACCAAAATTAGGTAATGACTTTGCTTCTAGTGAAATATGAAGTAAAGTAGTTTTGTAAACCTACAAAACAAATCACTACTTATAACAACTTAGGGTTTCAAATTTAATTCAATTGACCAAAGTCCTAAGTAAAACTAGTTAGAGTTTGCAAGTCTAAAGCCTTCACAAGCATAGACCAAATCGAGGTTCCAAAGGTACTTGACTTCAAAGACCAACTCAAGAAAATCAGTTCATAAAACTTGATAAACATCAAAATTATTGCATGGATTTATTCCCATGTGTCAGTTAGTTGTCATAAATGCATAGGATAATATAAATATTGCAAAATCCACCTCATTTTCCATCCCTTCTAAAGCTAACCTTTACCCACATACTTCTGAAGCCAATATAAATGTATAGGATAATATAAATACTTCTAAAGCCAACCTTAATTTATTTATATCCATCCCTTCTTTTGAAATTATTTACCACATTAATAAAACCAAGATTCAAATGTCACAAGCTGAATACTTGAGGTCTTATCTAGATCAGTTGAATAGAGTAGTCAAGTATGTTCAAAGTAATGGATCAAACAATACAACCAATGCTTCAAAAGGCATCTTACCTACTCCCATAAAGGTCTCTTTACAAAATAATGTTACAACTATTTCTTCCACATCTACTTCCACATCCAAAAGAATAGAGCCATTCTATGTATCCCTCTTGATCAATAGGTTCAAGTTGAGCAACTGTATCCTAGATTTTAGAGCTTCTAATAATGTAATGCCAACTAAAGTAGTGGATGACCTTGGCCTCAATTTAACTAATTCAATAGGGAGATGTTACTCAATAGAAATACAAGTTCTCTTGATTAAAAAAATCAAAGATCCTCAAGATATTCTAGCAATTTTTTTAGATAAAAGGCTTAAAATAACAATTCAGGTAGCATATATTTCTATTTATTACAAAATGGTGTTAAGTAGAAACTTATGCAAAGATATCGGTGGATAAGTCAAGATGGATTGGTCATGTGCTCACATTCCAATCAAAGGAGTAAATCAAAAACTTGATCTTGAGAAGAAGTCCAAGTATATAGTTTCCAAGTTTGATGATCCAAGATCTTAGATTCTTTTTGAAGAATCAGATCGTGGAGTCTATTACCTTGAACTGGGTATGGAGATTCAAGAACTAGAGACACAAGAATAAGAGAAAATATGGATTTTGAAATTTGATGGCAGTATCATTTTTTGGGTTCAGGTGTTGGAGTTATATTGATATCACTAGATGATAATGTATTTCCTTACTCTTACAAGCTTATGTTTGAAAATACTAACAACATAATAGAGTATAAAGCACTATTGTTAGGAATCAAACAAGCAAAATAAAAATGAGTAAGACTTATTAAAGCATAAGGAGTTGTCAAGTTGATAGTGAGACAATTTCATGGATAATACCAGGTAAAGAAATAGAAGTTAAGGCACTATCATGATCGAGTTCTGAGTGTAACACTTGATTTTTTAGCCTCTTTGATCAATTACATTCCTCATAATTATAAATATAGACAACAAAAGGTAATACTAACCCTGAACATGATGATAATTAATAATCAATTCAATTAAAGGAAAATAAAATACTTAAAGGGTTAGTTTATTTAGAATAAAGTTTTGATAAACATGATCCATTTTTGAAGAAAAATAAAGAATATGGTGGGAGTTCTTCTCTAGAAGTACGACATGTTAACTTGGGTACTAAATAAGAACCCAAGATGATCAACATTGGAAGATGTTGTTCCTAGGAAGAAAAAGAAACATTCATTAAGATTATCAGGAAATAAATGGATGTTTTCACTTGGTCCTATAAAGACTTGAAGACCTTTTAGCCAAAAGAGGTATAATATTACATTCCACATCAGCCAGAAGTGAAGCCTTTCAAGAAAAAGCTTCACCATCATAATCCAACAATCTTAGATACTCTCTTTTTTGAAATTCAAAAGCTATTTGATGCTAAAATCATTTACCCCATTCATCATTTAGAAGGGTTAGATAACATTATCCTATTAAGGAAGAAAAATGGAGAAATACATTTTTGTGTTAATTTATGGAATCTCAATAAAGCTTCTTTGAAAGACAAATATCCATTGCCAATTATAGATCATACCTTGCAAGTAGTTACAAGATTAGAGATGTCTATATTAGAAGGAGTTTTAGGATATAATCAGATAAAAGTGGCTAAATAAGATCAATACAAGATGAATTTCATAATACCATGGGGGATATTTGCTTACCTAAAGATGCCTTTTGTGTTGGTTAATGCTGCAGAATTTTTTTAGCAAGTGATGGATCTAGCTTTTGCACATCTAAAGAACAAGAGTATAGTTGTGTATCTTGATGATTTGATAATCTTCTCCAAGAAGAGAGGTAATCACTTGGATGATTTAGAATAATTACTCATCTAGTATAGGAAACATGAGATTTATTTGAATCCCAAGAAATTAATATTTGCCATAACTAAAGGGAAGCTTCTTGGTCACATCATCTCAAAATAAGGAACAAAGATTGATCTAGAAAGGGTGAAAACTATTCAAAATTTACCTATGCCTACATCCAAGAAAGTAGTACATTCATTCTTTGGTAGGGTCAACTTCTCTAGGAGGTTCATTCTTGACTTTGCTGAGTTGACTCACCATATTTCTGACATGGTGAAAAAGAAGAAAGACTTCAAGTGAAATATTGAAGGTAATTTGGAATTTGAAAGGATTAAAGTATCCATATCTCAATATCTAGTGTTCGTTTCTCCATATTTTAGAAAAGAATTCTTTCTCTATTGTTATTCTTCTGAGCATACCATTTCAACCATACTTCTAAAAAATAATGATGAAGATATTGAATCTTTTATAGATTTCATGAGCTAGCCATTGAAAATTTATGAGCTAAAGTACACATAGAAAAAATGCCTTTTCTATAATCAAATATTGAAAAGGCTTCAGGTATTAAATTATATCCTCACATACTAAAGTCTATGTACCTAAATAATCTATTCTAACACATCAAGAGTCAAGATTGCTAGGAGGCACCTGGGTGGCTAAAGTTTAAGAGTTTGATCTTGAAATCGAACCAAAAAATCTAGTGAGAGGAAGAGGCTTGTAGAAAGTAAACTAGATGACATGGATACGGTAGTGTCTTTTCTTGAAGATGAATCACATGAATATTTACCCATGGTTCTTTTTGTTGATCTTCTTGATGAATGATATAGTAAGATTGCTTTCTTCCTAACTTATAGAGAATGTCAAGATCATCTTACACATAAGGAAAGGTGGAATATCAAGTTGAAGTCAAAGGAGTATGTCCTTTGGATAATGGTTTGTATAAAATAGGAATTGATGGTGTTTTCCTTTATTGTCTAGATAAAGAAAAACAACATAGACTTCTAGAATAGTCTCATTATAGAGCATGCAGAGGTCACTTTTTAGCATGAGTTACAACATATAAAATCCTATAAGAAAGGTATTATTAGACCAATATTTTCTAAGATACTTTGGATTGGGTTTCTAAATGTCGAGCATGTCAATGTTTTGTCATATGTTAAAAGTTTTTAGCATTGACTTTAAAACCAGTTATTATTAATGAACCATTCTGCTAGTGGGGCATAGATTTTATTGGTATGTTGAATCCCTCTTCAAATGTTGGCCATTGTTATGACTTAACCACCATTAATTAATTTATCAAGTGGGTAGAATCCATTCCTATCAAGCATGCCACTTCTAAAATTATATGTGATTTTATCAAGGAAAATATTATAGTGAGGTTTGGAGTTTCTGATAAGATAGTAACAAATAATGAAACTAAATTTTTTCAAATGAACTAACTCATTTATATTACTTACATGAAATAGCATTAGTTCACCCTTCAAATTACTATCCTTAAGGGAATGTGAAACCTGAATCAAGTAACAAGAACTTGATGACAATCATTCATAAGCTAGTGGATGCTAATCAATGTACCTGGCACACGAATCTATTTGATGCATTGTGGGATGACAAAATAACTCTAAATAAAACCATTGGCATGTTACCATTTCAATTTTTGTATGAAACAGATGCTAAAATATCCATCATAGTAGAGTTGCCTACTTTATAACTATCCAAGACCATTGAAGATGCAACTTATCAAGATTCACTAGATAAGAGGATTATGTTTTTATTTAAACTATAAGAACTATGTAATCAAGTTGTTTACCAGTTAGATAATCATCAGATAAAATTGAAGATGATATTTTACAAAAATTCTAAAGAAAAAAACTTTGAAGTTGGTGACCTGGTCCTTCTATGGGATAAGCAACATGAACCAAAAGGGATGCATGGCAAATTTCATTCACTATGAAAAGGGCCTTTCATAATCAAGAAGATTGTTGGAAAATATATCTTCATCCTACCTTATCAAGATGGAATTGAAATGCCACTACCTTAAAATGGTCAACATTTTAAGATTTACAATAATTGAGTAGTAGGGTAACATCTATATGTCTATAAATAAGACCTCAATTTTTCATTTATATAGGTTATTTATATTTTCTTAATTGTTTATTTTATGGTTTTTTGTGATTAAGTTTTTACATGACTCTATACCCAATAGACAAGGCTCAAAACCAGAGATACTAGGATCTCATCCTTTTTTATTTCTTTCTAATAGAAACAAAGATATCCCTAATTAAAGCTAGCTAGTGTCCCCCAAAATTTTACACATGGAATTTTGGGTTACCCTTATTAATTTTTTTGTCTTTTGTCTTTTATGAGCCAGTTGTTCTTATTAAAACTTATTCCCATGAATAAGACTTAGTCTTTAGTTATTTTCATTGTGATTTATTTCTTTCTCAATTACTTCAAATTACTCTAGAAAGTTAGAAATATCTACTTGGGTCATTCTCATAAAACCCATTTTATCCATATTTCCAAGAGATTCAAGAAACTAAGAGTTGTGACTCATTGCAAGGCCAATAGGGGTTCTCAAAGTTAATTTACTTATTCCATTTAAAGTAAGTTATCTCAATAAACCCAAATTACACTATCTAGATCAAACCATAATTGGGTAATGACTTTGCTTCTAGTGAAAGATAAAGTAAAGTAATTTTGTAAACCTACAAAACAAAACACTACTTATAACAACTCAGGGTTTCAAAGTTAATTCACTTGACTAAAGTCATAAGTAAAAGTAGTCAGAGTTTGCAAGTCTAAAGCCTTCACAAGCATATAACAAACCAAGGTTTCAAAGGTACTTGACTTCAAAGACCAACTCAAGCAAATAAATTCATGAAATGTGATAAATGTCAAAATACTTATGTGGATTTCTTCCCACATGTCACTTAGTTGTCATAAATGCATGGGATAATATAAATATTTAAAAATCCACCTCATTTCCAACCTAGCTTTTAAGTTGTTTGACCTAGTTGCTGGCCCTGTGAATCCCAAGTGACACCATTGAAACTTTTGGAGAACTTTTTGAGAAATTCCTTCATGACCCATTTATATTCAAGGTATGTAGAGTGTTTTCCCTTTATTTTCCTTTTTTTTGGGTATTTATCTCTTTTTTCCTCTAGTAAATTTTCATTTGCCACCTTGAAGGTTTTTGTATCATTTTTTTTTTAATTTTGACTGCATTTGAAGGTTGTTTCTGCATGAATGTTGATAGTGTAAAAGCTTCTAAAATAATTAGAGACATTTTGCATGACAAAACCCTAATAAAAATTCCCAAAACCTTGAATTTTTATGAAAATACCCTAGTATTTTACCTAGAATGTATTTTATAATATTTTCACAACTTCTTACTTACCAAGAGTCCCAAACCCTAGTAGCTAGTCTTAATAAACCCAAAGCTCACAAAAGTCTTTGCCTACTTGGATTTTGAACAACTAATTACTTCCTATAGTTTCAATTACTCACTATTTTTATTTCATCAGGTTTTCTAACCCAACTAACTTGACCACAAAAAATCAAGTGACTTGTCTAAAGAATCTCATAGTTGTAAATGCTTATTACTTACTTCGATGTTTCTAAGACTTGAGACTTGTAGAATTACAAGACCTTCCCAAAGTTTTGATAACCTATTACTTAGCATGAGTTTCTCAAATTATTGAAAGCTTTCTACTACTGAGAGTTCCTTATATCCAAATCTTACTTAGAAGTGCTACTCAATACCATAACTTGACTCAATTGCTAAACATTTTCTAAATTAGCAAGAATAATTATTGAGTTTTCAAGAGCATAGACAAAGTCTTCCTAGTATCGATCATAATAAATGTTAGTATCAGAAGAAGAAAAAATTAGAGTAAAAGAAGTAGTAACTCTATTTGAAGAAATTCTTGAGTTACCTCTTGAATAAGTTCCAGGGTCAAGTAGGAGAGGGAAGACTAAGACAAAGAGAGTTGAGAAGTCAAAAGAAGCAATGATGAAGTATGAATACAAAGGATATCTTGTTGAATCCTGTATTGTTTCCAAATTGTTTAAGATAAGTGATACTGACATGGGACACATTTCCATATATGAGCTATTGGAAAGGTCAAAAGCCATAATTTAGACACCACTCATGCAAGTAATGACCAATAGTGGAATCCTATAAGCTTCAAAATTCCCAAGTGCTGCACAACTAGCTGAGTTTATCCTAGAGTGTGCTAAGTACTATGATTCTCTTACTAGGAAAATAAAGGATACTACTGACAATGTATTGATAAGGTTATATGTTCAATATTTTGATTATTGTTTGAAGATATCAGTGAGATCTAAAGTACTTGATGTATCAATAGAAAAATATAAAATCCAATGGGAGAAAAAGACATCAGATTGCATCAAAATAATAAATACTAATTATTTAAGGAAACCAAAGCAACCTTCAAGGTTTCTTAAGAAAATAGTAAGATCTAATTTGGTTCAAGAAGTGGATGATATTAATTAGTTCTTGTGTAGAATTAAAGAGGAGAATAATTATAAGTGCTTTTCCACCTAAATATATGCATACATTATGGCTATTGATGTTAATAGGATTCTTACAATGATTAAATGTTCAAGAATGATAAGTGATAACATTGATTACCAATTGAGTAATGTATTATATACCTTTGACTCAAAATAACTTCATATCTATTATATGCATCAACATCAAATGGAGCTTTTTTAAGGTTAACTACAAAGCCTATTTATGATTACTACCCTCAGTTAACTTTATTTAAATAATTCAAGCACTATAAGAGGGTAAATGATGGATTATCTTATGAAATCATTTGTAAGTTAAATGTAACTTCAAAATCTAAAAGATTATCAAATGTATCTTGGGAAGTAGTTTCCCATTTTAGCTGAATTTTCATTCAATTCTTGAATTTCACATACTTTAGAGTTGGTGGTTTCATAGGGATACTAGTAAAATTTCTAAGGTACCCTACTGACAAATGGATTATTATGGAGTTATGTAGGAATTTGGTATAATTACATGGCCTAAAATCTAAAGTTCACCATTCCTCTATTGGTTTTCCCATTATCATTGGCCACTACCATTGTGCAAGAATTTATAATGTAAAGAATGTACAAATAAAAATATATAATAACTATAATCAATCACATTTTGAATCTAGAGAAAATTTTGATTGTAAAGGCATAGCTTAGAACATAGTTTCTACTGAGTATATACATATTCTTTCACTTGAAGACTTCTGGATTGATTTTAGAGATGAGTTTGAAGTAAGAAGAAGAGACAAGAGTAGGATGTCTATTAAATAAATTTATTCTTTTGATTTAGCTACCATTTTTGAATATATGTAAGATGATGGACAAGTGATTCATGATTATTATCATGAAATGGGAGGAGACAATGCTTTACTTCTAGAGATTGAATTCAAAAAGAATCAAGACAACATTATTATTAAGATAACTTCAGTAGTTCTTGCTATGACTTCAACATGGCTTCTTAGTAAGGTCTTTTGTACAAAAGAGCCAGTAATGATGAAAATGGGTCAAGTTAGTCATAAGAGGAAAGATATGCAGGGAGAAAGAAATCAAGAACAAAATAAGAAGTTAAAATTGAAGAAGAAATCAGATGATACTTACTCCATGTTGAGAGAAAAGGAACCAATCTAGCTAATTACTCTTATATCTCCTCTGGTCTCTTCCAAAAACATTATTACTTCCACTATTCCTAATTTTACCATAACATATTTTTATATTCCTATTTCTACCACATCTATAACATCTTCATCCTTATTATTGGTGAAAAAAATTTAGCTAATAATGAAATATGTGAATCCTTCCACACTCATGCCACCCCCAAAATCTCCAATTTTTAAGTCTCTTGAGAAATTGTTTAGGAGACTAATGTTCTTCCTCCACCTTCATCCACTCCACCTACTACCCTACATCCACCTCCTTCTGAGGATCATCCCACCATTCCTTTCACTAGAACCCAAAAAGAATAAAAGTAGGTAACTACTAGAGAGGTGATTACATCCCAGGAGACATCTCAACAAGAAGTAACAACTAAACTTATGGAGAAAGAATATGAGAAGAAGGAAAAGATAGAGAAAGAGAAAGAAAAGGATAAAGAAACTAACAAATAAAAAGAGAAAGAAAAAGAGGTAGAGAAAGAGGAGAAATAAAAAGATGAGTAATCAGTTTCTAATGTAGATCAAAATGTTTTAGTTACATAAGAAGTTCCTTCTTAGGAGATAATGGTAAGAAATAATCATAAAAAGGTTTGGCACTATTTTTACTATTATTTTAGATAATGATCTTAATTTTTATGGGTGTTAGGATAGCTGATTGGAAAAATAGTAGTGGCATATTATTAAACACTTCATGCAACTATAACCCTCAAGGTAATGGGTTGGCTAAATATACTAACAAGAAATTGATCAGACTCATCAAGAGAACCTTGGAGCATAACTAAAGAGATTTACACACCAATTTAAAGATAACCTTGTGGGATGATAAGATAACTCACAAGAGGTCAATAAATAACTCTCCTTTTATGTGTTATCTATGGAAGGGAAGCCATTTTGTCTATCTCTCAAGAATTGACTACCTTAGAGTTAGCACATTAACTAGAGTTACTTTAGAATACTCCAATGGAAGTGAGATTGATAGAATTAATAGAGTTGTAAGAAATTAAAGGTAAATCTCATCAGGCCCTGGAACATCACCAGGTACCGATGAAGAGGTATTTTGATAAGAGGAAAAATCCAAGATCATTTTAGAAAAATGACAGTCTTGAAATGGGATGAAGATAGAGAAAAACCAAGGAGGCATACCAAATTTGATGCCCTATAGACTGGATCATATGTCATCACCAAGTGCAAACAAAGCAACTCATTTTAGTTATCAAGGATGAATGGAGAAGAACTACCTATCCCTATGAATGGGATAAATTTAAAATGTTGATATTGAGAGATGAAGGTTTATTTTTTAAATACTAGGTTAAGTGTGTGTTTCCTTTCTTATTGTGTTGTGTTCTAAAAAGTGTTCTTGAAGAAAAAGTCTATATTTGCTTAGTTTTTTTTCCTGTATGTTGCTAATTCTTCATATTTTTTATTATTTGGTGTATTATAGAGGCATTTTTTATGTAAATCATGTATACTTTTGACTCCATATCCCAATGGATAGGATTAGGCAACCGATCATGGCACATCAAGCATGTGATCCTTAGGAAATCACCAAAAATGTTGACCTTTTTTCCCATAGGACAAAATGGATCAACACCCTATAGTCAAAATATTGTATAGGGGATTTTTATAATGTCATAGGGTATGTTTCAAATTAATCCTTATATCATTTGGTGTCTTAGGGGTCATTTTAGAATCATACATTCAAGTGATAGGTTTTCATGGTGCTAAGTAGTTGCAAGAATAGGTCTAGAAAAGTCTAAGTTTGCAATTAGAAAATATTTCAACTTTTGGATAGGTGTTAGATCATTTAGAGTTATCTCAGAGAAATTATTCCACACATTGTCCACAACAAAAGTACAAGGCATAATTCCCTCAAATAAATTATTCCACTTTATTTGATTAAGTCTTGGAATTATTTTGAGAAAATTATTTTGGGTTTTTGGCTTAGCATTGATAATTATTTTATATATTTTGTATGAAACAAAAGGCCCAAAAACACAAAATATTGATGACATTTTGTCTAAAGTAAAATATTAAAGGTCATTTTAGTCAGACAAAAGTCCAAAACAGTTTTCTCAAAGATCATTTTTTGAAAAAGTAGACCAAAAAAAAATCCTGAAGGGTATTTTTCAAGAAAAGTGCCCTACACAATTTTCTCAAAGGGTCATTTTTTAGGAAATTATTCCAAGACAAAATCCTGAAGGGTCATTTATTTAAAAAATGGATTGATATGATTTTTTTGAAGGGCTATTTATTTAGGGAAAGTGCCATAGATAAAGTCTAAAAGGGTCATTTATTTAGGAAAGTGGTATAAAACAAAAGTCTTGAAGGGTCAAAAATGTTGTTTGAAAGCAAAAATCCCAAAGACAAAAGTTTTGACAAAAGGTACAAGGGCACAAATTCTTTTAAGAAAATTGTCTAGGATAATTTTCTCAAAGGCATAATTCTTTCATAAAATGTTTTCTAAGGGAAAAGACTAAGTACGAATTATTTTAGGGAAAGTGGTTGAGAAAAAATCCTAAAGGCATGAATTCTTTCAGACTTTTTATCCACAAAAAATTATCCAAGGTAAATATAAGACAAAATTATATCCTTTAGGCAATTATCCCATGATAATTTCCCCAAAAATTTTATCTAATGCAAAAGAACCACAAATAAATTCCTTTTGAGAAAGTGGTCAAGACACAAAGCATGCAACAAATGTCCAATAAAAGGTCTGAAATAAATATCTTGGGTACATATTGATGGTTACATATACATCATTGACATCCACATGGATGTAAATTAATGGGTATGTTAATGTCAAATTCAATCCATAAAAAATGAATTTTGAATTTTGAATATCCTAGTGATAGTCATGTAGATGTAAAATACATTCATGTAGATGTCAAGTATGGTTACACAGATGTCAAATTTGAGCTTGTGAAGTAGCCATTGATTTTAAAATAGTAGGTCCAAGAAAATCTAAAGGCATATATTCATCCATATAGAATATACAATGATGAGTGGGAATTGATGATTTAATGGGCCCAGATAGATCAATGGCTCACATTTAATCATGGATTAAAGATCAATGACACACAAACAAGTCAAGGAGTTAGTGAACCCTAAGTGAAAAGGAATGATTTAAAAATGGAACAAGTGCGTGAATCTTGGAAGAATATCTATGGATCATATTAATTCACATTAGGTAGACAAATAGAGTGAGATGAGTCGCGAGATAAATGATCTGATCCAGTTTTTGATGACCAACCAAATGAAGACAAGCCTAGGTGACTCAGATGAAGGTTGATAAAGCAAGTTAGATAGGGCAAGGTAAATAAAAGGAATGGAGATAAGTTTGATCATGGTCCATGTTTATTTCAAAATTCCTTGCAAAGGATTTGATATAACCATGATAAATTTTTATTTAGAAGAACCCTGATGCACACTTGGAATTTTCTTTTGAGATATCTCTTAGGAAATAACTTGAATATGCACACGATTAGAATTTTATTTCAAGATACCTCCTAGGAGATAACTTAAAGGGCATTATAATACCTTCCATTTTGATTTAAAATGTCCTTTCAATGGATTTTATATAACCATTACAACTTTTTATTTGGAAAGAACATTGATGCACACTATTATAATTTTCTTTTGGATATCTCCTAGGAGATACATTGAACATGCACATGATTGGAATTTTAAATGGAATTTGAATATATTAAATGTTGATTATAGAGGTAATTTCAAAGGATTTTATATAACCATGACAAATTTTTATTTGGAAATAACCCTCATGCACACCATTAGAATGTTCTTTTGAGATATCTCTTTGGAGATACCTTGAACATGCACATGATTAGAATTTTATTTCAAGGTATCTTCTAGGAGATACCTTGAAGGGACTTGAAATACCTTCCATGTTAATTTTAAATGTCCTTATAAAATATTTGATATAATCAAGATAAATTTTTATTTGGTAAGAACCCTAATGCACACTATTAGGATTTTCTTTCGAGATATCTCCCAGGAGATACCTTGAACATGCACACAATTAGAATTTTATTTCAAGGTATATCCTAGGAGATACCTTAAAGGGACTTGGAATACCTTACATTTTTATTTCAAATGTTCTTTTAAGGGATTTTATATAACTATGGCACATTTTTATTTGTCAAGAACCCTGATGCCAGCTCTAATTGCCTATAAGAATGACACATGGCACTCCTAAAACCATCCAAAATTAGAGGGACCCACCCAAGAGATAAAAAATAATATAAATATGCCACATGGAATAGTAAAAAAAAATCACACTAAGTTGCATTTTGAGAGCCCTTGAGAACAATCAAAAGGTGCCACATGTCAAAAGGTGATAAACTTTAGCTTTAATGCTAAAATTGATAGCAAATCAAAGGTAAATCAATGTTAAATTTTAATTATAATGGAATTAAATTCCAAAATAAATAGCTCAAAGATATTCCCCCATAAGACTCCTTACAAGCTAGGTAGAACTAAAATCACAAAGAAGCAAGGCATTGTAGTAGTTGTAAGGCATAAAAACTCATACATATTGCCTAAAGATGATTTCAGGGCATGGGACCCCAATAATATAATTTCAAGGAACTTATTTAAATTTGAAAAGGATATGGATATCAAATATAATTACTAAGAAGAGGTGCATGAATGGATTTATAGGGATGCAATGAAGGATGAGGTAGTCCTCAAAAATGCTACAAGGAAGAATATTGAACTGGAAATGAGGCTTGATAAGGAAAAGAAGAAAGGGTATATTTTGAATCCCCATCTCCCACCAACTCATGGGATCATGTTCAATTCCAAATATTAGGAATCACAAGAGGATGAGGAAGAATATAATTTCCTTCTCATTAGGAACAAGCCATATAGACTTCCATTACATTTATCTAGCTTTGAGCATTACACTGAATTAGTAGATGCTAGTTTCATGTGTTTTTTCCTAAAAAATTAATAAAATTAGTATCTTTTATCATATTGACCACAATATATTTTATACCCTACCCTAATCACTCTTGGATCCACACATGAATCACTTTATCTTAGTTCATGTTGTAAATATCCATTGTTCATTTACATTTTGGGCAATACTTCACAAAGATTGAAATAATTTTCCAAAGATTAGTAAGAGTAAGTGTCACTGCATAAACATATATTTTATCTATAGTGGAGTTTACTAGTATAATTTCAAAGTGGTGATCACATCTTTTCTATTTGTGTTATTTCCAATAGTAGTTGTATAAACAACTAAACCCCCAAATCTTCTAGGACTTAAAATTGAATTTCTTACTTTCCTCTTGCTCCCTAGTGACACAAGAAACATAATAAGTACATAAACAAGCCAAATAAATTAGCATTTAAGCAATAAATAAAGTGTCCTTAACACACCTACATTCTTGGTTTCAAGTCAAAATATGATATAGTTAGGGGTTTGGTAGTCTTAAGACCTTTTCTAGGCTTATGAAGGTTATTTGGACCATCAAATGCATGAACTATTGAAGTGAATAACCTCAATAAGGATACATGTGAGGTTCAAATAGGGATAAATAAAAACAAATGTATATCTAAATCTAGCTCCAAGAGCACTACTATAGTCAAGTGGGTGAACCATGCTTAATGGAGACTTCAAGGTATAGACTTTCAAGAAGGGTAATGTGATTTTTAAGAGATCATCATACATAGATCAACTCATGGGTACTTTTTGTATCATAAAAAATCTTAAATAATATTTATACCCTATGATAATCCATACAAAGGACATCACATCATGGATAGTGGTCTATATAGGAGAGGTTTGTTTTCATAATGAAATAATGGTGAACATGTGAAAAAGATAACAATCTAAAAGGAATGCATTAAGTTGTGGACTTTGGAGGAGACCTCAAGGAGATAAACTCAGTTGAATATTAAATTCCATGAAATCCTCACCTATAAGTACTTAATGGACTCAAAAAATATGTTGATAGTCAAGAAATTAAAGCAATGAGGCCTTGCATATTTTCAAAGTTCATAAGATCTTATTATGTTTAAAGAATCATTTCAGTTTCTTCCTTACTCTTTTCATCCCAAAATCTAATAAGTTTAGTAATTGATCCTAAATTCAAATATTCAAAGGAGTTATCCTCACATATTAATAGGTCTACATAAATTTATCCCACAACCTTAGATTATTACAATGTTAGTCCAAATATGAATCAAATTTGAGCAGTTTGATTTCAACTAGGTGTTATTTTGGTTGTTAATAGAAATCAAAAGAAATCTATTAGTCTTTGTTATTACAAGGGAACTTTATTTTATGCTCTACCTTACTCCCTAATTTTGAGCTTTTTTAACATTAATCACTTTAGATTAATGCTTGTTATGTATATCCATTTATTTTTTAAAGATTTTTGGATTATATCGACAAATACAAAGAAATTTACATCATAACAAATTCAGGTAGATTATGTCACTATCATATTCTTGTTGTCCCTATAGTAGGGTCTACTTGTAGACTAGAAGGTGGTAAGTTGTAACTATTTATGCTTGTATTTGCACCCTTGAGGAGATGCTCAACTCTCCTCATCCAAATGGAAAAATAGAATCATCTCTCTTGTTGTGGGTGACAATTTTGTTGAGATGAATGTCTAGATTAGGGGCTAGCTCCCCTTGATGCACCTTTGAAGTTTTTCTAAAAAAACACTATGTATGAAAAGGGAGAAGGAAAACAACTAAAAAAATAAGTGGAGTTGCACCAATATTTGATATCCTCTCACTTGAATCATAAACTTAAAGACTAAGAAAGTTTATTCACACAAAACTCACAACTTTTGAGCATTATCACATTAGTGTTTCACATGTTAGATTGAAGAAGGTATTTGACATTCAGGAGAGTAATAGATAATTATGGGAAATAATATAGTCTTAAAACACTTCTAAAATGTCTATACACTTATAAAACAATACTAAAAAAGACCTGTAACAATACTCTTTCTACACATTTGGTAGGCAATCGAGGATAATAGGTTAGGAAAGATAACTTTCACTAAACAACAACATGATTTGGACCAATACACAATAATGTACCATGTGAGTGGAAAATAACTTATATTATTTCTTCAAGAGTTTTGCAAGTAAAAATTTGGCTAGAGTTTTTCTAATAACCAAGTGAGGCTCCCAAATGAGTAGAAAGAATATATATACATACATACATACATATATATATATATATATATACATATATATATATATACATATATATATATATACATATATATATATACATATATATATATATACATATATATATATATATATATACATACATATATATATATATATACATATATATATACATACATATATATACATATATATATATATATATATATACATACATACATATATATATATATATACATATATATACACATATATATACATACATATATATATATATATATATATATATATATATATATATATATACATATACATACATATACATATACATACACACACACACACACACACACACACACAAATATATATATATAGTTTTTTATAATGGAGTTCAAGTGAATAAAATGCAATGATCAAATAGAAATGTGTCAACTTAGAATAAGAACGGTTACTATACATTTTGTAAGATGCTCCTGATGGTTATACTAGTAGAATTAAGATGTCTCAAACTATGTTTTGCTATAAATGGGCTTAGTTATTAGAATGTTATTTTGATGTAAGCTTTTCTTTACTGACTCATCAAGCTATATAATGATGCAAAAATATTGAACCATCAACTTACGTATTATTCTTATTATGCATCAGAGCTCAAGATTCATGCCATTTGTCATTTCCATTTTTGTCCTCAGGTTCCCATCAAGTCTTTTGAATAGCAATGGTTATTCCTCATAGTTTAAAATTGACTTCTTGTGGGTCATAATCTTTTATTTGAATCCCATGGATAATTTCCATAGTCTAAAATTGACATTTTGTAGGCCGTTACCTTTAGGTATTTCTTCAAACTTCTTGTCTTCAACATTCTTTCAAACAATTTTTTTGATATAATTCTTTTGGGATTTTCTTCCTTTGCTCTCAACTTTTTTACAAGGAACAATTTCTCATTTCCTTCAGATAAATTGTCTAAAGGAATTCCTTTGGATTTTATGCTAAGTGCCCTATACAAAATAAAAGTACCCTTTGTCTTGTTGAAAACATACCTTTATAAAAATGCAAGTGACCCTTCAGAATTTTGAAATGGTCCACCTTTTCTCTGAAACAATCCTTCATACTTTTTGAAAGGTCACTTCAGGAAAGTTAAAATGCCCTTCAGATTTTCTATGAAGTACCCTTCGAAAAGGCAAGCGTTCTTTTGAAAAAAATGAAAGTGAAATTTTGGAAGAATTAAAAATGTCCTTCAACTTGAACAATTCCTTCAAAAAAGTTACAAACATACCCTTCAAAAAAGTTACAAGGTTCTCTTTTGGCTTGAAGATATCTTTCAGAGAAATTAAAAGTGTGCCTTCAGAAAAATGAAACATACCCTTTAGCTTTTTTGAAGTGGAACTTTGGAACTCTAGAATTACCCTTTCATATTTTTTGTAAATGACCCTTCCAAAGGCTAAAAATACCTTTTTGGAACTTTGTACTGAGCTAAAGTGTCCTTCAAAATAGTTAAAGTGCCCATTTATAAAGGAAACATACCCTTCAGAAGACTTGTCTAGGCCATTTATTATGAGAAAGTACCCTTCAATAAATTTAAATTGATAATTTTACCAAAATAAAAGCCTTAGATAAAATTCCAAAACAATTTGGCAAAGGTTTAGAACAAAAACCTGAAAGAATTCATTTCAAAGGACTTAAACAAAAGACTAAAGAACAAAGCTATGAAAAGGAAAACACTTGGATTTTTTACATGTAAGAGACTTCAAATTTGTATAATAACACTTCTTATGAATGAAACATGCATACTATTCTTTGATAAAGGTATAAACTCAGACATTTTTTACAAAAAAGGGGGTGACCAATTTTGGCATGAAAGGCCAAAATTTTGTCAATAGTAACCACATAATCTCTTTAGCAAAACTGAGTGAAGCCCCAAGGTATCACTACCATATTATTATTGTAATTATAATCTAAGAAATGTTATTATATTGTTCACATTACATCCTTGACATAGACACACATCAATATTATGGAAGGACCTAAGGATGAATCTAAATATTCTCAACCTACTATTTTCTATCATGTACTTTTAGGTATTATTACTCCTCCAAATATTAAGGTGGTTGGTTTCTCAAGAAATATAAGTTGACTATTTTTATTTACTCTAGGAGTAAACACAAATTAATTAATAGTAAGCTGGATATTAAATTCAATTATTTCATTTACCCAGCTCTAGAATTTCAAATCCTAATTATAGGTGGGGGTATAGTCAATTATTTCAGTAAATGCCATAGTTCAAGTCCTAATTACAGGTGGGGGTATAATCTAGGTAGACTATCTAAATCTTAGTGATTTCATAACATAAAGTGCTAAACAATGAATAAAAGGGCCAAGTCAACACAAATAAATTACACATTTTAGATAGAGTAAAAAAATATATTGAACATTATTAAGATTAAATAAGGATCTGTAGAAATAATAGTTGTTGGGTGAATATTTTATTACCAAAAAAATGGTACTTCCAACCACAATGTGATGAGATGAAATCTCTCCTCAAGGAAAGGTAAGGGTCCCTTCTTATTGCTAACTAAAACAACAAGTAATTATTTACAATTATTTACACTAATTTTATCAAAGAGGGTGTTATCATATCATCCAAATCTCTTTTTTTAGAATTGATATTCACTTACAAACTTTCTTCCATTCATTACAATATATTGTGAGAATATAAAATTACTTGATAGATTAATAATAAATGATATTCATATTAGTTAGCCAAAATAATAATTGGAATAATATTAGTAAAGTAATGTGAATGGATGGAACAAAGTGCAGCCAAAAGTCTTCACCTTAATTTCAACAAAGATAAAAATCACCAAAGAGAATAACTTGTGGCCAAAAGTCTCCACAGTAAGTTACTTCCAATGATGAACACAAACCTAATAACCAAAATGTATCTCAAAGACTCCAAAATCAGCTTCCTAACACCTTTCATTTTATAGAAAATTCACACCACAATCCAATCAAAAACACAAGAATATGTAATGGAAAAGATGTAAAAACATTCCTAATACACCATAAGTTTATTCCAACACAAATATTGAAAAATCACTTGATTTTCTTATATTGATGGAATTCAAGATTTACAATATGAACACAAAGTTTTAAAAATTACTTATCAATTCAATAGCATTTCACTTTTATAACCCTAGTGATCATACCTTTAAAAAATAGAATCCTCCTATTTATAGAGAAGAGCTATGAAAAAAAAGGAAAAACATAAATACATTGACTTATTCATTGATAGAGTCCAATTTGACTTAGGATTGTGTACTTTTCCTACGTATAAATTACACCAAACAAAATCACATATAAATAACTATGAAAATATGTTAAGTGTCCTTAGACAAATGAATTTATTCTTTTTTGTTTTTCTCCAGATATGATTTGTATCACTTTAGGGTGGCCTAGAATTCATTGTTGTTTGGCCTCAATGTACTTTTAGAGATGGCAAGGACCCTTGTGATGGAATATGCTAAATCAGCTAGTAACCCTTTGCTTTTATCCAAGATTATTTGTAATATAACCATTGTAACTTAGAAATAAATTAGTTTATCAATGTAATCTAGTGTGAATGCTCCAGTCTCAATTTTTGTTTGAACCAAGGAAGTGAACTCTTGATATACCATTTTAGTAGGAAGAATTTCTTGAGAATCATCTTTAGTCTGGTAAGGAAATTCTCTAATCTTTTCTAGTAAGGTCTAGCCCCTTATTAGTTCACATATATTTATCTTCTTCAAGATCCTTAATTAAATTATTGAGAACTTCCTTCTTATTCTTCATCATGTCTTTGTATTTTATGAACATTCTCCTTCTTGAAATGACCTTTTTCTCAACCAAGAGTTTTAGATTAAACTGGTGCAATTGAGTCCATGTATGAATATCCTATTTTATTAAATACAAGTCTTAAGTGAGTGTCTTAAGTGTTTTTTGAATTTTCATTTTCACTTCACTCAAGTTATTCAAATATTCAATGGTAGAACATAACTATTAAGTACCTTACATTAAAAACCTTTCAATCTAAGCACCAACAACTTGACCTTGAGAACTAATCTTTTCTATCTATTGAATTGCATTCTCAATGGCCTCACTCCTAATAGGTTTTGCTAGCTCAGATGATTGTGTGATATTGAGTAAAACTAAAGTCAATTATTCTACTTGTGCTTTGAGTTGATCCTAATTTTCTGATCCTTATCATATCTCTTGATCAAGAATGCCATTTCTACCTATAAATCTTCCTTTGCACTTTCATAAGTTTGTTTCCCAATATCTATTTGTCCTACTACATATTCAAATGCTTGGATATCCTCAATATTTATATCTTTAGGAGGAACTACAACCTCAATATACTTGTGTTTAGAATCAAAAATTACTCTTGATATGGTTTTATCCTTCTTTGCTATTTTTGGTTTTATCAACACAAGTTGACAAAAATCAAAATCATCTGGTGATACAGCTTGATTTTTCCTCTTGAGTGTTTGAGACATGATCCAAGGAAGAAGAGGAGATGGGTCTTCTGGTGTAAAGGATACCAAGGATTGTGATGATTAGGGAAGATTAATGGTTTGTGAAGTGGGTGTAATGGAAGGTGGGATGATGGTATTCTATAATAGAATGGATACGGATGGAATAGTGGTTATGATGGGTGGAGTTTATGTTTGTATAATGGGCACTTTGGTTTTAATTGGCATGTTTGATATGGGAGTGGATGGGATCTATGTTGCCAATCTAGATGATGGGGTAGACATGAACTTGTCTATGTCTTATTAGGTAGAATATAGATTGGTGGGAGATCCCAATGACTTCAAAGGACTAGGTAAATTTGAAAGGGAATCAAAAACCTAATCTAATGTGTGTTGAGATGGGACTTAGAAAAGTGTGACACTAGTAGGTGAAGGAGGAGATGAAAACATAGGGTGGAGAGGTATTATAGAAACAATTAGTATAGTTGGAGTAACAAAGGGGAAAGTGTAAGATGCCACCTATGAATATGATACTTGAGTTGTCTCAACTTGAGAGGTTTCATCTTGCATAAACTCTACTTGAAGAATCTTTGGCTATGTTGGTGCTTCACTTGAGATTGGATTTTCCTCTTATGCTTGAACATTTTTATCTACACTAACATCTTTGCCTTTTATTTTGCCTTTGATTATGAACACAAACATTAGTTTCTATGTAAAGGTGGAGTCATCTTCCTTGTTATTCATCCTTAGTTCCTCCAAATTTTTAGTAGTGTCTTCATCATATTCTTCCTTAAGCCCAATTTTGAATGTCTCCAACTTGATACCCTTTGCTTCAAACTAGGCATTAGTTTTTGTAATAATTAGTTAGAATCTATCTTTGATATAAGTAGATTCTTTTACTAACCATTGAATAAGAGGAAGAAAAGTTGAAGCAACTTGATTATTCTCATATGATGGGTCCAATATATTCCCATCATCTATCAAATCCTCAATCATATTCACCAATTTCAAATTAATAATTTGATTGATAAAAAGGTGACTATAATCATTTTTTCTCACATCTCCATTAGTCTTACACTCTGCCCAAATGTCTTCAATCATGTGTACATGAGTATATTTTGCTTTTAGCTTTTCCTTCATCATTCTGTAATCCAAGTCATTCTTAATCTTGAATCTCTTAAGAGTGATCCATTGTATTTTAGTTTTCATTATTTTGGATTTTAGAGTGGTTGAAAGTGTATATAGACCAATGCTAATTGAGAACTTGAAACCTCATTTATGGGAATCCAATTTCTTCTTATGCACACTCATCATCTACTAGTACATATCCATCAAAATCAACTTTTAACTTGGGTACCTGGGTAAAATATAAGGTTATTCATCAAACCTTCCTACCTAGATGTAGGTGAAGGTTGGGAATTATAGAAAGATGCAACCAATATTATTGAATGTTACCTATGATGCATCTAAAACTCTCTTTTTCTTGAGGTATTCATTGAAGGTAAAAATGAACTTGTAAAATAAGGCATCATTGACTCTCCTATAATGTTTTATGCTTTATTTAAGAGTCAATTATGGGTAGTATTCATGCATAAGAACCTTCTTTCTCTCACCAACACTGGTTAATCCTAGGAAAGATTTCATGTTGGCTACAGGATATATGAGATAGGAGGTAATGAAGAATTTTAGTGAATAGGTCACCTTAGATAGCTTGTGATAGATGGCATCACTAATCTATTTCCCCTAGGAGATCCTTTATTTGACATTATTGATGATGGAGATGTAGTGATACATCCATTCTTGGAAGACATTTGATGTGGGTAGCCCATTAGCTCTACTTAAGAGGATGATTAAATGCCCTGTTTCCTCTAATAAATCACTTTGATAAAATTACTTGGGTCATCTCACAGTTGAATGTCAAGGAGTTTTGAGCCAGTGAGAATTGATGTGTTTTTTCACTTGTCAAAATTATTATCATAATACTCTTGGGCTAAGTTCATAGTTATATTTTAATATTCCTTAATATCAGAGAGATGAAATATTTTATCAAGATATTCCTTATCAAGCCAAATGATCAATTTTCCATCTACATCTTTAAATGATCTAGTCTACCCATCAAAGTGTATAGCAACTATCAAGATGAACTTTGGATCCTGTGCTGATACAAAGAAAGTGGCTACCAAATGAATCTCACTATTTAGGATAGCCTACATTAGGATAAATTCTACATGGGATTTAAACAAATCTGTGTAGTTCAGAGAATTTTCTCTAAACTACACTTAAGGAAGATATTTTTGGTGTAATCTAGAGAACATTATTCAAACTACATGGGTGTTAGTAGGTATAATGATTGTGTAGTTCAAATATTTTTCTCCAAACTACACAAGGTTTGAAATATTTGGGTGTAATTTGGAGAAAATTCTCCAAAATGCATGAGAATTGGGTACATTATCAGGTGTAGGTGTAGTCAAATAAAATGCAAAAATTAGTAATTTGAGTGTGGCTTATGAAACCCAACCCATATGTCCCTCTTGCTTTCTCTCATGACCCTCATAGGTATCTTTTCACTAATTCTCAATCATTAGTAACCTTCCAAACTTAATCCTAGCTCAACTAGACTACTCTTTCCATGACTAATCCACCCCCCAATCCCCATCAGCTTAGGACAATAGCACCACACTTGGACTATAGTGCTGGTGCCACTCCTGTCCATTTTTGATGCTCCTATCTAAATGCATTTTTGGCCCTAATAGTTAATTGTTTTTTCCCCTCATCTTTATCCTTGTTATCTTGATGTGAACACATTTAACCCATGACCAATAGATCCATATAAAATCCCATTCAAATATCATTTAGAAAGGGTTAGAAAATATCATTAAAAATTAAGAATACAAGCAACACTACTTAAACAATCTTCCCTATTCTCTACATACATCCAACCAATACATGTACAAGCTTATTTAAATTATTACACTAGCCCCTAGCCACCATAAGCACATATAGTTTAGTATTTTGAAAATTTACACACTCTATTACACAAAAGCACATCAACTGGGAGAACTACATATGGCTTGATCCCTCTTCATAGTATTGGTATGTAGGTAGCATGCCCACACAAGGGGTGTGGATACACATTCAATGAATCTTACACACACTAACCCACCCTCTTTCTCAAAATTGGTTAAAGGAAAATGGAGTATAGGGTTTGAAGGTAAACTATATTCTATAGTGAGCTCTATAGACTTATAACTATTGAAACTTCATAGATAAGGTCACATAAGTATACCAAACAAAACCTAGAAAGCTCATATCTCCTAGACAACATCAATAGAGGTGGAATATAGTGTTGATGCCACTCCTGTCTACTTTTAGTGCTCTTTTCAAATCATAAAATGAAGATTAGATCCTATTTTTTGATAGTGTCCTACTCCTACATAGTGAATCTCAAACCCTGTCTCAATTGTATCAATTAGTTTTTAGCTAAGTCTTATTTTCTCCTTCTTATTACTCTTTTTAGAAAGGTCAAAATAATAATCTAATATATAAAAATTAGTAGTTTAACTATTGCATATTTATTTACTCATTTTACTACTCAGACCCTTTAACTAAATTAGAAATAATACACCAATATTACCTAATAGGTTAAATCATTTGGTAAACCTGACTTACTTCATTTGTGCATAAAAATCCTAAAAACCCTAGGGTAAATTTCTTACTTATTTTTTCCTATATTTTTTTGATTTTTTTACCTACATAATAAAATAAAAAATTAGCATTAATTTTTAAAATTTCATAGTAATTTTAAAATAAATTTCTTTCAAACACTAGTTGCACATACTAGGTCCCAATATTTTCCCAGTAATTTTCCAACAATTTTTTTGATTTTTTACTAGCATATTAAAATTAGAAATTCACTTCAAATTTCAAAATTCAATAATAATTTTCAAAACGCTAGTTACATCTTTTAGGTCTCTTTAAATAAAAAATTTTACATTAAATTTATGATTTTTTACTTGCATATTTCACTCAAAAATTCACTTTAAATTTTGAAATTCAATAGTAATTTTCAAAAATAATTATTTTTCAAAACCCTGGTTGAATATAATAGGTCCCATTTCTTCTTGAGGTATCAGCGTACATGTTTGTGAGCTTCGTATCCTTTTTACATAATTTCTATTTCATTGTATTTAGGACTTTACATTTCCTATATTCAATACTTTCCTTCTCTAGCACTTTGCCTGTTAAAAATTATTGTAAAAAAATCAAGAAAATTTCAAATTATTTTCCTACCTTAAAAATGGCTCAATAAACTAGTTTTGATGAAATTGATAAAATGGAACATCAATAACTCTTAAATAAACACCCTAACATGCAAGATGACATGCTTAAAATACTACAAGAATAAAAACAAAGAGTGAACAATCATCAATCTTCCCAAACCATAGAGCAATTAGTTACAAATGATACTATGGAGGCAACTATGTCTCAACAACTCCCTATAATAGCTTAACCTGCCTCTATGCCACCAGCTACAATTAGTACATCTTTGTATCCTGATGTGGTATCCCTTGTGTAAGAGCTAATATCTCTTTAATCTGAGGTACTACATCTTGAGTAAGGTGTCTCTAGACCTACACAAGACTTGGATTATTTTTCTTTACTACCTAAATCATTGGCACATTACATTACTTATACACCTTTGCCACAAGGTTTTATTCAACCCAAGCTCACTCTTTATGATGGAAAGGGTGATCTAGAGACACGTTTGAGAGCCTTACATGTAGCATTCTTGGACTATGTACCAAATGACTGGATACTTACCAAGTTATTTCCATAGAGCCTAAATGATTATGATTTACAATGGTTCTACAGTCTACCAAATCAGTCAATTAATGCATTCAATCCTTTAGCTGACATGTTTCTATCTCATTTTAGCATTGACATTAGTGCTAAAGTTTCATATGCCCATGTTTCACAATAGAAACAAAAGTCAAATGAACATTTCACAGATTATGTTCTTCGATATGACTATTTTGGATAAAATGACTAGCCCCATAGTTAATCAAAAGTTATAAGATCTCTTCAAATAGAGTCTTCTACTAGCTTTACATGAATTAATTATGTTCAAAATATTCTCTTCCTTCACTGAATTTTGTCACACACTAAAGGGAAGAGAAGTCAAACTAATTTGAATGGGAAAACTCAATTACACAAGAATCTTAGAAATAACAAACAAGAGTAACAAAAAAGTAACATACAAAGTCAAGGTCAATGATAGAAAGAGTCAAAATCAACCTATAGTTAATGTGGCTTTAGAGCCCCCTCAACATGTGGTTTTATCAAAACTTCCTTGACAAACCTTTACCAATCTACTAGTTTCTCCAGTCAGAGTTTTATAGTAACTATTGGAATGTAACATCATATCTCTCCCTCCTATTTAGGAAGTTGACCCAATAAAGCCTCTTCCATGGGGATATTTTTAGTATGCATTTTGAAATTTTCATAGGGCACCATGCCATACAACAAATAGATGCATCAGTTTGATACACAAGATACAAGATTTGATAGATGGCAATCATATTGATCTTGGTACTTTAGTTGAGCCTCCTCAGGAAAAGAAAACATAGGATAAATATTTGAAAATATTCTCAAATCCCTTTTTGCAACATTTTAAATAAGAGATAGGGGACACACCAGGGGTTTACCATGCATATCATGCACATCCACCACTAGATACATATAGGGAACCTTTAGTTGAGTTACATTCTTTGAGAAACATAATTGGTGTATACAATTCTAGAGTTCCAGTTAGATCTTCCATCTCCTTCTCATAATAGGATATCATTGAGGATGATTCAAATTATCATGCACTCTTTATCAGAGCTTACATTCATAATCATCCTATTCATAGTGTTCTTATAGACAATGGATCTAGTGTGAACACGTGCACTCTAATATTACTAAAACATTTAGGATATTTAGAGAATGATATTACCCCAATGGACATAGTTATCAACATATTCAGTGGGCACATATAGAGTTCATTGGGTGAGATTTTACTTCCTTTACAAGCTGGTCCAACACACATGGCCATACCATTCACTATTGTTCCTAGTGTAGGAGTTTTCAATATTTTACTTGGTTAACCATGGATTCAAAAACTTTGTGTAGTATCTTATATAGGTCATAGATGAGTGAAATTAATTCATGCTAATTAGGGTGTTATAGTTGTTGGATTTATATATGAGTTACCACTCCCCACTTCAGAGCGATCTTCTACTTTATAGTCACCAATTTCAATTTAACCACTAGATTTAGTTTCTCCACCACTTTCAACTCTTTTTCCAGTTTAGATTCAGACATTGTTGAGGCCTCCATCATTAGCACATAGTTTCATACACTTCCATAGAGTTTTATTTTAGAGAATCCATAGTTTTAGGATCCTAGATAGTTTTTAGTTACAATATTCACACCTAGGGTAGTATCATTGAAATCTCATGCATCTACACATAGAGCATATATTTAGAGAGATTATCCTACTTCTAGATGGGTCCTTAAGAGCCTTATAGTTGTATCTACTTTGTAGAGTTATAGAGTGACCCCATAGTCAATTTCCACTTTAGATATTTAGAGCATTTACAACATATATAGTTTTAGAGCCACAGTCTCAAAATTTCCATTATGTTTCATGATCATGCATGATCCCTCTCATCAATTCAAGACACCATGATAGGGAATCTCTGATGAGACTCATTGATTAGTATCATCTCTTCTCAACCTTAGATACATATAATCTCCTCATGCTTGATTATACATAGTTCCTTTTCAAATTTTTGTACATAGTCCTTTTTAATTTATTGTACATAATATTCTTGTGATTGATTATACATAGCTCAATATAACTCAAAATCCAAAAACAATATAACATTTCAAAAATTCCAAAAACCTTCAAATAACTCAAAAACACCCAAAATATTTTGATTATATGCATTATCTATTCTTTACATTTCTACTACTATGCTAGACTTATATTTACTATTTTATGCGATTGTTTGCCAATTTATCTACATCACCATTCTTCACTTGATATTTTTTGAGTTTGTGCAGTGACATACAACTCCTTGATTACTTCACTCTACCCATTAAGGGGGAACCTTACTTCTACATTTGAGACATACATTGATATATTTACCCATTGGGGGATCCTCTACATGATGACACCATCCAAGTTATGTCATTCCTACACCACACACTCTAGTTATCACATTGATGTACAATATTTATTAACTTACATAGATTACTCTATTGATACTCACTAGTATATAACACTTATGTATTTATTAACATATACCTAGTCTTGTACTATCATGTTTTTCATACATTCACCTCTTACTTTGATTAGTTAGAAGTGATTATATTTATAACATTCAAATGCTTTCCTTTATTGCTTCACCTATCTAGATTTGATTACATTTCTCAGTTCTTGATTTTCTCTTGTATGTGCCTTAAAACATTTACCAATGTCGTTTACTTCTATTCATATTTGTGCCTTAGAATATTTGCCAATGTCTTTTGCCTATACTCTTCTATATGATTGTGGCTTCCATGCCAAATTTTCTTGTTTTAATTTTATGTGTATATGGAATTTGAATATGCTTTATATGATTGATTTCCAGTATGAGTGACATGTGCCTATGTCCATTTTTTGTTTGGTCCCTTGGCCACTCTTGTACACTTCTTGATTTTTGCCTTGTGTGTTTGGTGCTTGTTTGCTTCTCATTATTTGTAATACCATGATCCAGATCATGCATTATCTTACTTTCTTGGATGCCATGATGGACATCATGCTCCATCCCTCTATGACAACTAATAATTAACAACTAACAAAAAACACTTCTAGTTCTAGTTCAGTACTTTAAACATGATATTACATTGTTATACATATCTAGGCATATACATGTTGACCTAAAAATATCTCAATACAAACCATGATATATCTTGAGATATCTTATTGATTATCATTATTATATTATGTATTTTTGTAACATAACACAATTGTAGGGCTCTTTTTTTTTAGGGTAGTCATTGTAGGGTCTTCATTCCAACCCTTATAAGAGGGGGAAATAAACATGGGTTTTGTCATAGAGATCATAGCTCCTAATAGTCAAAAATCCAATTTTTAGCACACACAAAATAACAATCAGACATCAAACTAGTCAAAATAAACTAGGTAGATAGTGAAAATTTCAGAACAGTCATTAGATTTAGCCTAAGAAAATAGCACTAAGGTTTGAATAAAAAAAAAGTACCACTAATATCTATTTTTTATGCTCCTATCCAAACAAAAAAAACCAATTTTTCTTAAAGTAGGCAAAAATTAGGTTTAATTATAGTTTTGCATAGTCAAACTAGTTCAAAATCAGCAATTTTTACTACACTTTTGCTCAAAGAATCTAGATATATGGGAAATTATTCATGGCATGATGGATCTCACTTACAATTTCAAATACAATAGTTTGTATAACTTCCAAATCAAAATCCATGTTTTAGACACCAGTGATTGGGGATAATGTGTACAACACATTTTTTTTCTTTTCTTTCTGAGTTCAACATTACTTAGGAATTCTCAATAGTTGCATGCCTTATTCCTCTATAGGTGGTTGGCATCATTTTGGAGTGGATTTAATACAAGCCTAACCTCTACATTTCAAAATGGCTTTCATACAATCCTAGTACCTAATTTTGAAGTGGCTTTCATACAAGTCTAATGCCTATCTTTTAGAGTGGCCAAGAGTGGCCTCATTTCCAACATACATTTGGCTATCCATACCAACATTGTTAGATCACAATAAATTTATGGGATTTAAGATACATCTCATAAAACATACATTTCATACTAGTATCAATTTATAGATTCACTTCATGTTGCAACAATGGAGCTAAAGGACTAGTTAGCCTTTGTATTCTTGAGCCACCTATTCAGGGGGATTGAACATATAGTTTGAACACTGATTAGAATATGTATGACCACCTAGATTCACTAAGTGGGTGATGATATAGCCAAAGGGATAGAATTTTCATTCTTGAGCCACTCTCAAGGAATTGACCACTCAAATCTTTTCATGAAATTACTCTTAGTAAAACACACCTAGCATACCCAACATATCTAGCATCACTCAGCATCACAATAAGTTTTTGATTGGTTTACATACCAGTGAGGTGTATTTATTCCTTTCTCTTCCTCTCTCTCTCTTAACCAAATTTGTAAATTATTATTTTAGATATATAATATCTAGTAAGAAATAATC
This sequence comes from Torreya grandis, assembly GCA_037957365.1. Taxonomy (NCBI): domain Eukaryota; kingdom Viridiplantae; phylum Streptophyta; class Pinopsida; order Cupressales; family Taxaceae; genus Torreya; species Torreya grandis. The sequence continues at coordinate 532,788 of JARHVA010007237.1, read as the reverse complement.
TACTCTTTATTTTTCTTACAGATTCATACTTCACAACATGCTCTCTATGCACACCCAATATCACATAGCTTCATGAGCTTCACCCTTATAGGTAAGTTTAAGTATGATTGTTATTTTTCCTTTATCCTAGTATTTCACTTTGTTTCATCATTAGAATAAATGGGGGGGGGGAAATGTAGTCATATAAAATTTAAAAATTGGTAACTTGAGTGTGGCTTGTGACACCTAACCCATAGGTCCCTCTATTTTACTCTCAAGACGCTCATAGACATCTTTTCACTGATTCCAATTCATACATAACCTTCTATAATTAATCTTAACTCAAATATACTACTCTTTCCATGAATAATCCATCCCCCTAAACCCTATCATCTCAGGTTAATAGTGCCACACTTGGACTACAATACCAGTGCCACTCCTATCTACTTTTAGTGGTCCTTTCCAAATGCATTTTTGTCCCTAATAGTTAGTTTATTCCAATTCCCCATCCTTATCCTTGTCATCTTAATGTGATCACATTCAACCCATGACCAATATATCCCTATAACATTCCACTCAAAAATAATTTGGGAAGGGTTGGCAAATATCACTAATAAAGAAAGAATATAAGTAATACTACTCAATCAATCTTCCCTATTATTTGAATACAACCAACCAATACACTTAAAATATTTATAAAATCCTTACACCATCCCCTATCCACCTCAAGAATATATAGTTTATTATTTTTTATATTTATACACTCTATTGTACAAAAACACATCAAGTGGGAAAACTACATATGGCTTGATCCCTCTTTAGAGTATTAGTATGTAGGTAACATGCCCACACAAGGGTTGTGGATACACACTAAATAAATATTACACACACTAATACCCATCTTTCTAAATTTTTTTCAAAGCTCATTGGAGTATAGGGTTTGAAGGGAAAATCTAGTCTACAAGGAGCTCTATAGACTTTCAACTACCAAAACTTCATAGATAGGGTCACACATGCATAATGAACAAAATCTAAAAAGCTCAGATCTCCTAGACATTAGTAGTAGAGGAGGAATAAAACATTAGTTCCACTTTTTTCCACTTTTAATTCTTATTTTCAATCATAAAATGAAGATTAGATCTTGGTTTGTGATAGTGTTCTAGTCCTTTACAATGAATCTTAGACCATATCTCAGCCATATCAGTCATTTTTTAGCTAAGTCTTATTTTCTCCCTCTTATTACTATTTTTAGAAAGGTCCAAATTAAAATATAATTTACACAAATTAGTAACTTAATTATTTCATATTTATTTACTAATTTTACTACTCAGACCCTTTAACTAAATTAGAAATAATACACCAATATTCCCAAATAGGTCAAATAAGCATGTCATAGAATTTTCTTTGACTTGCACCATGCTTGGGTAGGTATTTTTAGGTATGGGTGTAGGTCAAAAAAATTCTTTGACCTATAATTTACTTGGTTGGTTTGGTGCACATTGGAGAAAATTATTTGAAGTGCACTAAAAGAGTTGGCTATGTACACTTCAAAAAAATTTCTCTGAGGTGCATAGAAGGAAGAGGATGCAAGGGGTGCACCTCAGAGAATATTCTCTGATGTGCCAAAAAACTTGAGAATGGGTAGGATGAGGTGCACCTTATGGAATGATTTCTTGGTTTTAAATGTGTCTCATAGAGAAAATTCTTTGAGGCACATAGGAAAAAACTAGGGTTTTAAACACATGTTTGGGTAGGTTTGCCAAACCACTATTCATGATTTTTATTTACAAAATGTACAGTTAAATAGAGACATACATAGGTTTAAAAGGTTTTTAAAATTAATATTATAAGAATAATTTCAAAACATTATTCAAAAAACATGAAACATGAGGGGTGGGTCATCAAGAAATAATAGGCAAAGTTAACATGAAATGAGAATAAAACAATACAAAAAAGTAATAAGAAGCTAGGGTAAACTAAGAAGAAAGAGAAACATTAAAGAAAAATAAACTAAAATGTACCTATGATCTAAGGTGGTAGGTAAGAATTAAGAGTGAGATAAAGTAAACATGAGGAAATGATGAGTTGAGTGGTGAAAATGGGCTTAAAAATGGCAAAAGGAGATAGTAAAATGCAATGGTAAAAAAATTTATATAGGAATGATATATAATTAAGTAGCAATTAATGTCATTTATTACCTCCTAGTGGTGGGTCCCCCTACAAGAGTAGGGAATTTTTCCAATCCTAAATGTGCAATGGTAGATAATTTATCTACCCTTGCACCTTTTGGTGCAGTCCAGAGAAAATTCTCTGGTTTGCACCATTTTGAACTTTGGTGTAGTTCATATAAAATTCTCCTAATTGCATGGAGAAAAAAATCTATCAAAAAATCAATTTTTTTGAGAAAAAAATGTGAGGTGGTGATTGGCCTTATTTTATGTGCTTAGAGCTCATGGGATATGAAATTGATAAGTTTCATAGGGTTTATACATGAATTGATCCTACTAAATTCAAGGATAATAGCTAACTCTGACTGGGGAATTTCTTTTAGGCATTCTTTGAAATACTTTTAGGAAAGAAAATACCATAACTCTAAGTTCTTTTCTCCATGGGGTCATAATGTCCAGTGATAGACTAGATAAAAGACAAAGCAAAATAATATACATATATTTACATAATGTACAAACTTACTTGGAGTCTCACTAAGTGAAAATATTTAGATGTTGTCCACTATATAGTATTGGTGTTCCATCTTGGTATGCCAAAAATAAACTATGCTCTCCAAAAAGTTGATGAATGTGGAAAGGACCTCTCCACAAGGAATCAAATTTCTTGTGCATTCCTTTCAGCTCTCTTCTTTTGTCCCACAAAATAGCCATATCTCCAACTTGGAAATCTTGTGACTTATCTTTCTTATAAAAAATCTTCTTGACTTGGCTTTGAAGTTCAGTATTGTGATCCACCACCCTCGTACATTTATCCTTTAAGTCAACAATGAACATAATATGATTGTTATGGAACTTTCAAATGTTTCATTCTCAATTTTCTTAGCCAATCTAAGAGTGGGAAAATCCAATTTGATGGGTATTTATGCATTAAATCCATATATAATTTAAAAATGAGACATACCAATCACTTGCTTGAGAGTGATATGATCAACCCATAATACATCATATAATGCCTTGTGCCAGGTTCTTTAATTTTCCTCTAACAACTTCTTGATAATAGTAACCAAGTTCTTATTATTGGACTCAGCCTGACCATTTCTTTGAGGTAAGTAGTCTGAGGTGTGAGACATAATTATTCCATATTCAAAATAAAACTCACTCATCTCTTAGAATGCGAAAAAAGCAACATTATTAGTTACTATTTTGTTATCTACTCCAAACCTTGTGATGATATTTTATTTGAAAAATTTACAAACAACCTCTGAAATGGCATGTTTGGTTGGAATTGCCTCCACCCACTTGGTGAAGTAGTCAATATCCATGAGAAAATAACTATGAAATAAACTTGACAATGGTTTCACTATTCCAATTAAGTCAATACCCCATTACTAGAAGGGTTCTTCAATGATTACTATCTTGATGTGTAGGGTTGTCAATTTGGGTTTCTCCACAAATTGCTGGCACTTCTCACATTTACATACCAAGGTGTATGCATCATAAAAAAGTGTTGGCTAGTAGTATCTTGCCCATAAAATGTTATGAGCTATAATTAGAGATAAAAAAATGTCTTTCACATGCCAAGTTGTGAAAATATTTCAACAACTTTCCTTGTGCTTTGTCTACATACCGTAGAAAAATTCCATCAATGCTTCATTTGTACAAACTGTTATCCCAAAGAATGAAGTTTGTAGCTTTAAGTTTGATTATAATCTTCTCTTTATGAGACAAATGATTTGGACATTCTCTATATGTGAGAAAAAGAGAAATGTCTAAGTACCATTCATTATGCTCATGAACAAGACCATGGAAAGTTCTTCTTTTATGTCTCCCTCATTATTGGATACCTCTTTTGGTTTGTTTTATGTGATGAGTTGACATAAATTTTTTCCATGTAATAACTTTTTAGGCTTGATATCCATATCATATTCTTAGACATTGAAAAACTAATTACCTTTTTTTCTTCTAAATTCCTAATAAGTTAGGATAGACTTGATTGTAGAATCTAGTACTGGTGTAATAGTGTGAGAGTTGAGGATATAACACCTAAAATTCTTAACCAATTTCACCACAACATAAACATGTTTCTCCATGGGTGATTACTTGATATAATGAGCCTTTAGAGGGAATCTCATGAAAGGTGTAGGAAATTCAAACTCCTCTTCATTTGCTTGCACCAAGATTTTGGATAGAGTATGCTCAGAAGCATAACTATAGATAATGAAGTTCTTGGAATAGTCAAGGTAGACTAAGATGGGATAAAGTGTAATTGCTTCCTTAAATTCATGAAAGATAACTCTCCCTTCTACATTATAATTAAAAATTGATTTCCCTTTCATCATATCAATAATTTGACATATTTTCTTAGCAAAATCATGTATAAATATTTGTAATAAATTAACCTTCCCAAAGAAGGAATTCATTAATTTATTACTTGATGGTAGATTAAGATTATGAATTGACTTGACCTGTTTAGGATCAATCTTGATTCCCTCCTTAGACACAATGTGTCCAAGGAGCTTACCTTTAGTTACCCCAAAAATGGATTTCTTAGAATTGAGGGATATCCCATATTGATGGCACATTTGAAGCACTTAATGTAAATTATCACAATGACCTTGATGATTATTTGACAAAATAGTTAAATCATAAAGATAGACCATAATTAACTTACCAACAATATCTTAGAAAGCCAAGTCCATAGCCCTATGAAAGGTAACACTAGCATTGACCAACTCAAAAGGCATTCTATGATATGAAAAGGTGCCTCATGGAGTAGTGAAGTCTGTCTTGTGTTGATATTAATCATGCATCTCCACTTGATTATACCTTGAGAATCCATCTAACATAGACAACATCTCTAAACCTATCACTGTTTATAGTACTTGATCCATTACTGGTAATGGGTAATTATCCTTTAGTGATGATTTGTTTAGATTAAATGAGTCAACATAGATGTGGATTTTTCCATTATTTTTCCTCACAAGAATAATATTAGGTATCCATATTAAGTGATGTACAGGAAAGATGATCCTATCATTTAACATCTTTTAAATTTTAGTAAGGATGGTACCTAATATTTTGGGATTATACTATCATTGTTTCTGCTTTTGAGTCTAAGACCTGGGCTTGAGAGGGATATCATGTTGTCCTTCCTTGGGTCAAAAATATTTCAAATCAACACATGAATATGCTAATACATATATTTACCACTGTATAATTGTCACCAACTTCTCTCTTTCCTCCAATGAGCAACATTTCTCAATATTTATCATTTTGGGATCATCCTATTCTTATATTGATTTTCTCAATTTATACATATGAGTCTGATTATGACTATTGATGTTTGGTGAATTGATAATGTTAATAAAAAACCCTATCTGTACATACCAATCCTTTGGGAATTATATTCCCTTTTAGCTATATAATCTCTTCACTAGTTTCCTCATTGACTTCAGTGATTGATTCTTGAGGAGTAGAATCACTCCCTTTAAAATATAACTCACTAAAATTTTATACATTATTTAAGAAGGTGATGAATTGGTCATAATTATTGAAAATTTTCCAATGATTAGCATTATCATGAATACTGGGTCATAAGACCAACTCAATGGTACACTTGTTTCCTTAGAAATCCTTGTGAGGAATCAGGAAAATGGCTGAAACAACCAACGAATCTACCATATCATTATATTCTTTTGGAACCACTAATATATTAAAAGCATCAAAATCTTCCATGAAATCCCAGACTTGATTTAAATAATTCCTTAGCCTTTCATTCTTTGTTTGACATAAATTCTTGACTTGACAAATGATCAACTCAATATCACCTTGAGCATGGAGATTTTTAATTCCTTTCTTTTATGCAACATCCATCCCTAACATCAAAGATTCATATTCAATAGTATTTTTAGTGTTATGAAACTAAAACTTGAAATAAAAATTGAATATATTTCCTTTTGGGGATATGAGGACTATCTTAGCTCCAAACCTAGTTTAAGAACAACTACCATCAAATTCTAAAGTCCAAACATCATTTGAACTTTCAACTTCGATAGTTTAAAAATATAGAACCTCTTCATTTTAAGAGGGTGGATCATCTATTTCTTGACCCTCATTTGAGATATTATCTGATGATATTGGATCTTTAACCATGGTCAAGAAATGCATACCCATTTTATAGGTTTCAAAGAGAATCTCAACTTTTGGATCCTTAGTCTTTATCACAATATAATTTATTTGTTTCTCTAGATGAATTTTCTACATAAAACCTTTGATAGGTATTATAGCCTTAGACCAATCCATGTTGATTTCACCACCAACATCTTTGAAAAATTTATGCCCCAATAAAACTCCATATGAAGCTGGAACATCAGCTACAAGAATCATCATTTTGATCTTTTTATCTAAAAAAGTGGCAAATACAAATTATGTATCCTTGATTTGGCCTATGAGGGGTAATTTATTAGTTTCCATTGAAAAGTAATGGATTATTTTTTTTTTTAAGATTTAACCCCAAGGCAGTGGCTACTTTGGCTGGCATCACATTGTTAGAGGCACTCACATCAATGATGTAATTACTAAGCTTATATCCATTAATAAATAGGGAAATATAGAAAGGCTCTATTTTTTTAGAGGAGGATGTAGGAATTACAACTAGCTTATTTTTCATTGGATTTGGCTTAGGATCAATAGATGAAATTTTAGGTGAGATCTGATCAAAATTGACCCCCTTAATTTTTACAAATTTAGCCATTCTCTCAAATTGGTCGAGGTTGAATTAGAGGTATTCAAATTTAGACATCTAAATTTTTGTCTTCATAGCATGGTATATGATATCAAAGGATCGGTATGGGGTAGCTAAGGAAGATGAGGCATTTTCATTTTTTGGTTTTGGGAACTAGATCTAAATGTAAAAGGAGAATAAGTAAAATGATGAGGTGGACTTACTTGTTTATCTGTCACTATGTCCTTTGGTTGAAATAACAAAGAAGTTCCCATTTGTGAAATTTTAACTTCTTTACATGGTTCATATTTGGAGTTAGCTTTATCAACCTTTGATTTTTATTTTAGATAACTTTGAAAATGGGTAAATATGGCATAAGACTCGCCATGTGTGTCTTCCTCTTGTTCAACTTTTTCTTATTCAAAGTATAGAAACTTGATATTAGAGTCACCAAATTATCATTCTTCATCTCCTATTAAGGGATTAGAATCATCTTGTAGAACATATTCTATCTCTGGAACATCATCATTTTCAAGTTCCAACCAGTTGATTGCTACATTATCCAATGGTGCTTCCAATGCAAGTCTTACTTGTTGTAAAGGAAGCTTATTCTAATTTTGATTTATTGTAACATTATTATAATAATTATAATAATTTGGGTATGTTATTATTTGAGTATCATTGTATGAATTAAAGGACATACCTTGGTAAATTTGCTTATTGAGTGCTAGCAGTTCATTTTCTAGCTTCTACACCATAGGATCTGTGTTGCTCGTAGAAGGTGAAGTTGTAAAAGGCTACCCTATAGGATTGATTGAATTAGTTATAAATTTTCATATGAAAATAAAATAGTATTATATTTATATGGAAAAAAATTTATCATCATCAAGATTAGCTAGGGCTATTCTTCATTAAAAACTAACCTCTAATAATTGAGAATTGATAAAGAAGCATTTTAGGTTCTTAGGTGTAGGTTGAGCAACTTCTAGAATCCTATTCCTTAATTTATTGAAATTTAACATGAACTCACACATGGGATCATGTGTTTATTTCTCCATTTGTGTAAGTTAATCCAAGAAGGCATGAGCATCTTCTACCAACTTGAACCTTGCCTCAAACTTAGCCTTAAGTTTTTCTGAATTTGTGATAGTGCATGTTACAAGATGATAAAACCAATGAAAAACAACACCTTAAAGCATTTTTATAAAAAAACTTAAATAAACATCTTCGTGTTTCACTCTAAGAACTCCAAATGTAATGTAGATTGTAGAAATATGTTTATTCAGATGTTTCTTGCCATCACCATAGAACTTGGAGAAATTTTTACGTGAACCATGGGAAAGTTCATGCAATGGTGGTGTCATGTTCAATAGACCAAAATTAGTTCCCCATGGAGCTTGAACAACCATTATATGTGGATTTTATGGAGGAATAATAAATATTTTCAAAGGAAAGATAGGTAAGACCCTACGAATATTGGAAGTTTCCCTTAGTATATGAGATCTTGTATTGATAGGAGGAAAACTTCTTGTATGTTGAAGAGGTGACCATGTATATGCCAATAAAAGATCAAAGTTATGCTCTTGTAATAACTCAAATGTAAAATCAATGTGTCCCATTGCCCTTCTACCATGAGTGTAGCTTTGCTTCACCAGAATGTGAAAGTATTTTGGAAAGAAAAGATATTAGCAATAACAAAACAAAAACAAATAATAAGGTGATGGTCTTATTTAAATTGAATGAGTGTAGCTCTTAGTTTTGTGTTTATTTCCCTAGTGGAATCACCAAAAATTATTGGGTAATTTTTTTTTACCAATATAATGGTAATAAAATGGTACTTTCAACCACATTGTGATGAGATAAAATCTCTCCTCAAGGAAAGGGGAGGCTCCCTTCTTATTGCTTACTAGAATAATAAGTAATTATTTACACTAATTTTATCAAAGAGGGTGTTATCATATCATCCAATTATATTTTTTAAGAATTGGTGTTCACTTACAAACTTTCTTCCATTCCTTACATTGTATTGTGAAAACATAAAATTACTTGATAGAGCAATAATAACTGATATTTAGATTAGTTAGCCAAAAGAATAACTAGAATAATATCATAAAGGTAATGTGAATGGATGGAACAAAGTGCATCCCAAAGTCTTCACCTTACTTACAATAAAGATAACAATCACCAAAGAGAATAACTTATGGCCCAAAGTCTCCACAATAAGTTACTTCCAATGATGAACACAAACCCAGTAACCAAAATGTAGCTCAAAGACTCCAAAATCAACTTTCTATCACCTTCCATTTTATAAAAATTTTGCACCACATTCCAATGAAAAAACATAATAAAATGTAATGGAAAATATGTAAGAAAATTTCCAATACACCACAAGTTTATTCCAACATAAAGATTAAAAAATCACTTGATTTTCTTATATTGATCAAATTCAAGATTTATAATATGAACACAAAGTTTCAAAAATTACTTATCAATTAGGTAGAATTTCAATTCTATAGCCTTGGTGATCATACCTTTAAAAAATATCATCTTCTTATTTATAAAGAGGAGTTATAAAAAAAATAGGAAAAACATAAATACATTGACTTATTCATTGACAGAGTCCAATTTGAATTAGGACTATGTATTATTCCTATGTGCAAATTGCACCGAACAAAATTACATATAGACAACAATGAAAATAAATTAAGTTTCCTTATGCATAAGAATTTCTTGTTTTTTCTCTCTAGATATTCTTTGTATTGATTTAGGGTGATCTAGAATTCAACATTGTCTAGCCTTGATGTACTTCTGAAGATGGCAAGGAACCTTGTGACTAAATCTGCCAGATCAACTTGAAAGCATTTGATTTTATGTAAGATTATTTTTAATTTATCTATTATAACATGCAACTCAATTAGTTTATTTATGGAATATAGCATGAATACTCTGATATCAATTTATATTTGAACCAAGGAAGTGAACTCTTGAATTACCATTTTAGCAAGACGAATTTATTGAGAATCATCTTTAGTCTAGTAAGGAAATTATCCAATCTTATCTGTAAGGTCTAGCCCCTTATCAGTGCACATATCTTTAGTTTATTCAAGATCCTTAATTAAATTCTCAAGAACTTCCTTCTTATTCTTCATTTCCTCTCTATATTATATGAGCATTCTCTTGCTTGAAATGACCTTTTGCTCAACTAAGATTTCTAGCTTGAATAGGTGTAGTTAAGTTCATGTATGAATATACTTTTCTATTAACTATAAGTCTTTAGTGAGTGTCTTAAGTGTTTTTTGAATTTCCAATTTCACTTTAATCAATTTATTCAAATATTCAATGGTAGAATGTAACCATTGAGTACTTTACATTAAATACCTTTCAATACAAGCACTAATAGCCTAACCTTGAGAAAAAATCTTTTCTACCTATTGAATTGCATTCTTAGTGGCCTCACTCCCAATAGGTTCTACTGGCTTGGATGATTGTGTGATCTTAAGTAGAAATAAAGTCAATTGTTCTGCTTATGCTTTGAGTATATCCTTAATTTTTTTGTCCTTTTCATATCTCTCGATCAAGGATGCAATTGCTACCTAAAAATATTCCTTTGAACTTTCATGAGTTTGCTTCCCAAGATTTATCTGTCCTACTGCATATTTATATGCTTGGATATCGTCAATATATCTATCTTTGGGAGGTACTGCAACCTCAACATACTTGTGTCTAGAATAAAAAATTACACTTGATATGGTTTTAGCCTTCTTTGCTATTTTTTTTACTAGTACAAGTTAACCAAAATGAAAATCAATTGGTGATACAACTTGCTTCTTCATCTTGGGTGTTTGAGAAATGAGCCAAAGAGGAAGAGGAAATGAATATTCTAGTGTGGAGGATACCAAGGATTGTGATGTTTGGGGAAGATCAATGATTTGTGAAGTGGGTGGAATGGAAGGTGGGATGGTGGTATCCAATAATGGAATGGATACTAATGGAATAGTGGTTATGATGGGTGGAGTTTGTGTTTGTATAGTGGGCACTTTGTTTCCAATTGGGATGTTTTATATGGGAGTGGATGGGATATGTGTTACCAATTTAGACGATGGGGTAGACATGAACTTCTCTATGTATTGATGGGTAAAATATAGATTAGTGGGAGGTCTCAATGACTTAGAAGGACTAGGTAAATGTGAAAAGGAATTAAAAACCTGATCTAATGTGCCTTGAGATGGGACTTGGAAAAGTGTGGCACTAGTAGGTGAAGGAGGAGATGAAAGTATAGGTTGGAGAGGTATTATAGAAACAATTGGTATAGCTGGAGTAGCAAAGTGGATAGTGGAAGATACCACTTGTGAAGATGATAATTGAGTTGTCTTAACTTGAGAGGTTTCATATTTAGGAACCTCTGCTTTGATGAATATTTGGCTATGCTAGTACTTCACTTGGGATTGGATTTTCCTCCTATTCTTGAACATTTTTCTCTACATCAACATCTTTGCCTTTTATTTTTCCTTTGATTATGAACACAAACCTTTATTTTTATGTAGATATGGAGGCATATTCCTTGTTTTTCATCCTTGGTTCCTCCCACTTTTTAGTAGTGTCTTCTTCATATTCTTCCTTAGACCTAGTTTTGAATGGCTTCAACTTGATACCCTTTTCTTCCAACCAAGCATTAGTTTTTATGAGAATGCTTTGGAATATATCTATGATAGAAGTAGATTCCTTTATCAACCATTTAATTATAGGAAAATGAGTTGATTTAACTTGATTATTCTCATATGATGGGTCTAATATATTCCCATCATCTCTCAATTCCTCAAGAATATTAGCCAATTTTAAATTAACAATTTGATCTATAGAAAGGTAACTAAAATCAAGTTTTCTCACATATACATCAATCATACACTCTGTCCAAATGTCTTCAATCCTATGTAGATGAGTATAATTCCCTTTCAACATTTCCTTCATCATTTTATAATCAAAGTCTTTCCTACTCTTGAATCTCTTAAGATTGATCCATTGTATTTCAGTTTCCATTGTTTTAGCTTTTAGAGTGGTTAAAATTATATATCGACCAATGTTAATTGGGAACTTAAAACCTTGTTTTTGGGCATCTAATTACTTCTTATGCACACTCATCATCTACTATCACATCTCCATCAAAATCAGCTTGTCACTTGGGTACCTAGGCAACATATAAGGTTTTTCATTGAACCCTCCTACCTTGATGTAGGTGAAGGGTTGGAATTATAGAAAAATGCAAATAAACTTATTGATTACTGCCCATGTTGCATCTAAAACTCTCTTTTTCTTAAGGTCTTGATTGAAGGTATAAATTAACTTGTAAGAGAAGGCATCTTTAACTCTCTTGTAATGTTTTATGCTTTCTTTGAGAGTCAATTATGGGTAGTATTCATATACAAGAACCTTCTTTCTCTCACCAACATCAATTAATACTAGGAAATATTTCATGTTGGATATAAAATATACCAGATAATATACCATATAGGAAGTCATGAGGAATTTTAGTGAAGAGGTCATCTCAAAGAGCTGGTGACATATGACATCACTAATCTGTTTCCCCCAAAAGATCCTTTATTTTCCCTTCTCGATGATGAAGATGTAGTGATACATCCATTCTTGTAATAAATTTGATGTGGGTAGCCCCTTAAATTTTCTTAGGAGGGTTATTAAATCCCCTAATTCCTCTAAGAAATCACTATGATAAAAGTATTTGGGCCATCTTTAAATTGAATGTCAAGGAGTTCTGAGCTAGTGAGAATTGATGTGTTTTTTACACTTGTCAAAATTCTTATCATAATACTCTTGGGTTGAGTTCATAGTTATATATAAATATTTTTAAATATCAAAGAGATGAAATATTTTATCAATATAGTCCTCATCAAGTTGAATGATCACTTTTCCATCTATTTCTTTAAATGATATAGTTTGCTCATCAAAGTATGCAGCAACTATCAAGACAAACTCTAGATCTTGTGCTGATATGGGGAAAGTGACTACCAAATGAATCTCACTATTTAGGATAACTTGTATGTGTGGTGTAATGGGGTCCCTACCGAGCCTCTATAAGAATTCAGGCATGCCAACATGGACAATATCTATATCTTTGATTTGGTCTACATTTGATTTGATTATGGATGCCAAAAACACACCTTAAAAATTATACTTCATCACTTTTTTGGTGGGAGAATAATTTGATATTGATTAAGTGACTGCAAGGGGGAATTTTAATTATCCATAGAATTTTTCATCTATCTTGGAGAAAATATAGGAGTCAAAAAAATCTATGCTTCTATATGGGATATGAACAAAGTTATGTAGTTTAGAGAAATTTCTCTAAACTGCACTTGGGGTAGATATTTTTGGTACAATCTAGAAAAAGTATCCAAATTACATGAGTGTTAGTAGGGATAAATCTTGTGTAGTTTGAATAATTTTTTGTAATTTGCAAAAGTTTTAAAATTTTTAGGTGTTATTTGGAGAAAATTCTCTAAAATGCATGAGACTTGGGTACATCATCAAGTGTAGTTAGAGAATTTTCTTCAACTTGCACCATGATTGGGTATGTCTTTGTAGGTTTGGGTATAGGTCAGAGAAAATTATTTGACCTATACTATGTTTGGTTGGTTTGGTTCACATGGGAGAAAATTATCTAAAGTACACCAAAAAAGTTGGCTATGTGCAATTCAAATAATTTTATCTGAGGTGCATGGAAGGAAGAGGATGCAACGGGTGCACCTCAGAGAATATTCTATGAAGTGTACCAAAAGTTGAGAATGGGTAGGATGGGGTGCACATTAGAGAAAATTCTCTAAGGTGAATCCTGTGAAAGGGTTGTTTGGTTTGAAACATGTCTCATGAAAATTTTATATGGCATGTAGGGAAAAATTAGGGTTTTAAATGTAAGTTTGAGTGGGTTTGTCAAACCATTGTTTAGGATTTTGATTTGAAAAATGTAGGGTTAAATGGAGACATATACAAGTTTTAAAGGTTTTTAAAATGAATCATATAAGAATTTTTTTAAAACATTATTAAAAAAACATGAGACATGAGGGGAGGGTCATCAAGAAATAATAGGCAAAGTTAACATGAAATGAGAATTAAAAAAAAAGTAATAAGGAGCTAAGGTAAACTAAGAAGAAAGAGAAACATGGAATAAAAACAAACTAAAACATACCTATGATCTATGGTGGTCGACAAGAACCGAGAGTGAGATGAAGTAAATAAGAGGAAACGATGAGTCGAGTGGTGTAAATAGGCTTGAAAATGGTGGAAAGAAATATTAAAATGCAATGGTAAAAAATAATTACATAGGAGTAATATATAATTAAATAATAATTAATGTTATTTATTACCTCTTGGTGGTGGGTCTCCCTCCAAAAATGGGAAATTTTTCTGATCCTGAATGTGCAGTGGCATAGAATTTATTTGCCCTTGCACCTTGGGGTGAAGTCTAAAGAAAATTATCTAGTTTGAACCATTTTAAACTTTGGTGTAGTTCAAAGAAAATTCTCTAAACTACACGTAGCAAAAAACTCCATAAAAAAACTAACTTTTTTGAGGAAAGACAAATGCAAGGAGGTAGTGATTGGCCTCATTTTACATGCTTAAATATCATGGGCTATAACATAGACAATTTTTGTAGGGGTTATCCCAGGAATTGGGCCAACTAAATTCAAGGATAATAATAGTAAAAATATGGTCAATGCTTTGAACACCCTACAACCTAATCTATTCTAATCTATCAATGCTTTATAGTGTATATTAAAAAAAAACTAAGAATATGTAAGAATAGGAATATATCTAGTTAGACTTTGTTCCTCTTAAAAATGTGTGAAAATTAAATGGACCCTATTTTGTAAAGTAAATTTGAATTTCAAATTCAATGGGGACTCCCACCTATTTTTGAATGGAAATGCACCTCGAGAGTAGTCAAGTCAAATTGAAGTAAAGTGATATATTTAATATATTAAAATGGTATTTATATATATTTATTTAAAATATATATTATATAATGTAATCTGAGGTGAATTAAAGCTCCACATCCTCCTTTGAAACACCTCTTCAAGTTTTCATGGCTATGAATTTTGTCAAATTGCCCATTAGTGGACTATAATTTGGCTCCTAAATTGAATTATCCTTGTACATACAACAATCCAACTCTCCTTGGCTTGATTACAATGAGCACAGAGTTGAATTAGTGCTCTCATACTTGTTAGGGAATTTTAAAGCTTTATACAGAGATCTGATGGTGGAAGTGAGTCCAAATTATGAGTGTCATGCCTTAGATTTTGTTTGAATCAAGCATTTATACCTTTGCCTTTCATATGTCCACAAAATCTTCAAATCTATCATGTCTTGCTTATATGGTGTTGTCATGGCATCTCCATAAAATTTATCTCATTAATATTTAAAATTTATGGTTTCCCTTTAAAAAAATCCTCTTCACCTCACACCATCATATTTCCTTTCATGGATCAACATAAGCCATTGATCTCGATCCAAAGGATCAAATTCCATTAGTTTTCTTGTGATACTCCTCAAAATTGTGACACTTATCACCACCGTGTTTGTTTTGGCTTTATTGAAAAGTATACCTTCATCTTGTGCTATTAGATATTCCTTACCTAGATGAGTGCACTCTATTTGATCTTGATCTAATGGATTATGTCTTTTTATCCATATACTATTGATCAAAATGTGTATGCTTAGCCATGTACTATCTATCTCTAGGAAGATGCTTGAGTTTTAATTCATGGACCATGGTTTTGAAACTTATCATTTCCATACTTACTCTGAGTTCTTTTGTATTCCTATGTTCTTTAATTTTTTTTGAAATATTATTATGTTTCTCAAAATAATTGATTCAAAAGGGGACATAGGTTAAACATTAAACATGGCTTAAACATGGGACTAGTTAATCTTGAACCATGGACTTAGTCTAATTTTTATCCTAAGGCTTGGTTGTGTTTTTCAACACAATCAAACCTTAGACTAAAAATCCTAGCTTGGTCTAAATAGTCACATGGTTCTTTTGTTATAAGGCTTAACCTAAAGTATTATTGAGATGGATCTAATAGAGCATGACAAGTATTGAAAATTCAAACCTCAACCAAAGAGATAAAGCTCAGGCATGTTCTCAAGATCTATGATCCATGTGAGCTTGGCATAGTTGATCAAATTATGCATGCAAAATTGAATTGTCAAAGGTTCTATGGAGCTCTGTGTGGGTGACAAGTGTCACCATCATGAGAGCTTAGTACAAAGATATAATGATGCATGGGAGCCTGGTACAAAGATCATAAAACCATTGAGCATTCACCATGTGGTACACATAGGAAATAGGATAACCTTGAGAAAAATAAGTGACAAGCTTAATAGAAAGCCCCATGGACATGATTAAATTTGATACTCATGCACCCATCAATGATGTTGATGTAGATGTTGAATTATGGTCTTGAGGACATCAAGTTTAAGACAATAAAGAGCCATGATGGCATGTTTAAAATTGATGATCATGTGCCCATAAAAAATGTTCATGTAGATGTCAAATAATGGTTATACAGACAACAATTTTAACATAACAAAGAGTTTTGAAGATGAGTTTAAAATTGATGGTCATGCACCTGTCAAAGACAATCATGTTGACATCAAATGATGGGCATGCAAACACCAATTTTAAGATAACTGCTTGGATTTAAATTTAAAGACAATAATCATATTTTGAATAATTATGAGTAGAATGCCATAGGGACACCATGGAAATGCCACATCAAATAAATGTAAGTGTAATGTGACAAATTGGAGACCTTGTGGACCTGGTGATGTAAAGGTAGGGATCTAAGCTCATGATGTTTGAGCTTATAGCCACCATTGGAGTACTATTAGATCGTACAAGAAGCTAGCAAGGTGAGGACATATCCAAAATTGTGAGTGTTATAATTGACCTAAAGGGAGTTGAATTGTCACCTATGTAAAGATAAGTTGAGGTAGAGTCCATTAGTGAGTAGTCTAAAAGGATTTACAGTAATGATGGGGGACCTCTCCTATATCCTCAAACATCTTGGAGATATAACAGTTCATATATTAGGTAACATAAGCAAGAAATGAAGACCCTAAAACAATAATAGATCACTTCATCAGCCAAAGGGTTCTCAAAGTTAGAATATTCCTCCTATGGCTAAACCTTATCTGATGGAAATCCATAATTTTAATTTAAAGGTTGTTATCCACACTATAAGAAAATCAACACCAATGATTAGTTAAAAATTTCAAATTAATCCATAAATATACCCATTCCACTTATTTTTTTAAGATTTGTATTCATTCAAACTAGGATTAATACTAATTTCACTTAGTCTTGGATCTATTTCTAAAAGATCAATGATATAATATTCATACTTTATCCAATTAATGATCTTTCTCAAATATTGGTCTTAATAAGACAAATGACCTTCATGACACAATATTAAATTTCATCTCACTTTACCCTTTTTGATATGTTTCCTTAATAAATCATGCAAACAAAAACTCCCTTGAAATTTATTTCATCATTCAAATCTTCCCTTTAATATCTCTCAGTCCTCCTACAATTGTTTATCTATGGCTTACTTTCTTTGTTTGAGAGATTTATGCATACATTTAAACTTAATGATAATATTGTCACTTCTTTTCCATTCTCTTCTAGAGAAACCTATCCATCAACTTCTTTTTTAACCATAGTTTTATAATATATTGAGTCCTTACTTTGAGACTCACCTTGAATATACAACTTATCCTTACCTTCATCCAATTTTCTTAACTGATGAAACCTTTATCCCTATCTTATTTTATTTGAACTTGCATTTAATGTCGATCATCATTATCAACATACAAAATCTAATAACTTGAGTCTTGTTTCATCAACTAGATTTCAACATGGAATTGAGACAATAATAAATAGAGAATGAAAACATAAATTCTTTCTTTCTCCTAGAAAATCTATACCATGAAATCACATTCAACACTTCCCAAATATTTTTTGGACATTCATATGAAGTCTGAGATCACTCAAGTTTAAAAAAAAATTGTTCTTAAATCTTATATAGAGGTTCATACAGCTTGATATTGGTCATGAGTACTTAAAAAAATATTTTGACTCATATTAAAATAAATACCTATGTGGGCTTTGTCTTTAAGTAATATAGAATTCCATGTTGATCTGTATAAGGATAATTTTGGTATCGACTTATTGTATAGACAAAATGAGTCATTTTATATGCTCCAGGATCTATTTGAAAAATTTAATCTTGATTTAAATCTCTTAGTTTTCCATATAATGTGCCTCCTAAGAATATAATTACCACAACATCCAACATTAGAATGAAGTTTTATGTCAACATATAACCTTAATATCCATAGGTTTGAACTTTGTAACATATTCAATGAAATTACATCAAGATCAAATAGAATTAAATAAATGTTCCTTAGACTCATTACCACAAGCCCATACATAAGTTCATACCTCTATGCATGACTGTAACTAATTATAATATTTTTATTCACTGTGAGAAGCTAGTAATGGTGAAAATATTTTATCAAATGTATAATAAATAGTTTTATCTTATCTTTATTCTAGTTTCTTACCTCTCATGATAATCAAATCACATTCTTCCTCATTATACCAGACTCAGTCATTCTTCATGAGATTTTTGAAGTCCTTGAATGCATAATATCCTTCCCTTTATTGATAGGTTTTAAAAATTAACATACAATCCACCTACATACATATACAAGCCTAGAGGCCTTTATTCACTTCTTCTAAAATCCTCTACCTAATTTTCTACCTCTTTGACAGACTCTCTCCTTTCTATGTACATATATATTCTTTTATTAGTCTCTTCTTGACCCTATCTTCCCTCAACCAATGCACAAATATAGGATTGTTGGTAAATAAGAAGACAAAGTCTCCTTCTTAGCTTAGAATATACCTAGTTTGTCTTCAATGTAGTATTATAGACAACTCATGAGGGTTTTGTCACCTTTTCGCAGGTAAATAGACTTTTACAACATAGTACTAGCCTTTTAAGGTCATTATATAGGTCCTACCCTTACCATTTTACTACTTATTATCCTTCACGGGAGGACTTATTTGATCAAAATTAACCCTTATATACAAAATTTTCATAGATGAGTTTATTCTCCTACATCATTACCCATTTTAAAAGTAGAATATTCTATTTGTAAAGGCATCTACTATTTGTAAAACACACTTCCTAGAGATTAGTCCATTGGGAAAGTCTAGTGTATTTTTAGAACATTTATGGAAAGCATAGTTATCCTTACACCTGTACTATTTGAATTATTTAGGTCTGACTGATGTGTAACTAGAAACATCAAAAAACATATCTCACAGTCAGACTTCAAAATTGAAGTTAGTAAGCAATCATTCTAGTCTTAGTAAACTAGAGAAATAAACCAAAGGATTTGTGTGGAGAAATAAACTCACCAAGATAGATATTCCTTGATACTTTAGCTAAATTTGAATCTATTCAATAGAAGAATTATGTATCACTAATTTAAATTATAGCTCAAAAGACCTAATGGTTAACTAAAATTTTATGGTCATTTTGTAAAATATAATAGACATGATTCCTTTATATAATTTGTATGTAATTTAATAATTCGTAGACTTTTTATATCCAAGTTCAAAGGGCTATAAAATTAATCATTTGTATTTACTTGAAATTAATTGATTGTCCATCTTCTCTACTACCAAATATCTCATGCTAAGTGTCATCTAAAACATCAAATTAAATGCTTGTGATTCATCAACTAAGGCACCTAAAAAATTAATCATTCACATTACTTGAAATTAATCGATTGTCCATCTACTTTACTACCCCATGTCTTGTTCCAAGTGTCATCTACAAAACCATTTTTTATGATTTATGATACATGATTTAACCTTCATAATATGTGATTAAATTTTTTAATTTCATGCTCATTTCATATCAAACATTATTAATATTTGATATATTTTCTCTTCAAAGTAATCTACCTCATCTATTGTGCACATGGTGAAGCACCACAAAGATTTAAATCTATACTAGTGATCACATTTTTGACCCTGTTATGTTAAGTGAAATAGAAACTCAACCCATTTTCAAGTTACATAGCATTATACCCTATGTTGAAGGTATAAAAATTCATTTAATTTTATTAAAAATATAATATTATTTTTGTACTATTAAAAATATATAGATGTATTGAAATATATAACATTGATTTATATTCTATATTAACATATATTCCATGATGGCTTTAGTCTATGATGGATTACATTCTTTGTGTAAAGAGATAGCCTCTTAGCACAATCACTATGTCAAAATTTCAACTCCCTTGGCTTCAATTAGGGGGCATTTATATTCCCTAGATAAAGAACATAGTTTTGGGTGAACAAGTTTTAAGTCTTGGTGATTGCAATGGAGAAATTATTTTTGTTACAATGGTGATAAAAACATTAGAAGCGACCAAGAAGAATTTTAGGTTTAAAAATATGATAAAAATTTGAAGTGGATATATATGTTAGAAAGATACCATCTATTCCAATGTATACGCCTAATATTATACCACCACCACTTATTTATCTTAATAATTAATAATGTTACATCTTCAAAAAATGTGAATGAAACTCCACTTATTATGTAAGATCCTAATAATTATTTCTAATTCATTACAATCAGTTTCAAAGTTCCATAATGATAATTTTACTTCTATTTCCATATTTATAATTCTATAATTTTCATTATACTATGGTATTATAGTAGATTATTGAACATTTTTTAATTCTGATGATCCCTTGGACGTGATCCAAAACCCATGGTAGGAGACCCATCAAGTGTAATTTTTTGTGATGAGTCTATTGTTATTTTACTAGAATGAAATTCCCTAAAATATACCAATCTACATTTAGATACAATATATAAATAGAAGTCTATATATATAAATACTAAATATAGTAAGTTTTATAAGGTAAATTGTCTATGCCCTCACATAATCATAATTAGATAAGCACACAAATTCCTTTTCTAAGAGATCTTTGAGTTACTAGGTATGATTTTGTGTCACTTATTGTAATTACTATTTTGGGGTCAAATTCATCTCCAAATATTAGTTTGTAAGTTCAAGAAAGGTGAATCTCCCTCATAGGTATTTGAATTGGTGAATTAAATTATCTCAAAGTTATTCCTTGGGGGTGGGGGAGAGGATAAAAATTGAGTCAAATTCATATTAGATAATTTACTTATGTTTCATCTTTAAAAAATATGGATGAAACTCCACTTATTATGCAAGAGCCTATTATTTCTAAATCATTAGCACAATCTCTATGTCAAAATTGTAATTCCCTTTGTTTCAATCAAGGGGAAAATATATTCACTAGATAAGGAGTTACATTGTGGGTGATCTAGTTTTGTCTTGGTGATTGCAATGGATAAATTGCTTTTGTATAGTGTCACTAAAAAATTAGAAGTGACCAAGAAGAATTTTGGGTTTAGAAATATGATAAAAATTTGAAGTAGACATATATGTTCAAAAGACACCATCTATTCCAATGTGTATGCCTAATATTATACCACCAGGTCGACTTGTTTTTCCTAATAATTAATAATGTAACATCTTAAAAAAATGTGGATGAATCTCCACTTACTATGTAAGAGCCTATTATTTCTAAATCATTACCATTTGTTACAAAGTTCCATGATGATAATTTTACTTATATTCCCTTATTTGAGATTCTATAATTTTCATTGTACTATGGCCTTGCAATGGATTATTGAACATTTTCTAATTCTGATGAACCCTGAGATGTGATCCAAAATCCATGGTAGGAGATCCATCAAGTGTAAATTATTGCAATGAGTCTATTGCTATTTCATTGGAATGAAATCCCCTAAATTATACAAATCTAAATTTAGATACAATCTATAAATGGAAAGTCTATATATTGAAATACTATATAGTAAGAGTTCTAAGGTATACTTCTTATGCCCTCACATAACCATAATTTATATAAGCACATAAAATATTTTCCCAAGAGGTATTTGAGTTACTAGGTATGATTTTGTGTCACTTATTTTAATTACCATTTTGGGGTCGAATTCATTTCCAAATATTAGTTTTTAAGTTCAAGAAAGGTGAATCAACCTCACAGGTATATGAATTTGTGAATTAATTATATCAAAGGTATTCCTAGGGGGGATAAAAATTAAGGAGTCAAATCCCTATTAGACAATTTTATTATGTTACATCTTTAAAAAAAGTGAATGAAACTCCACTTATTATGCAAGATCTTATTATTTATAAATCACTATCACAATCTCTACATCAAAAGTGCAACTCCCTTGGTTTCAATCAAGGGGCATATGCATTCACTAGATAAAGAGCTTAATTATAGGTGATCAATTTTTTTCTTGGTTATTGCAATGGAGAAATTTCTTTTATTACAATGGCACTAAAAGAATTAGAAGTGACTAAGAAGAATTTTGATTTTATAAATATGATAAAAATTTAAAGTTAACATGTATGTTCTAAAGACATGATATATTCTAATGTGTATGCCTACTATTATACCACTAGGTCCACTTGTTTCTTCTAATAATTAATAATGTTACATCTTCAAAAAATGTGGATAAAAATCTACTTATTATGAAAGAGCTTATTATTTCTAAATCATTACCATCGATTATAAATTTTCAAGATGATAATTTTACTTCTATTTCCATATTTGAAATTCTATAATTTTCATTGTCCTATGGCCTTGTATCATATTATTGACATTTTCTAATTATGATGATCCCATGGAAGTGATCCAAAACCCATGGTAGGAGACCCATCAAGTATAATTTGTTGTGATGAATCTATTTCTATTTTATTGGAATGAAATTCCTTAAATTATACAATCTACATTTAGATACAATATATAAATGGAAAGTCTATATTTAGAGAAATACCATATATAGTAAGTGTTCTGAGATAGACTTCTTATGCCTTCACATAACCATAATTTAGATAATCACATAGAATCCTTTCCCAAGAGGTCTTTGAGTTAGTAGGTATAATTTTGTGTCACTTATTTTAATTACCATTTTGGGGTGGAATTTACCTTTAAATATTAGTTTGTAAGTTAAAAAAAGGTGACTCACCCTCACAGGTATTTGAATTGGTGAATTAAATTATCTCAAAGGTTTTCCTGGGGGGAACTAAAAATTAAAGAGTTAAATCCCTATTAGACAATTTAATTATGTTACATCTTCAATAAATGTGGATGAAACTCCACTTATTATGTAAGATCCTATTATTTCTAAATCATTAGCATAATCTCTACATCAAAATTGTAACTCCCTTGGTTTAAATCAGGGGCATATGTATTCACTGAATAAGGAGCTAAGTTGTGGGTGATCATGCTTTGTCTTGGTGATTTTAATGGAGAAATTGATTTTGTTACAATATCACTAAAAAAATTAGAAGTGACCAAGAAGAATTTGGGTTTAGAAATATGATAAAAAATTAAAGTGGACATATATGTTCGAAAGACACCATCTATTCTAATGTGTATGCCTACTATTATATCACCAGATCCACTTGTTTCTCTTAATAATTAATAATATTACATATTCAAAAAATGTGGATGAAAATCCATTTATTATGCAAGAGCCTATTGTTTCTAAATCATTACCATCAGTTCCAAAGTTTCATGATGATAATTTTCCTTCTATTTATTGATTTAAAATGCTATAATTTTCATTGTACTATGGTATTATAGCAAATTATTACACATTTTTTAATTTTGATGATCCTCTGAATGTGATCCAAAACCCATGGTAGGAGACCCATCAAGTGTAATTTATCACAAGTCTATTGCTATTTTATTGAAATGAAATCCATAAATTATAAAAATCTACATTTAGATACAATCTATAAATAGATCAAATTCTATATATAGAAATACTATATATAGTAAGTGTTTAGAGGTATATTGCTTATGGCCTCACATAACCATATTAATTTAGATAAGCACATAAAATCATTTCTCAAGAGGTCTTTGAGTTACTAGTTATGATTTTATGTCACATATTTTAATTACCATTTTGGGGTCAAATTCATCTCTAAATACTAGTTTTTAAATTAAAGAAAGGTGACTCACCCTCATAGGTATTTGAATTGGTGAATTAAATTATCTCAAAGGTATTCTAGGGGGAGGGCTAAAATTAAGGAATCAAATCCCTATTTAGAGACAATTTGCTTATGTTACATATTAAAAAATTGTGGATGAAACTCCACTTATTATCCAAGAGCCTATTATTTATAAAAGATTACCATCATTTTCAAAGTTCCATGATGACAATTTTACTTCTATTTCCATATTTTAACTTCTATAAGTTTCATTGTATGTCTCGTAGTGGATTATTGAACATTTTTTAAATTCTGGTGATCCCCTAGATGTGATCCAAAACCCATGGTAGGATATCTATCAAGTGTAATTTGTTGGGACTAATATAAGTTGGGAATTAACCAAATATGCTTGGGGGTTACTTATAGGTGTAGGGAGGGTCTGATATAAGTTGATACTCAGCCAAATTCATGATAAGAAGCACCAAAGGATTTGTGAATCTAGTATTTGTTTGTGAGATG
Source organism: Torreya grandis (assembly GCA_037957365.1). Taxonomy (NCBI): domain Eukaryota; kingdom Viridiplantae; phylum Streptophyta; class Pinopsida; order Cupressales; family Taxaceae; genus Torreya; species Torreya grandis. The sequence continues at coordinate 508,224 of JARHVA010007237.1, read as the reverse complement.
TATTCTATAATATAACTTGTTGTAGCACCATCATGTTCACTATTTGATTGGTATCACATTTTGGTTGATTTAGATTAACATTATAAGATGGATTGATATTAAATTTTCATGTATTAGATGAGGTTAATATAGTGGCCCCAAACTTTACTATCTTTTATAATGCAAGGAGTTTCATTTTTTGGTCATTCTCAAGGTCACCCAGTTATTTCTCATAAGTCAAAAAGTTTAGTGCCACATAGTGTGGCAAAAAGGGATGCAATGATACCTCTAATTCAAGAGGGTTATGCAGGACACATTTTTAATTAAGCACATAATTTGGATGCCTTTTAGGTGTTATTCTCAATGAGAGATTTTATTTTCCTCTAATGCTTTAATTATTTATAATGAGGATTGTGAAAAAGCCCCACCTTGGTTCCTTTACCTTGATTTAAAAGATTTTGTCTTAAATAAAAATCTTAAGATCTAAATACATCTATAAAAGGATTCAATGTAGCTAAAAATGGAATTGATCATCTTGGGATGTACTAGTTAATCATGAAAATTCCCTAGTTGAAAAGCTTCCCAAATGAGTATGTTTCTTGTTTATTGGAATTAAATCCCCTAAATCATACAAATATACATTTAGATACAATATATAAATGGAAAGTCTATATATATATATAAATATATATAGTAAGTGTTCTGAGGTAGCTGAAAATAGAATTGATCATCTTGGGATGTACCAGTTTGTAGTAATCTAAATCTATTCAAACATTAAACTACCTAAGTAAGATCTAGATCCATTATAACTAAATATAATATATGAATTCATAATTAAAATCAACATTATAGTCCTAAATCTAAATGATCTAAATCATGATTAAATAGAATATGAAAACAAAAGGATTGGATTGATTATCTTAGACTCAAAATTTTAACATTACGTTAGCATGATCATGGACTATTGATGATGGATTAGATTGGTATGGAGATTAGAATTAATCACTTTAGTAGTTTGGCATGGATTTGATATATGATTTTTAGTTAGATCTAATGATGGAATGGAGTTATTTAAATATAAAGAGGAGGGAAGGATCAATGGTTGAGATTCAAAGTTGACTTGGGGAGATCAAGGGTTGGGGATTATTCTTGGAAGCCTCTAGATTTAGAGGATTCTAGAGAGGAGAGGTGAGAATAGAGATGATTATAGAATTGGAGAATTATAGAATCCTCTTGGGGACTGATTAAGATTAGGTAGGGGATTAGATAGAGATTAGGTGGGTGATTAGGGACTAGGGGTGTAGGAGAGCCTAGGAATAGGCTAGTGTAGGTGGGTAGGTGGGCCATGGTCAAATTTAAAATTCCCAAATAATAGATAAGTGGGGATTAAGATAACATAATAGGGCTTTAGGATATTAATTAATTGATTGGTGGGGATGGATAAGGTTAGTATATGCCAAATAATGAAGAGGGACATTATATAAATAATTAGAAAGTGGTGATAAATTAATGAGATGAAAGGGGATAAATTAAATAAGTGGAATTAGTGTTGACTAATAATAATATTAGTGACATTAAATGGAGGGAGTGAATTTAGATGCATACATCTTGGGATGTACTAGTTAATGGTCAAAATTCCCTTGAAAATCTTCCTAAGAGATATAATCAAATCTTGTGTTTCATCAGTAATATAATTTATATAATCTTGATAAATGAAGTTTTTGTGATACTTGTATTGAAATATATTTTTCAAAAGGAACTAATTTTCTTGGATTATAGTTATCTAGTTAAATTTAATTTATTTTAAATGGATGTGATTTGGCCATGTATTTTTGACCCCAATATTAGGCTTCAAAGTTAATGCACTCAATGTGTTGTTGGCTGAAATGTTTAACCTTGACTCTGCATTGAGATATCACATGACTTGTTTTCATGAATGAAAAGTTAATGTTTAGAGATTGATATGGTGTAGACTATTTATGCCCTCACATAACCATAATTTAAATAACCCCACAAAATCCTTTCCCAAGTCTAAGTCTTTGAATTACTAGGTACTATTTTGTGTCACTTATTTTAATTGCCATTTTGGGGTTGAATTTGTCTCCACATATTAGTTTGTTAATTCAATAAAGGAAACTCACTCTCATAGGTATTTGAATCATTGAATTAAATTATCTCAAAGGTATTCTATGGAGGCTAAAAATTAAGGAGTCAGATCCCTATTAGATAATTTAATCATCTAATTTAATGAACAAATATAAATAAATTTTTAAATTAGAATAATTATAATAAATAATAATTTTTTTAAAATTTTTTTATATTAAAAAACTATCCGAGTTTATTATTTATTTTTATTTCTATTTAAATCTTTAAATAATTTTTTTAAGTAATGTACATTGTTTAAATGTTTAAATATATAAATATATTTTTTAAATATGTCACAAATTTTTATATAACTTTTAAACTATTATAGAATTAAAAATTCCCACATGATTTAAAATTAGGGTTAAGTTTATCTTTTTATCTTTCAATTATTTTCTCTCATTTTTTCTCTCACCCTTTTGAAGGATAAAAGATATTATTTTATAGACTTTTAGGTTACCTGTGGCATTAGTAGTGGAAGCGTTGAATCCATTTTTAACTATCATTTTTGTAGGTGCTTCTTGTCAAGTATTTAATCTATGTAATGTATTGTCTTACTGTATCTGAAATTTGTGATTTGTTTGGCTTGACATGATCATTTTATAAATTATTTACTATATTAAGTTATGAAATCACTGAGATTTTGATAAACTTGGATTTTTGTTATGAAATGGCTAAGATAATGAAATAGAAGAGATTAGGATTGTTTAGCACTTACTTGTATTCAATACAAACCCAAATGGTGAATGTGAGGGAAAAGCATACATTTTTATTAACTATAAGAAAATAATGAAATGGTCAAGATAATGAAATATATTTAGTATCTCAGTAAATTTAATAATCCACAAATGTTCTACCACACTTTTACCTATATAAAACAAACATTCACAATATTCTATACCACACCCTACAAAAATATCTCACCTATCATGTCCTACTGTATCTATCATGTTTAACACTTACTTGTATTCAATACAGACCCAAGTGGTGAATGTGAGGGAAAAGCATACATTTATATTAACTATAATAAAAAATGAAATTGTTGAGATAATGAAATATATTTAGTATCTCAGTAGCTTTAATATCTCACATAGTTGCATCTCCATCTGTAGCAACTAAATCACAAGAATCAACACTACTAGTCAAATATAAATTACAAACTTTATTATCTCTCAAAATCACAAGAGATCCTTTGGTAACTTTCCAAGAATCTATAGTAAACATAACTAAACATCCTTCACTATCCAATTGCCCCACTGAAACCAAATTATATCTCAACATAGGCACATGTCTAACATCTTTAAGTAGCCATTTGTTTTCATTTTACATTTTCACCTAAATAGAACCTTTCCCTATTATATCAGATGGTTCATCATCACCAAGATATACATGTCCTAGATTCTCTTGAACATAATAAAAAAAATCATGCCTGTATGGGGTGGCATGAAAAGAAGCCCTTGAATCTAATACCTAAGAATCAGTAAAGTTATCCAAAGAAAGAATTAAGGCATCCTGACTAGTTTTACCTAATGTCACATCTACCTCATTCATTTCTTCCTTATTTCCCTCCTTATCCTAAAGTGACCAAAAATTCTTCTTTGAATTTCCACTCTTACCATAATTTTAACATATCATCTTGGTTTTAGATATTGATTTAGATCTACCTTTTGACTTTTCACAGTTTCCTTTGCTCTTTTCCTTTTACCTCCCTCTAGTATCAATAGAAAAAGCATTACCTGAAGATGATTCACTAGTGATTTTCCTTTGCATCTCATCACTAAGAATCAAACCTACAATATCCTCAAAATTCAAGCTTACCTTGGCATGGACTTCATTACTCACAACTATAACCAAACTATCCCAACTATCTGGCAAAGAACATAAAATTAGTAAAGCTCTAACTTCATCATAAAACTTAATTCCAACTAAAGTGAGCATACTTATTAACCCTATTAAAATCATTTAAATGATTAGGAATTGAACCATTCTCAAACATTTTCATGTTAAACAATATTTTCATAATAAAATTTTTATTTGAAGATAAGGGTTTCTCATATAACATTCTAAATTTATCTATGAGATCCTTTGTAGATGTCTGATCTACAATCTTAAATGCAATAGAAGATACAAGGCATAACTGAATGACTCCCAATGCCTTCCAATCAAGCAATGTCCAATCTACATCATTCATACTAACAGGTTTACCTCCTTTTCCCTCTAAGGGAAGTTGAAATTCCTTCTTATACAAGTAATCCTCCATCTACATTTTCCACAAACCTAAATTCTTACCTTCAAATTTCTTCACTTTGAATATGAGATCTTCTCCCATAGCTCTAACTCAAGCTAATAACCTTTCTTGTGATTTACCACTTTAATTGAAACATTACCAAAGCTCTTATACCAGTTTTTAGGAATTAAGTGAATGTAAATTAGATTTTAAACCACCACAAAATCATAAAAATAGATTTTAAATGTGTGAAAATCAAATTTAATTATGAATAAACAATTCCTTAAAACCATAGTTTAATGAAAGCATAAAAGTAGAGAACAAAACCAGAAATAACACATAACACAAATATACCATGGTTCACCCAATGTGGGATACATCTACAAAGAAAGTCCTCAAATAAATTAGTAATTTGAAACAAGATAACAATGAACTCTCATACAGATAGAAAATTCTCCTCCATAATTCATAAATGAATTCTCTAAATTGCTATCCAAATCTGAAACTTGTCAATAATAATCCAAAAGTTCTCTACCATACTTTTACCTATATAAAAAAAAACATTCACAAGATTCTATACCACACCCTAAAAAAATATCTCGCATATCATGTCTTATTATATCTGTCATGTTTAACACTTACTTGTATTCAATACAGACCCAAATGGTAAATGTGAGTTAAAATCATACATTTTTATTAACTATAAGAAAATAATGAAATGGTTGAGATAATGAAATATATTTAGTATCTTAGTATATTTAATGATAGTATAATGAAAAAGTTATGTTTAATATTACTAGTATAATGAATATACTTATACTTTATGTACATGACTTCTCGAGGCCTAGATAAGATAAGCATTGTAAATATAATGGGATGAGTGGTATAATGATTTAGTTGGTTAGGATGATGAAAATGATGGATTTGAATGGGAAGGGATGGAATAGCTAGTTGGTTAGGTTGAGGTATAAGAGTGAGCAAGGTCTTGAGTGACAGATGGAAGAGGGTGCTCACATAGAAAAATTGAGGCTAAGTTCTTAAAAAGAATAGAAGTTTGATTTTGGGTCTATGAAATATTTTAAGATTCAATATCTAATGTAATTTTTTGATTCAAAATTTAAATAAAAGTGAAATAATTGTAAGGAAAAATAATAAGTTTTGACTTAGAGGTAATTGTTGCCAAACTAGAGCTTGTTTGATTTAACTTGGAGGTGGTGGAGATTGACATGATCAATTATAAATGTATATAGGGAAATTATAAATGTGAAATCAATGTAAAATTATCAAAAATACAAATGAAATCATGAAAAATTGATGAAAATTTGAGTCTTGGGAGTTAGTTTCAAAAATGTTTCTATAGTAATGAAACCTCCGATCTATGCAAGCAATAGTTTCAAAACCATTGTTAAAAAATCATTATCCAATTGACCAATACCTAAGTCATTAGGTAATGTCATATAATTTGTAGGAGAGTTCTTAAGTAGTTTCATTAAGGAAATATGGGAAATAGTCTTTATGAGATCAAAGACATGGTCATAGTTTCCCATGGGTTTGGGGTTTACTTGAACATCATTCTTTTAGACATTGGTGAGATAAGGAACATGTGGCTTATATTACATTATGAGTGTTTATGATTGTGTCCTCATTTTTTTCTAGCTCTATGACACCTATCATCCTTATCTTTCCATAATATCCTAGGTAAGGGACCACATTGGGGTTTGGTTATGTGTATAGATCAAGGTTTTAACATCATGAGTCCTGACTGAAAAGGGCAAGTTGATAGGGTTGTATTGTGGAACATTTTGATTATTATGTTATTGGTGGTTAGGGAATAGGTTATAATATATGCACAATCTAGCTAACTAAGGTGCCATAGGAATTTCCAGATAAAATATATATTTTGGTATTGATTCTTATATTGATTTACATGAAGTGCTAGATAGTTAAAATATACTATCTTTACTATAGGTGAATGGTTTAGATTTATCACATACCCATTATATTTTTTAGAATTTTAATTTGATTATTGTTTACAAAATTTATCTTCTTGGGTTGGTCCATTACACAATCTATGGTAGAATTTGAGTTATAGTTCAAAATATTTGGACATTAGTTGGGGTTATTTTTATTAGTTTTATTATAATCCCCATTATTTTTGTTAGGGGTAAAAATTCTTCCATTTTATCAATAGGTCCTTTGACCAATATATATGGCCACTTTGTCTATTCTAACCACACTCTCTAGAGCTTATTCATAATATCAATATGGAAACTTCTAGATGAATTATCTAGTTTATTTTTTAAGAAAGTGTAATAAAATATCATACAAGTCTATATGGTCCATGTGTGTGGGGAAATATTAAAGTAATAAATTACTTTCATCTACCTTTCAATTAAGTGGGAAGATAACTCATTAGGATCTTGCTTAATGTGTAGGAATTCTTGTATGCAAGTCTATAACAAAATCAAAGAGATAATATTTCCATGGTCTATGACGTAAGATGTTAAGTATTTATAGATAAAGCCATTTAATTTTTTTTGATCAAAATTTAATCTCAAACTCCATGAACCAATATCATGATAAGAGAAAAAAACTATTAGCTACTTGAAACAACTTGTTCATTTCAAATAATTTTAATTTTTTTGCATAAGTTGGTGGAAAGAATGGATGCAAGCCTTATGGAGGTAGTAATATTAGTATAATGAAATATATCTAGTATAATGAAAAAGTAATGGCAATCAAAAATATTAGATCTTAATATCTCTTGATACTTGTTCTTCATATGCATATGATACAATGGTTGAAAATAAAAAATAAGTTTCTTTTCTTCTAGAAATTGTGGTCTCATGTATAGCCTAGTGGTGCTTTGTAATTTCAAAAATATATTATTGGAATTTTACCATGACATTTGGTTCCTTAGAGTGGAGAAATCTATTTTTTTCTTTTATCCATGCCATTTGGTTCCTTAGAGTTAAAATCTATTATTGGCCTATTGCCATTCCATCTGGTTAAAAAGAAAGAGAAAACTAAAAATAAGAACTAAGTTTACTTTAAAGATTTACCCTAAAATCAAACACCATTAACCAAAATTCAAGAAGATTAAAGGAAATGAAATGAACCTAAGAAATTTTAGTCAATTTGGCATTGGCACAAGTTAACAACTTTATAATTAAAAGATGCACACCAAAATTTCACAAGAACCATTTAAATCTAGAAATTATAATAAGCAAGTGAGAGATAAACCATAATAATAAATGACAAAAATTAATATGGATAATCTATACAAAATTCCTCACTTACATTAATTGCTCAAAGTTTACACAAGTTTTTGGCTAAAAAACTCCCCCCTTTACGAATGACAATACTCCTTTTATAGAATACACTAAACTTTTCTAGGTGGACTGACCTATAGGCAACGTGCTTACAAGTTGCACATGCCTTTACACAAAAAGAATATTATATTCTCAAACTAATGGTACCAACTTGGATTGAGTTGCCATATATTATCATTCCCTTTATGATCTCTCATCAATTTGGCATCTGGGTTGATGTTGTTATTTTTCAGTCTTGCTAAGACCTCGATGAAGGATGATATCTTTATGTATATTGATTCATAAAAACTAGGTAAATGTTCATATGGCATACTTATCATTTTTGTTTTCAAATTGCCCACTACCCTTTTTTGGGGATCCCACTATCTTAGTTAATCAAGTTGTAGTTTGAAAGAGGTTATGTGTCTATAAGTAGCCTCAATATTATCTTATTTCTAAAATACAGTACTACCAATGGTCATGGGTAGGGTATGAAATAATATTTTCCTCTTGATTTTAAACACAACATCTACACCACTACATATCTAGTACACTACATCTTGCTCAACTAACTTGTTTGACACATGGAATGGTAGCCTATGTTGGGGTGTATTGGGTTATGTCAATCCTAATGATTGTTCAATCTAAGTAAAACCATATGTCACCAATGGATTCAATTAAATTTTTAATCAAAGGACTAACTCTTACCATTGGATTTCCAATTATGGCCTCAATCAAGGTTGGATAAACATGGTCAAAAATGAAATGAATGTGGTATTTGTACTTGAATATGTGAAACTTTAAGTAGAAATAGGATAATATCTATGTCCCCTCAGGTGACAATCCTCTAAAATTAAGGATTTTGGTAGAGGCAAAGAGGGCATCTAACAAGTAGGACATCATGTATAATTGGTTCCTAGTCTTTTTCATAACTATATAAATCTACCTACGTAAACATGTGCTAATAACCTTGCCATGTTGAGTGTGGATCCCTTTGGGGCTATCACATGACCTTGTTGGTACACTTTGGGGGCCTAGAGAGCTCCAAGGATGTGGGAAGCACATTTTTTATTTTGATCCTCATGTGGGTGAATATTATTAAATGTTTATTTAATAATTTTCATTTATACTTCCATGTTTGTTGGAAGTGGGATTGATTTCCTTGTTCTAGGGAATTAATTGTTTATTTAATATTTATGTAATGCATTAGGAGAAAATTATTAAATGATGTATTTAATAATTTTCATGATGCATTAGGAAAAATTATTAAATGATGTATTTAATTATTTATATGGTGCATTAGGAGGAGAAAAATTATGAAATTTAGTATTTAATAATTTCTTGATGTATTATGGAAGTGGGTTGGACTTCCACATTGGAAGTTGTACCTTTTGGAGGAGTATGGCATGTTTCTACTTAGTGGGGCATATGGATAATCATGATTAAGTTTAAATGGCGTGCTCCTTTGTGGATGAGGATATTTTGGATAAGGATAGCATTCATCTCCTTTATTTGGTGTGTTTTCTCCTCATTTGTCATATAAACAGGTGGTGGTGAGGCTTTAGAGACATGATAGATACAACAGGACATGATATGTGAGATATTTTTGTAGGGTGTGGTATATAATCTTGTGAATGTTTGTTTTATATAGGTAAAAGTGTGCTAGAGAATTTATGGATTATTGTTGATAGGTTTCAGATTTGGATCAACAATTCAGAGAATTCATTTGTAAATTTTGTGGGAGATTTTTCTATCTCTGTGAGAGTTCATTGTTATCTTATTTCATATTACTAATTTATTTGAAGAATTTATTGGTGGATGTAATCCACATTGGGTGAACCATGGTATATCTATGTTATGTGTTATTTATACTTTTGTTCTCTCCTTTTATGTTTTCATTAAATTATGGTTTGAAGGAATTGTTTCTACATAATTAAATGTAATTTTTACACATTTAAGATCTGGTGTTGTGATTTTATGGTGGATTAAAATTTGATTTAAATTCACTTAATTCCTAACAACTAGTATAAGAGCTTTGGTGGTGTTTTAGCTAAAGTGGTAAATCACAAGAAAGGTTATTAGCTCAAGTGGGAGTTATGAGAGAAGAAATCAGATTCAAAGTGGAGAAATTTGATGGTGAGAATTTTAGTTTATGGAAAATGTATATGGAGGATTACTTATATCATAGGGAAATTCGACTTCCCTTAGAGGGAAAAGGAGGATAACCTATAAGTATGAGTGATGAAAATTAGACATTGCTTGATAGGAAGGCATTGGGAGCCATTTGGTTATGCATTTCATCTTCTGTTGCATTTAACATTACAAATCAGACATCTATAAAGGATCTCATGGATTAACTTGGAAACTTGTATGAGAAACCCTTAGCTTCAAATAAAAATTTTCCTATGAAAAGATTGTTTAACATGAAAATGTCTAAGAATGGTTTAATTCCTAATCATTTGAATGATTTTAATACGGTTGTAAGTATGCTCACTTTTGTTGGAATTAAGTTTGATGACGAAGTTAGAGATTTGATAATTTTATGATCTTCACCAGATAGTTGGGATAGTTTGGTTATGGTTGTGAGTAATGTAGTCCCTACCAAGGGAAGCTTGAATTTTGAGGATGTTGTAGGTGTAATTCTTAGCAAGGATATGCAAAGGAAAATCATTGGTGAATCATCTTCAGGTAATGCTTTGTCTATTGATACTAGAGGAAGGTAAAAGGAAAAGATCAAAGGCAATCATGGAAATTCAGAAGGTAGATCTAAATCAAGATCTAAAGCCAAAATGATATGCTGACATTGTGGGAAGAGTGGACATTCAAAGAAGGATTGTTGGTCACTTCAAGATAAGAAGGGAAACAAAGAAGAAACAAATGAGGTAAATGTGACATTAGGTAAAACTAGTCAAGATGCCTTAATTCTTGCTTTGGATAATTTTACTGAGTCTTGGGTATTAGATTCAAGGGCTTCTTTTCATGCCACCCAACATAAGAATTATTTTTTTGATTATGTTCAATAGAATCTAGGACATGTATATCTTAGTGATGATGAACCATGTGAGATAGTAGGTAAAGGTTTTATTCAAGTGAAAATGTAGAATGGAAACACATGGCTACTTAAGGATGTCAGACATGTACCTATGTTGAGATAGAATTTGGTTTCAATGGGGAAATTAGGTAGTGAAGGATGTTTAGTTATGTTTAATATAGATTCTTGGAAAGTTACCAAAGGATGATCTCTTATGATTTTGAGAGGTAAGAAAGTTGGTACTTTATATTTGACTAGTAGTATTGATTCTTATGATTTAGTTGCTATAGATAGAGATACAACTATGTGGCACTACAGGCTCAGTCATATGAGCCATAAAGGCTTAGAGATCTTAAAAGATAAGTTACATAGATTGAATGATCTAGATCTAGAATTTTATGAGGATTATGTGTATGGGAAATAGAAGCAAGTTAAGCTACTAAAAGTTAGACCTACAAAGAAAGAGCACAAGTTAGATTTGGTACATTCATATGTATGGGCACTAGCTCAGGTATCTTCTATTGGTGGTTCTAATTATTATGTCACTTTTATTGATGATCCAACTAGGAAAGTTTGGGTTTATTGTATTAAAAATAAATCTGATGTATTTGACACTTTTAAGAAGTAAAAAGTCCTAGTTGTAAATGAAATAGGTCTCAAATTGAAATATCTTAGATCATATAATGGAGGTGAGTATTATAGTAATGCTTTTATTATTATTATTTTAATAACAAAATTTATAGGCAAAGGATGGTTCCTAGAAGTCCACAACAAAATGGGGTGTTTGAAAGGATGAATAGAATAATAATGGAACATGCTAAGAGCATGAGGTTACATGCTAGGTTGCCTTTACAATTTTGGGTAGAAGTAGTTAGCATGAAAGTACATCTAATTAATAGAGGACCTTTTATGCCTTTAGATGGAGGCATTCCTAAACAAACTTGGTCTGGTAAGAATGTTGATTATAATTTTCTTAAAGTCTTTGGATGTGAGTATTATACCCTCATCAAAAAATATAATAGGACTAAGTTAGAGGCTAAATCAAAGAAATGCATCTTTGTTGGATATGGTGAGTATGACTTTGGTTTCTATTTATGGAGCATTAAAGATAAGAAAATATTTTGGTCTAGAGATGTAGTCTTTAATGAAAAAGTCATGCATAAGGATTAGTTGTATGAATTGGAATAGATAGAGTACATAGTATTAGATGACACTACATATGGAAATGTATATAATGAATAAATTCAAGAATATTCTACACAAGGACCCCAAAATTCTATGGTAAGAAGATCTTATAGGGTAAGAAAAGCACCTACACATTTTTCTCCTTCTTTGAATTATTTGTTACTCACTAACAATGGAGAACTAGAGTGTTATGAGGAAGCAATGCAAGTAGATGCTAGGTTGAAATGGGAAGAAGCCATGGATGAGGAGCATAGATCTCTCATGGAGAAGCAAATATGGGATTTGGTAAGGCTACCCAAGGGTAAGAGTGCATTGCCAAACAAGTGGATATTTATAATAAAAGAAGAGGATCAACAAAGAAAATGGTATAAGACCAGGATGGTGGTCAAGGGGTTTACACAAAAATTAGGTATTGATTTTGATGAGATTTTCTCTCCTGTTGTAAAAGTGACTTATATTAGGACTATTCTTGGTTTAGTTTTAGTTGAGGATTTGCACTTAGATAAATTAGATGTGGAAACTACTTTTCTTCATGGTGGTTTGGATGAAAATTTGTATATGAAGTAGCCATAGGGATATGAGGTCAAAGGGAAGGATAACTATGTGTGAAAATTAAAGAAGAGCTTGTATGGCTTAAAATAAGCTCCATGACAATGGTATAAAAAAATTATTATTTTATGTTGAAACAAGAATATCAAAGGTGTAATTCTAACCACTGCATATACATCAAACATTTTGATGATGTTTCCATTATTATTTTATGCTTGTATGTGGATGACATGTTAGTTGCAAGAAAGAGCATACATCATATTCATATGCTCAATAAATATCTTAGTGACTCCTTTTCTATGAAGGATTTAGGTGCTGTAAATCAAATCCCTAATATGAGGATTACTCATGATAGTAAGGAGAGGAAGCTGGTTCTATCCCAATCAGAGTATGTAAATAAAGCTTCAGAAAGGTTTAGTATGTTGGATGCTAAATTTGTTGGTACTCTTTTGGTAGGCTACTTTAGATTATTAAAGGAGTAGTATCCCAAGATGGAAGCTAAAAATATTAAGATGTCTAAGGTACTTTATTCTTCAATAGTAGGTAGTTTGATGTATGCCATGGTTTGTACTAGGACAGATATTACCCATGATGTGGGAGTTGTGAGTAGGTATATGACTGATCCAGGTTAGAGAATTGACATCCAGTGAAATGGATTTGTTTATATTTGAGAGGGACCATTGATTTTGCATTATGTTATGGTGGATTAGATACCACTTTATGTGTTTATGTGGACTCAAATATGGTAGGGGATATTGATAACATGAGGAGTATGATATGACATATATTTACTATTAGAGATATAATGATTAGTTGGATTTCTAAGATACATAAGGTTGTGGCTTTATCAACCATAGAGGTAGAGTATGTTGCTATCATAGAGGCTAACAAGGAGATGATTTATTTACAAGAGTTGTTTTGAGAGTTGGGGCATCAGTAGGAAGTTGGAAGACTACGCAGTGATAGTTAGAGTGTTATTAATTTAGAAAATAACTTCATTTTCCACTCAAGGATGAAACATATTCAGTTACATTATCACTTCATCAGGATAGCTTTGGAGGAGAACTTGGTAAAGTTGGAGAAGATTCATACTAGCCCAAATCCTATGGATATGATGTCTAAAGTGGTCACATTGGACAAGTTGAGATTGTGTTTAGATTTGGTTGGCATTAGTGGTCATTGAATAGTGATAGATTCTATTTAGGAAAAAGGGTCTCCAAGTGGGAGATTATTGAGTGTGGATCCCTTTGGGGCTATCACATGATCTTGTTGGTACACTTTGGGGGCCTTGAGAGATCCAACGATGTGGGGAGTGCATTTTTTATTATGATCCTCATGTGGGTGAATATTATTAAATGTTTATTAAATGATTTTCATGTATACTTCCATGTTTTTTGGAAGTAAGATTGATTTCCTTGTTCTAGGAATTAATTGTTTATTTAATATTTCTGTAATGCATTTAGAGAAAATTATTAAATGATGTATTTAATAATTTTCATGATGCATTAAGAAAAATTATTAAATGATGTATTTAATTATTTCTATGATGCATTAAGAGGAGAAAAAATATTAAATGTAGTATTTAATAATTTCTTGATGTATTATGGAAGTGGGTTGGACTTCAACATTGGAAGTTGTGCCTTTTGTAGGAGTATGGCATGTTTTTACTTGGTGGGGCTTATGGATAAGCATGATTAGGTGGAAATGGAATGATACTTTGTAGATGAGGCTATTTTGGATAAGGATAACATGTATCTTCTTTATTTAGTGTGTTTTCTCCTCATTTATCATAAATATAGGTGGTGGTGAGGCTTTGAAGACATGATAAATACAACAAGACATGATATGTGAGATATTTTTATAGGGTGTGGTATAGAATCTTGTGAATGTTTGTTTTATATAGGTACAAGTGTGGTATAGAATTTGTGGATTATTATTGACATGTTTTAGATTTGGATCAAAAACTCAAAAAATTCATTTCTGAATTTTAGAAGAAATTTTTCTATCTCTGTGAGAGTTCATTGTTATCTTGTTTCAGATTACTGATTTATTTGAGGACTTTTTTGGTAGATGTAGCCCACATTAGGTGAAACATGGTATATCTATGTTATGTGTTATTACTATTTTTTTCTCTCTTTTATGCTTTTATTAATTTGTGGTTTGAAAGAATTGTTTCCGCATACTTAAATATGATTTTCACACATTTAAAATCTAGTTTTGTGATTTTATGGTGGTTTAAAATTTGATTTACATTCACTTAATTCCTAACAACTAGTATTAGAGATTTGGTGGTAATTCAAATAAAGTGGTAAATCATAGGAAAGGTTATTAGCTTGAGTGGGAGATATGGGAGAAGAAATCAAATTTAGAGTGGAGAAATTTGATGGTAAGAATTTTGGTTTGTAGAAAAAGTACATGGAGGATTACTTGTATCAAAAGGAACTTCAACTTCCCTTAGAGGGAAAAAGAAGACAAATTGTAAGTATGAGTGATGTAGATTAGACATTGCTTGATAGGAAGACATAAGAGCCATTTGGTTATGCCTTGCATCTTCTATTGCTTTTAACATTACAGATTAGACATCTACAAAGGATCTCATGGATAAACTTGGAAGGTTGTATGAGAAACCCTTAGCTTCAAATAAAAATTTTCTTATGAAAAGATTGTTTAACATGAAAATATCTAAGAATGGTCTAATTTATAATCATTTAAATTATTTTAATATGGTTGTAAGTATGCTCAGTTTAGTTGGAATTAAGTTTGATGTTGAAGTTACAAATTTGCTAATTTTATTTTTTTGCTAAATAGTTGAGATAGTTTGGTTATGGCTGTGAGTAATGTAGTCCCTACCAAGCAAAGCTTGAATTTTCAAGATGTTGTAGGTGTGATTCTTAATGAGGAGATGTGAAGGAAAAGCATTGGTGAATCATCTTTAGGTAATGATTTGTCTATTGATAATAGAGGGAGGCAAAAGGAAAAGAGGAAACACAACTATGGAAAGTCAAAAGGTTTATCTAAATCAAGATCTAAAGTCAAGATGGTATGTTGGAATTATGGGAAGAGTTGACATTCAAAGCAGGATTTTTGGTCACTTTAGGATAAGAAGGGAAACAAGGAAGAAATGAATGAGATAAATGTGACATCAGGTAAAACTAGTCAGGATGACTTAATTCTTTCTTTAGATAATTTTACTGAGTCTTGGGTATTAGATTCAAGGGCTTATTTTCATGCCACCCCATATATGCATTATTTTTTTGATTATTTTCAAGAGAATATAAGACATGTATATCTTGGTGATGATGAACCATGTGAGATAGTAGGGAAAGGTTCTATTCAAGTGAAAATGTAGAATGGAAACACATGGCTACTTAAGGGTGTGAGACATGTGCCTATGTTGAGATAAAATTTTGTTTTAGTGGGGAAATTGGGTAGTGAAGGATGTTTAATTGTGTTTACTACAAATTATTTGAAAGTTACCAAAGGATATCTTATGATTTAAAAAGGTAAGAAAGTTGGTACTTTATATTTGACTAGTAGTGTTGATTCTTATGGTTTAGATGTTTCAATGTAGATGCAACTATGTGGCACTATAGACTCAGTCATATGAGCCATAAGGGCTTAGAGATCTTAAAAGACAAGTTACCTAGATTGAAAGATCTAGGTCTAGACTTTTGTGAGGATTATGTCTATGTAAAAAAGAATGGGTTAAGTTCCTAAAATTTGGACCCACAAAGAAAGAGCACAAGTTAGAATTGGTACATTCAAATGTATGAGGACCAACTCAAGTATTTTCTATTGGTTGTTCCAATTATTATGTCACTTTTATTCATGATGCAACTAGGAAAGTTTAGGTTTATTGTATTAAAAATATATTTGATGTATTTGACACTTTTAAGAAGTGGGAAGCCTTGGTTGAGAATGAAACAAGTCTCAAATTGAAATGTCTCAGATTAGAAAATGGAGGTGAGTATTATAGTAATGATTTATTATTATTATTATTATTATTATTATTATTATGGAATTCATAGGCAAAGGATGGTTTCAGTAACTCCACAGTAGAATGGGGTGTTTGAAAGGATGAACTAAACAATAATCGAATGTGCTAGGAGTATGAAGTTACATGCTAGGTTACCTTTATCGTTTTGGGTAGAAAAAGTTGGCATGGCAGTATATCTGATTAATAGAGGAGCTTCTATGCCTTTGGATGGAGGCATTCCTAAACAAGCTTGGTCTGGTAAGAATATTGATTATTCTTTTCTTAGAGTCTTTGGATGTGAATCTTTTTCCCTCATAAAAAGAAGGAGCAAGTTAGAGGCTAAATCAGAGAAATGCACCTTTATTGGATAAGGTGAGAATGAATTTGGTTTCTGTTTATGGAGCATTAAAGATAAAAAAATATTTTGGTCTAGAGATGTCTTTAATGAAAAATTCATGTATAAGGATTAGTTGTAGGAATAGAAAGAGTACATAGTATTGGATGAAATTGTAGATGTTAAAGTGTATAATGAATTAGTTCAATAATATACTATAAAAGGACCCAAAACTCTAATGGTATGAATATCTTCCAGGTTAAGAAAATCACCTACACATTTTTCTCCTTCTTTGAATTATTTTTTACTCATTGACAATGGAGAACTAGAGTGTTATAAGGAAGCAATGTAGGTAGATGTTAGGTTGAAATGGGAACATGAGATGAGGAGCATAGATCTCTCATGGAGAGCCAAACATGGGATTTGGTAAGGCTACCCAAGGGCAAGAGTGCATTTCCAAATAGGTGGATATTCAAAATAAAAGAAGAAGATCAAGGGAGAAAAAGGTATAAGGCCAGGATGGTGGTCAAGGGGTTTGCATAAAAATTAGTTATTGATTTTGATGAGATTTTCTCTCTTATTATAAAAATGACTTTTATTAGGACTATTCTTTGTTTAGTTGCAGTTGAGGAATTGCACTTAGAATAGTTAGATGTGAAAATTTCTTTTCTCCATGGTTATTTGGATGAGGAGTTGTATATGAAGCAACCATAGGGATATGAGGTCAAACGGAAGGAGAAATATGTGTGAAAATTAAAGAAGAGCTTGTATGGATTGAAATAAGCTCCATGGCAATGGTATAAGAAATTTGATTGTTTTATGTTGGAAATAGAATATCAAAGGTGTAATTCTAACCATTACATGTATATCAAACATTTTGATGATGGTTCCTTTATTATTTTATGCTTGTATGTGGATGACATGTTAGTTATAGGAAACAATGTATAGAATATTCATATGCTTAAGAAACAACTTAGTGACTATTTTTCTATGAAGGATTTAGTGCTGCAAAGCAAATCCTTGGTATGAGGATTACTCATGACAAGAAGGAGAGGAATCTAGTTTTATCCCAATCAGAGTATGTGAAGAAAGTCTTGGAAAGGTTTAGTATGTTGGATGCTAAATGTATTGGTACTCCTTTGGTAGGCCACTTTAGATTATCAAAGGAACAGTGTCCAAAGATGTAAGCTGAAAAACTTAAGATGTCCAAGGTACCTTATTTTTTGTTAGTTGGTAGCTTGATGTGTGCCATGGTTTGTACTAGGCTAGATATTGCCCATGTAGTGGGAGTTGCGAGTAGGTATATGAGTGATCTAAATTATAAACATTGGCATGCAGTGAAATGGATTCTTTGGTATTTAAAAGGAACCATTGATTTTGTATTATGTTATGGTGAATTTGATACCACATTACATTGTTATGTGGACTCAAATATGGTAGGGGATATTAATAAAAGAGGAGTATGATAGGATATATATTTACTATTAGAGATATAATGATTAGTTAGATTTCTAAGATAGATAAGCTTGTGGCTTTATGAACTTCAGAGGCAGAGTATGTTGCTGCCACAGAGGCTAGCAAGGAGATGATTTGGTTACAAGAGTTGTTTTGAGAGTTGGGGCATGATCAAGAAGTTGGGAGACTACATAGTGATAGTCAGAGTGATATTCATTTGGAAAAGAACTCTTCTTTCCACTCAAGGATGAAACATATTTAATTATGTTATCACTTCATTAGGATAACTTTGGAGGAGAACTTGGTGAAGTTGAAGAAGATTCATACTAGCCAAAATCCTATGGATATGATGACATAGGTGGTCACATTGGACAAGTTGAGAATATGTTCATATTTGGTTGGCCTTAGTGGTCATGAATTAGTGATAGATTCTATTTAGGAGGAAAAGGTCTCCATGTGGGAGATTGTTGAGTGTGGAGCCCTTTGGGGCTATCAAATGACATGTTGGTACACTTTGGGGGCCTAAAGAGCTCCAAAGATGTGGGGAGTGCATTTTTTATATTACTCCTCATGTGATTAAATATTATTAAATATTTATTTAATAATTTTCATTTATACTTCCATGTTTGTTAGAAGTGGGATTGATTCCCTTGTTCTAGGGAATTAATTATTTATTTAATATTTTTGTAATGCATTAGGAGAAAATTATTAAATGATGTATTTAATAATTTTCATGATGCATTGGGAGAAATTATTAAATGATTTATTTACTTATTTATATGATTCATTAGGAGGAGAAAAATTATTAAATGTAGTATTTAATAAATTTTTAGTGTATTATAGAAGTGGGTTGGACTTCAACAATGGAAGTTATACCTTTTGGAGGAGCATGGCATGTTTCTACTTAGTGAGGCTTATGGATAAACATGATTAGGTGGAAATGGCATGATTCTTGTGGATGAGGATATTTTGGATAAGGATAGCATGTATCTCCTTTATTTGGTGTGTTTTCTCCTCATTTGTCATATATACAGGTGGTGGTGATGCTTTGGAGACATGACAGATACAACATGGCATGATATGTGAGATATATTTGTAGGGTGTGGTATAGAATCCTGTGAATGTTTGTTTCATATAGGTACAAGTGTGATAGATTGTTTTTAGATTATTATTGACAGGTTTTAGATTCGAATCTACAATTCAGAGAATTCATTTGTGAATTTTGGAGGAGAATTTTCTATCTCTGTGAGAGTTCATTGTTATCTTGTTTCAGATTAATGATTTATTTGAGGACTTTCTTTGTGGATGCATCTCACATTGGGTGAGCCATGGTATATCTATGTTATGTGTTATTTTTGGTTTTGTTCTATCCTTTTATGCTTTCATTAAACTATGGTTTGAAGGAATTGTTTCCACATAATTAAATTTGATTTTCACACATTTAAAATCTAGTTTTGTGATTTTGTGGTGGATTAATTTCTGATTTACATTCACTTAATTCCTAAAAACTAGTATAAGATCTTTGGTGGTGTTTTATTTAAAGTGGTAAATCATAGGAAAGGTTATTAGCTTGAGTGGGAGCTATGGGAGAAGAAATTATATTCAAAGTAGATAAATTTGATGGTAAGAATTTTGGTTTTTGGAAAATGTAGATGGAGGATTACTTGTATAAGAATGAATTTCAACTTCCCTTAGAGGGAAAAGGAGGACAACCTATAATTATGAGTGATGTAGATTGGACATTTCTTGATTGGAAGGCATTGGGAGCCATTTGGTTATGCCTTACATCTTCTATTACATTTAACATTGCAGATCAAACATCTATAAAGGATCTCATGGATAAACTTTGAATGTTGTATGAGAAACCCTTAGCTTCAAATAAAAATTTTATTATGAAAAGATTGTTTAACATGAAAATTTATAAGAATGGTTTAATTCCTAATCATTTAAATGATGTTAATAGGGTTTTAAGTATGCTCACTTTAGTTAGAATTAAGTTTGATGATGAAGTTAGAGCTTTTCTAATTTTATGTTCTTTTCTAGATAGTTGGGATAGTTTGGTTATGGCTGTGAGTAATGTAGTCCATGCCAAGGGAAGCTTGAATTTTGAGGATGTTTTAGGTGTGATTCTTAGTGAGGAGATGCAAAGAAAAATCACTTGTGAATCATCTTCAGGTAATGCTTTGTTTGATGATACTAGAGGGAGGAAAAAGGAAAAGAGCAAAGGCAACTATGGAAAGTGAAAAGGTAGATCTAAATCAAAATCTAAAGCCAAGATGATATGCTAGCATTGTGGGAAGAGTGGACATTCAAAGAAAGATTGTTGGTCACTTCAGGATAAGAATGGAAATAAGGAAGAAATGAATGAGGTAAATGTGACATTAGGTAAAACTAGTTAGTATGCCTTAATTATTTTTTTGGATAATTTTACCAAGTCTTGGGTATTAGATTCAAGGGATTATGTTTAAGAGAATATAGGACATGTATATCTTGGTGATGATGAACTATGTGAGATATTAGGGAGAGGTTCTATTCATGTGAAAATGTAGAATAGAAACACATGGCTACTTAAGGATGCCAAACATGTGCCTATGTTAAAAAAAAATTTGGTTTTAGTGGGGTAATTAGGTAGTGAAGGATGTTCAATTATATTTACTATAGATTCTTAGAAATTTACCAAAGGATCTCTTATGATTTCAAGAGATAATAAAGTTGGTACTTTATATATGACTAGTAGTGTTGATTCTCATGATTTAGTTGTTGTAGATTGAGATGAAACTATGTGGCACTATAGGCTCAGTCATATGAGCCATAAAGGCTCAGAGATCTTAAAAGATAAGTTATCTAGATTGAAAGATCTAGATATATACTTTTGTGAGGATTGTGTGTTAGGGAAACAAAAGTTGGTTAAGTTCCTAAAAATTGGACCCACAAAGAAAGAGCACAAGTTAGAGTTGGTACACTTAGATGTATGGGGTATATTGGTGGTTCCAATTATTATGTCACTTTTATTGATGATGCAACTAGGAAAGTTTGGGTTTATTGTATTAAAAATAAATTTGATGTATTTGACACTTTTAAGAATTGGAAAGCCTTGGTTGAGAATGAAATAGGTCTCAAATTAAAATACCTCAGATCAGATAATGAAGGTGAGTATTATATTAATTATTTCTTTGATTATTGTTCTAACAATAGAATTTGTAGGCAAAATATGGTTCTAATAAATCCACAATATAATTGGGTGTCTAAAAGAATGAATAGAATAATAATGGAACATGCTAGGAGCATGAGGTTACATGCTAGGTTGCATTTTTAGTTTTTCGTAGAAGCAATTAACATGATATTATATCTAATTAATAGAGGAACTTTTATGCCTTTGGATGGAGGCATTCCTAAACAAGCTTGGTTTGGTAAGAATGTTGATTATTATTTTCTTAGAGTCTTTGGTTGTGAGGCTTTTTCCCTCATCAAAAAAGAGAATAAGACCAAGTTAGAGGCTAAATCAGAGAAATGCATCTTTGTCAGATATGGTGAGGATGAACTTGGTTTTTGTTTATGGAGAATTAAAGATAAGAAAATATTTCAATATAGAGATGTCATCTTTAATGAAAGAGTCGTGTATAAGGATCAGTTGTAGGAATAGGAATATGAATAGAAAGAGTACATAGTATTAGATGACATTGCAGATGACAAAGTATATAATGAATCAATTTAAGAATATTCTACATAAGGACCCCAAAATCCTATGGTAAGAAGATCTTCTAAGGTAAGAAATGCACCTAAACATTTTTATCCTTCTTTGAATTATTTTTTACTCACTGACAATGGAGAACCAGAGTGTTATGAGGAAGCAATGTAGGTAGATACCAGGTTGAAATGGGAACAAGCCATGGATGAGGAGAATATATCTCTCATGAAGAACCAAACATAGGATTTGGTAAGGCTACCCAAGGGCAAGAGTGCATTGCCAAACATGTGGATATTCAGAATAAAAGAAGAGGATCAAGGGAGAAAATGGTATAAGGCTAAAATGGTGGTCAAGGGGTTTATACAAAAATTAGTTATTGATTTTGATGAGATTTTATTTCTTATTGTAAAGATGACTTCTATTAAGACTATTCTTGGTTTAATTGTAGTTGAGGATTTTTACTTAGAATAGTTAGATGTGAAAACTTCTTTTCATTATGGTGATTTGGATGAAGAGTTGTATATGAAGCAGCCACAGGGATATAAGGTCAAAGGGAAGGAGAACTATATGTGAAAAGTAAAGAAGAGTTTGTATGTCTTGAAACAAGATCCATGGAAATGGTATAAGAAATTTGATTACTTTATGTTGGAACAAGACTATCAAAACTATAATTCTAACCATTACATGTACATCAATTTTTTTGATGATGGTTCCTTTATTACTTTATGCTTGTATGTAGATGACATGTTAGTTGCAGGAAATAACATACAACATATTCATATGCTCAAGAAATAGCTTTGTGACTCCTTTGCTATGAAGGATTTGGGTGCTACAAAGCAAATCCTTGGTATGAGGATCTATCATGATGAGAAGGAGATGAAGCTAGTTTTATCCCAATTAGAGTATGTGAAGAAAGTTTTAGAAAGGTTTAGTATGTTGGAATCTAAATCTCTTGGCACTCCTTTGGTAGGCAACTTTAGATTATCAAATGAGAAATGACCTAATATAGAAGCTTAAAAGCTTAAGATGTCCAAGGTACCTTATTCCTTGGTAGTTGGTAGTTTTATGTATGCCATGGTTTGTTCTAGGCTACATATTTCCCATGAAGTGGGAGTTGTGAGTAGGTATATGAGTGATATAGGTTATGAGCATTGGCAAGAAGTAAAATGGATTCTTTGGTATTTGAGAGGAACCATTGAGTTTGCATTATGTTATGGTGGATCAGATACCACTTTGTGTGGTTATGTGGACTCAAATATGGTATGGGATATTGATAGCAAGAGGAGTATGACAAGATATATATTTACTATTGGAAAAACAATGATTAGTTGGATTTTTAAGATATAAAATGTTGTGGCTTTATCAAACATAGAGGTAGAGTATGTTGCTACCACAAAGGCTAGCAATGAGATGATTTGGTTACAAGAGTTGTTTCAAGAGTTAGGGCATGATCAGGAAGTTGGGATACTACACAATGATAGCTAGAGTGATGTTCATTTGGAAAATAACTCCACTTTTCACTCAAGGATGAAACATATTTAGTTACATTATTACCTCATCATGACAACTTTGGAGGAGAACTTGGTGAAGTTGGAGAAGATTCATACTAGCCAAAATCTTATAGATATGATGACCAAGGTGGTCACATTGGATAAGTTGAGACTACGTTTAGATTTGGTTAGCCTTAGTGGTCATAGATTAGTGATATATTTTATTCAAGAGAGAAGGTCTCCAAGTGGGAGATTATTGAGTGTAGGGCCCTTTGGGGATATCACATGACATTATTGGTATACTTTAGGGTCCTAAAGAGATCTAAGGATGTGGGGAGCACATTTTTTATTTTTCTCCTCATGTGGATGAATATTATTAAATGTTTATTTAATAATTTTCTTGTAGACTTCCATGTTTGTTGGAAGTGGGATTGATTTCCTTATTCTAGTGAATTAATTATTTATTTAATATTTCTGTAATGCATTAGGAGAAAATTATTAAATGATGTATTTAATAATTTTCATGATGTATTAAGAGAAATTACTAAATGATGTATTTACTTATTTCTATGATTCATTTGTAGGAGAAAATTATTAAGTACAGTATTTAATAATTTCTTGATGTATTATGGAAGTGGGTTGGACTTTCACATTGGAAGCTGTGCCTTTTGGAGGATTATGGCATGTTTCTACTTGGTGGGGCTTATGGATAAGCATGATTATGTGGAATTGGCATGATCTTTTGTGGATGAGGATATTTTGGATAATGATAACATGTATCTCCTTTATTTGGTGTGTTTTATCCTCATTTGTCATATGCAGGTGGTGGTGAGGCGTTGTAGACATGACAGATACAATAGGACATGATATGTGAGATATTTTTATAGGGTGTGTTATATAATCTTGTGAATGTTTGTTTTATATAGGTACAAATGTGGTAGATAATTTTTGGATTATTGTTGATAGGTTTCAGATTTGGATGAATAATTCAGAGAATTCATTTGTTAATTATTGAGGAGAATTTTCTATTTCTATGAGAGTTCATCGTTATCTTATTTCAAATTACTAATTTATTTGAGGACTTTCTTGGTGGATGTAGCTCACATTGGGTGAACCATGGTATATATGTGTTATGTGTTATTACTAGTTTTGTTCTCTCCTTTTTTGATTTCATTAAATTGTGGTTTGAGGGAATTATTTTTGCATAATTAAATCTGATTTTCACACATTTAAAATCTATTTTTGTGATTTTATGGTGGTTTAAAATATGATTTTCATTCACTTAATTCTTAAAAACTGGTATCATAGCTTTGGTGGTGTTTTCGCTGAAGTGGTGAATCACAAAAAATGTTATTATCTTGAGTGAGAGCTATGGGAGAAGAAATCAGATTCAAAGTGGAGAAATTTGATGGTAAGAATTTTGGTTTGTGGAAAATGCATATGGAGGATTACTTGTATAAGAAGGAACTTCAACTTCCCTTAGAGGGAAAAGAAGGACAACCTATAAGTATGAGTGATGTAGATTAGACATTGCTTGATAGGAAGGCATCGAGAGCCATCTGGTTATGCCCTATTTCTTCTATTGCAGTTAAAATTTTAGATTAGACATCTACAAAGGAAATCATGGATAAAATTGGAAAGTTATATGAGAAATCCTCAGCTTCAAATAAAATTTTTATTATGAAAAGATTGTTTAACATGAAAATGTTTGAGAATGGTTTAATTCCTAATCATTTAAATTATTTTAATATGGTTGTAATTATGCTCACTTCAGTTGGAATTAAGTTTGATGATGAAGTTATAGCTTTGCTAATTTTATGTTCTTTGCTAGATAGTTGGGACAGTTTGGTTATGGCTGTGAGTAATGCAGTCCCTACCAAGAGAAGCTTGAATTTTAAGGTTGTAAGTTTGATTCTTAGCGAGGACATGTGAAGGAAAGGCACTAGTGAATCATCTTCAAGTAATGTTTTGTTTTTTAATACTAGAGGGAGGCAAAAGGAAAAGAGCAAAGACAATAGTGGAAAGTCAAAAGGTAGATCTAAATCAAGATCTGAAGCTAGATGATATGTTGGCATTATGGGAAGAGTGGACATTCAAAGAAGGATTTTTGGTAACTTTAGGATAAGAAGGGAAACAAGGAAGAAATGAATGAGGTAAATGTGACATTAGGTAAAACTAGTCAGGATGCCTTAATTCTTTCTTTGGATAATTTTACTAAGTCTTGGGTATTAGATTCAAAGGCTTCTTTTCATGTCATCCCATATAGACATTATTTTTTTGATTATGTTCAAGAGAATATATGACATGTATATCTTGGTGATGATGAACCATGTGAGATAGTAGGGAAAGGTTTTGTTCAGGTGAAAATGTAGAATGGAAACATGTGGCTACTTAAGGATGTTAGATATGTGCCTATGTTGAGATAGAATTTGGTTTCAGTGGGGAAATTGGGTAGTGAATGATGTTCATTTGTGTTTACTACAGATTATTGGAAAGTTATTAAATGATCTCTTGTGATTTTGAGAGGTAAGAAAGTTGGTAACTTATATTTGACTAGTAGTGTTGATTCTTATGATTTAATTGCTGCAGATAGATAGAAAACTATGTGGAAATACATGCTCTATCATATGAGCTAGAAGGACTTGGAGATCTTAAAATATAAGTTTCCTAGATTGAAAGATCTAGATCTACAATTCTATGACGATTGTGTGTATGGGAAACAAAAATAATTTATGTTCTTAAAGGTTAGATCCTCAAAGAAAGAACACAAGTTAGAGTTGGTACATTCAGATGTATGGGGACAAACTTAGGTATCTTCTATTGGTGGTTCCAATTATTATGTCACTTTTATTGATGATGCAAATAGAAAAGTTTGGGTTTATTGTATTAAAAATAAATCTGATGTATTCGACACTTTTAATAAGTGGGAAGCCTTGGCTAAGAATGAAATAGGTCTCAAATTGAATTGTCTTAGATTAGACAATGGAGGTGAGTATTAGAGTAATGATTTATTTGATTATTTTTATAACAATGGAATTCATAGGCAAAGGATGGTACCAGGAAATCCAAAATAGAATCAAGTGTTTGAAAGTATGAATATAATAATAATGGAACATGTTAGGAGCATGAGGATACATGTTGGGTTGCCTTTATAGTTTTGGGTAGTAGTTAACATGGCAGTATATTTCATTAAAAGAGGACCTTCTATGCCTTTGGATGGAGTCATTCTTGAACAAGCTTGGTCTAGTAAGAATGTTGATTATTCTTTTAGTAGAGTCTTTGGATGTGATGCTTTTTCCCTCATCGGAAAAGAGAATAGGACCAAGTTAGAGGCTAAATCAGAGAAATGTACCTTTGTTGGATATGGTGAGGATGAATTTGGTTTCCATTTATGGAGCATTAAAGATAAGAAAATATTTTGGTCTAGAGATGTAGTCTTTAATGAAAAAGTCATGTATAAGGATCACTTGTATGAACATGAATAGGAACAAAAAGAGTACACAATATTAGATGAAATTGTAGATGGTAAAATATCTAATGAATCAGTTCAAGAATCTTATACATAAGGACCCCAAACTCCTATGGTAATAATATTTTCTAGGGTAAGAAAATCACCTGAACATTTTTCTACTTCTTTAAATTATTTTTTACTCACTGACAATGGAGAACCAAAGTGTTATGAGAAAGCAACGCAGGTAGATGACAAGTTAAAATCAGAACAAGCCATGGATGAGAAGCATAGATATCTCATGGAGAACAAAACATGGGATTTGGTAAGGCTACCCAAGGGCAAGAGAACATTGCTAAATAGGTGGATATTCAAAATAAAAGAAGAGGATCAAGGGAGAAAAAGGTAAAAGGCCAAGATGGTGGTCAAGGGGTTTACATAAAAATTAGGTATTGATTTTGATGAGATTTTCTCTCCTATTGCAAAAATGACTTCTATTAGGACTATTATTGGTTTAGTTGTAATTGAGAGTTTGCACTTAGAATAGTTTGATGTGAAAACTAATTTTCTTCATGGTGATTTGGATGAAGAGTTATATATGAAGCAACCATAGGGATATGAGGTCAAAGAGAAGGAGAACTATGTGTGCAAATTAAAGAAGAGCTTGTATGGCTTGAAATAAGATCCAAGGCAATGCTATAATAAATTTGATTATTTTATGTTAGAACAAGAATATCAAAGGTGTAATTCTAACCATTACATGTTCATCAAACATTTTGATGATGGTTATTTTATTATTTTATTCTTGTATGTGGATGACATGTTAGTTTCTAGAAAGACATTAAAACATATTCATATGATCAAGAAATAACTCAGTGAATCTTTTGATATGAAGGATTTAGGTGTTGCAAAGCAAATCTTTTGTATGAGGATTACTTATGACAAGAAGGTGAGGGAGCTAGTTTTATCCCAATTAGAGTATGTGAAGAAAGTTTTGGAAAGGTTTAGTATGTTGGATGCTAAATATATTGGTGCTCCTTTGGTAGGCCACTTTAGATTATCAAAATAGTAGTGTCTCAAGATGGAAGATGAAAAGATTAAGATGTCCAAGGTACCTTATTCTTTGACAATTGGTAGCTTGATGTATGCCATGGTTTGTACTAGGTTAGATATTGTCCATGTGGTAGGAGTTGTAAGTAGGTATATGAGTGATCTAGGTTATGAACATTGGCAGAAAGTGAAATGGAATCTTTGATATTTGAGAGGAACCATTGATTTTGTATTGTGTTATGGTGGATGAGATACCACTTTACATGGTTATGTGGACTCAAATATGGTAGGGGATATTGATAGAAGGAGGATTATAACATGATATATATTTATTTTTGGAGATATAGAAATTAGTTGGATTTCTAGGATACAAAAGGTTGTGGCTTTATCATCCATAGAGGCAGAGTATGTTACTACCATAGAGGATAGCAAGGAGATGATTTGGTTATAAGAGTTATTTTGAGAGTTGGGCATGAGGAGGAAGTTGGGAGACTAAAAAGTGATAGCCATATGGCTACTCATTTGGCAAAGAACTATACTTTCCAATCAAGGATGAAACATATTTAGTTATGTTATCACTTCATTAGGACAACTTTGGAGGAGAACTTGGTAAAGTTAGAGAAGATTCATACTAGCTAGAATCTTATGAATATGATGACCAAGGTGGTCACATTGGACAAGTTGAGACTATGTTTAGATTTGGTTGGCCTTAGTGTTCATGGAGTAGTGATACATTTTGTTCAAGAGAAAAGGTCTCCAAGTGGGATATTGTTGAGTGTGGATCCCTTTGGGGCTCTCACATGACCTTGTTGGTACACTTTGGGGGCTTAGAGAGCTCCAAAGATGTGGGGAGCACATTTTTTATTTTGTTCCTCATGTGGGTGAATATTATTAAGTGTTTATTTAATAATTTTCTTGTATACTTCCATGTATGTTGGAACTGGGATTGATTTCCTTGTTCTAAGAAATTAATTATTTATTTAATATTTCTATAATGTATTAGGAGAAAATTATTAAATGATGTATTTAATAATTTTCATGATGCATTAGGAGAAATTATTAAATGATCTATTTACTTATTTATATGATGCATTAAGAGGAGAAAATTTATTAAATGTAGTATTTAATAATTTCTTGATGTATTATGGAAGTGGGTTGGACTTCCACATTGGATGTTATGCCTTTTGGAGGAGTATGGCATGTTTCTACTTATTGGGGCTTATGGATAAGATTGATTAGGTGGAAATGGAATGATACTTTGTGAATAAGGCTATTTTGGATAATGATAGCATGTATCTCATTTATTTGGTGTGTTTTCTCCTCATTTGTCATATATATAGGTGGTGGTGAGGCTTTGGAGACATGACAGATACAACAAGACATGATATGTGAGATATTTTTATAGGGTGTGGTATAACATAATGCAAATATTTTTTTATATAGGTAAAAGTGTGATGGAGTATTTATGGATTATTGTTGACAGGTTTCAGATTTGGATCAACAATTTAGAGAATTCATTTTTGAATTCTGGAGGAGATTTTTCTATCTCTGTGAGAGTTCATTGTTATCTTGTTTCAAATTACTGATTTATTCGAGGAATTTCTTAGTGAATGTATCCCACATTGGGTGAACCATGGTATATCTGTGTTATCTGTTATTACTAGTTTTTCCTCTCCTTTTATGTTTTCATTAAACTATAGTTTGAAGGAATTATTTTTGCATAATTAAATCTGATTTTCAGACATTTAAAATCTAGTTTTATGATTTTAAGGTGGTTTAAAATCTGATTTACATTCACTTAATTACTAACAACCAATGGGAGGTGTGAGTTTATTATTAACCATAAAATATACCAAGGGCACCCAATTTCTATCAATATAAGTGGTGGTGGGATTTCCACACAACCTGTTCATTAAAGTCATAATTATTCTTATCACAAGGCAGAATTGGCTAATAGGGATGTTGTTATTGAGATCAGAGAAGACTTGATTTCTCAAGTATCACCATCGAGTGGGGATAGTTTTTAGGTCATTATTATTATCACATTCATTGATTATGGCAATATATACTTGGGGTTTGGGTAACTTATACTAGTTATCAAAAACAATGGGAGAAATATAAGCTACTCTTTTCTAATATGTTTATTGACCAACATGACCTTTTCAATCGTGCAATCTTTGAAAATAGGGGAGAAAACATAAATGAAGTGAAGAAACTCTATTTTTTCCATAGTGTGATGAAGGCTTGTCATTTGAATGATAACCAAGTCATAGTAACTATTCTTAATTGATGTGTTGTTCTCATTTTACTTGGTGATGGTAGGTAGGTCCTCAATCATCCAAAAAATCTTGGACCAATTGTTGTCTCCCATTCTTAATGATACTACCTCAAACTTTGTGTTATTTAATATTTTCCCCTCTATGTCTGAGGTCAAATAGAATTTTAAACTTTTTTTGGCTACCATGACTATGAGTTTGTTTAAATTTCTCAATAGTATTTTATAGTTCAATCTTGGACTCAATTTCACTCAGTTAGATGATGATTTGATCTCCAAAACTCAATTGTGACAAAATTTGGATTGAATTAGGATTTTTTTAGACATTAAGGCTCTTCTCCATGTCTTTTCAGAGCTTTAATGATAGAGACTATTCACACTTAAGTGATCTTGTGCCTTATATTTCATTTGAATCCTTGTATTTATACCTTTGCCCTATCTGAGCCCACAAGAGCTTCAAATTTATCATTTTATGTCTATGTGGCATCATCATGGCATATATATGGTATTTTTTTGGCAAATTTTCTCATTAATGTTTAGAAATTGACCATTGCCTTTGAATTTAGGTCCAAACAACTATCTTAAAGTTGACATCTTTTTTTACCATCATAAAATGTCCACGTGAACATCTTTGATGGGCACATGACTGTCAATTTTAAATACATCATAAAGGATCTTATTATCTTAAAATTGATGTCCTCATGACCATCATTTTTTGTCTATGTGCATGTCATTGATGGGTACATGACTGTAAATTTTAAACATATCTTTGAGACTATTTGCCAAGCTTTCCATTTGTTACTTCCTAGTTTGTTCTTTTTTTCTGCATATGTCACTTGGCAACTATTTAGTGCTTTTATACCCTTTGAAAAGTCTACATAGATCTCACACTATTGGATCATGTAGGTAAAAATCAACACAAACCATTTATATTTAAAAGGTGCTCTGGATTTGATGTGTACAAGGCTCTAAGGTCATGCTATTAGTAGTCTTATGGGACTTCCAAGCTTTGCATCTTATCAGTTTTTCCAGTTAAAGCACTTTTGCCATGTGGGAGCCTTGCATTAACTCATAGGTTCATTATAAGGTCTTGAATTGATATGCTCTATTGATCTAGATTTATACACTAGAATGCATACTATTGATCTTAAAAAGGTGCTCGATGTTTAAACTAGGTTCTATGGCTTGAATTTTCAATCATTGATTTTGATCTGTAGGATTAATCTTGTTCTGATGAATAAAGGTCGTAGATCATGATCTGAGCAGTTGAACATGATTGGTTCCTTTAATTATAAAAGGATTAAGTAAGCCCAAGAATATGTGTGAAGCTTTGGAATAATTTTTTTATTCATACTAATAAATATGAATAAACTTTAGTCTAAGGTCTATTAAGCTAATTTTGTAGCATATTAAAGGACCATATGAATAATTAAAGTCATAACATAAGATCTTAGCCTATGTTTTTACTACATTAATAAATATAATTAAAACCTTAAGGTAAGAAATTAGGCTAAGTGTATGTTATAGTAAAAGGGACCCTTTTATTCTTAATATTGATCTCATACCATTAGATCAAGGTGATCTAAGTGAGCACAAACCACCTATTTTAATCCATGGGGTCAAACGAGATTGGTCCTATGGATTGAGATCCTTGGCTCATCGGTCTAGTCTCACACCATCTAATTAACTTTACTGAATTAAAAATGGGTCCTTGATCCTATGAATAATCATAATGTTTAATTTAGGACTCATAGATATATGGAACTTATTATAAAGTCTTAAGGCTAAGGTCTCATTTATATTAAATTGTAAAATTTAGACACAACTCATTCAAGAAGGGCTTCATCAAACCTGCAACCTAAAATATGAAGAAAAAATGTTAGTAAACTTTGACAAGGTCAAACTAGAGACATAAAAAAATAAGCCAACTAAGTGAAGGTTTGGATGATATTAAAATACAAATAATGTGCAAACATATTAATGACACTCTGATCAAGTGAATCTTCAATTTCAAGGTACAAAGTTACACAATTTGACACATGGGTCCCCATTTTTCATAAATGGGTGTATATTGACCTAAAATCTCCTATGAGATACCTTGAAGGGGAAATATAGTCTTTTACATGTTTGAAAGGTATCTCCTAGGAGATATCTTGAAGGTATTATAAGGTTCAAAATATCACCCAGTAGTGCCTTTCGTGTAAATGAAAATTCCACTTGTTCCTTGAAGGAGAAATCCACTCTTGTTCCTATTTGAAAGGTATATCCTAGGAGATACCTTGAATGGTAAATCCACTCTTTTTCATGTTTTAAAGGTATCTTCAAGGAGATAACTTGAAGGTATTACAAGGGTCTTTAAAATATCACCTAGTAGTCTCTTCCATGTAAAGGAAAATTGCACTTGTTTCTTAAAGGAAAAATCCACTCTTGTCCCTATTTGAAATGTATCTCCTAGGAGATACCTTGAAGAGAACCCACTCTTGTGTATTTTTGAAAGGTATCTCCTAGGAGATACATTGAAGTTAATATATGGGCCTTCAAAATATCACCATATAGTGCCTTTTGTGTAAAGGAAATTCCACTTGTTCCTCGAAGGAGAAATCCACTCTTGTGCCTATTTTAAAAGTATCTCTTAAGAGATACCTTAAAGAGGAAATTCACTCTTGTTCATGTTTTAAAGGTATCTCATAATATATACCTTGAATTTATTATAAATTCCTTCAAAATATCACCCCATAGTGCCTTTTATGTAAAGGAAAATTCCACTTGTTCCTTAAAGGAGAAATCCACTCTTGTGCCTATTTGAAAGGTAACTCCTAAGAGATTTATTGAAAGGAAAATCCACTCATGTGAATGTTTTAAAGATATCTCCTAGGATATACCTTGAAGGTATTATAGGGTCCTTCAAAATATCACTCAATAGTACCTTTTATGTAAAGGAAAATTACACTTGTTCCTTGAAGGAAAAATCCACTCTTTTCCCTATTTGAAATGTATCTCTTAAGGGAGATACCTTGAAGGGAAAATACAATATTGTGATTGTCTTAAAGGTATATGCTAAAAGATACCCTTAAATTATTACAAATACCTTCAAAATATCACCTAGTAGTGCCTTGCATGTAAGTGAAAATTACACTTGTTCTTTGAAGGAGAAATCTACTCTTGTCCCTATTTGAAATGTATCTTCTAAGAGATACCTTGAAGGTAAAATACACTCTTGTGCATGTTTGAAACATATATTCTAGGATATACATTGAAGGTATTATAGGGGCATTCAAAATATCAACTAATAGTGCCTTCCATGTAAAGGCAAATTACACTTGTTCCTAGAAAGAGAAATCCACTCTTGTGCCTATTTGAAATGTATCTCCTAGGAGATACATTAAAGGTAAAATCCATTATTGTGCATGTTTAAAATTATATCCTAGGAGATAAATTAAAGGTATTATAGGGGCCTTTAAAATATCACCCAATAGTGCCTTCTATATAAAGGAAAATTCCACTTGTTCCTTGAAGGATAAATCCACTCTTGTGCTTATTTGAAAGGTATTTCCTAGGAGATTCCTTAAAGGGGAAATCCAATATTTTTAATGTTTGAAAGCAATCTCCTAGGAGATACCTTAATGGTATTATAAGGTCCTTCAAAATATCACCCAGTAGTGCTTTCCATGTAAATGAAAATTGAACTAGTTCTTTGAAGGAGAAATCCACTCTTGTCCCTATTTGAAATGTATCTCCTAGGAAATACCTTGAAGGTATTACAAAGGCCTTAAAAATATCATCTCGTAGTGCCTTCCATGTAAAGGAAAATTTCACTTATTCCTTAAAGTAAAAATCCACTCTTGTCCCTACTTGAAATGTATCTCCTAGGAGATACATTAAATTTATTCCAAGGGCCTTCAATATATCACCTAGTAGTGCTTTCCATGTAAAGGAAAATTACACTAGTTCCTTGAAGTAAAAATCCTCTCTTGTCCCTATTTGAAATGTATCTCTTAGGAGATACCTTGAAGGTTAAATACACTCTTTTGAATTTTTTAAAGGTATCTCCTAGGAGATACCTTGAAGGTATTATAAAGGCCTTCAAAATATCACCCATTAGTGCCTTCCATGTAAAGGAAAATTGTCCTTGTTATTTGAAGTAAAATCCACTCTTGTCCCTATTTGAAATGTATCTCCTAAGAGATATCTTGAAGGGAAAATCCAATCTTATACATGTTTGAAAGGTATCTCCTAGGAGATACATTGAAGGTATTATAGGGGCCTTCAAAATATCACCCAGTAGTGCCTTCTATGTAAAGGATATTCTACTTGTTCCTTGAAGGAGAAATCCACTATTGTGCCTATTTGAAAGGTATCTTTTAGGAAATATATTGAAGGGGAAATACACTCTTTTAAACATTTGACAAGTATCTCCTAGGAGATATATTGAATGTAATATAGTGTATTTCAAAATGTCACCCATAAGTGCCTTAAGTGTAAAGGAAAATTCCACTTTTTCCTTGAAGGAGAAATCTAGTTTTGTGCCTATTTGATAGGTATCTTAAGAGATACCTTGAAGGGGAAATCCAATATTTTGCATGTTTGAAAGGTATATCCTAAGAGATACCTTGAAGTTATTATAAGGGCCTTAAAAATATCACCCAGTAGTGCCAAATTAGGAGATTCCACTTGTTGACCACTTGTTTATACAACTACCAGTAGTGTCTTCCATGTAAAGGAAAATTCCACTTGTTCTTTGAAGGAGAAATCCACTCTTGTGCATATTTGAAAGGTATCTTCTATGAGATACCTTGAAAGGGAAATACACTCTTGTGCATGTTTGAAAGCTATCTCCTAGGAAATACATTGAAGGTATTCCTACTTTCATCAGCCCTTTATTATTTAGAAGAATTTCCCTAAAGAAATTGAACTTGTCATTTTCTCTAAAGAAATTGAGCTTACACTTTTGATGAAGAAAGGAATTTTTTTCAAGATTTTTGTGAGGGTAAAATTCCTAAATGGAAAGTGACCTTCAAAATTTTTACTATAGAAAAAATGTCAAAAACAAATAAGGACTACATTTTTTCCAAAAGAATTTGGACTTTTCTTTCAAGATTTTTTTTGTGGGAAAAATAGTTGAAGGGAAAGTGCCCTTTAGAATTTTTACCAAAAAAAGTTTTTCAAAAAAAATGGACCTTAAAATTTTCTTGAAGGAATTGGACTTACCTCTTTTGTATAATAAATTGGACCTTTGCACTTTTATCGAAGGTGTAGACATTGAAAATCTACACACTATAATTTTGAATGTCAAAGTAGCCCTTGATAATCATGGGACCCTCTCAAGACAAACATAAACCTCTAAACCCTAAATGACCTCACCTATAGTCAGTTTAACTCAACTAACTTCACCTAGTCTTTTACCCTTTATCCTTCATAGTCAGGTTGACCGTCGATGATCACCCTGACCATTGATGGTCAAGTTAAACCTCCTCAACCAAGAGGATGCAAAATAACCACTTTAATTTTCTAATTATAACTTCTTTAAATCTTCTTGTGAGATATTACATGGATGAGTTAATTTTAGAAGGCCCAATTCATGTGTTTTTGCAACTCTCTTGCCTTGCCTATAAGAAAAGAGGAACTGGAAGGTGAAAATCATCTACAAAACATTTTGTAAATCTATAATTATATCAAGATCCTTTTGAATCTAGGAGTTTATATTTATAGGTCAATCACCATAAAAAATCCAACATCCATATTAGAGAGTTAATTTACCACTGCTTCTCTACCAAGCCTTTAGGTACCATTACTCTACCAAAATTGAGCTAGATTACACCAATAGATTAACTACCTCAACCATCCACCTAATCAACTTCTGGTAAGGCAAGTACTTGTTTCTCAATATTCATCTAATTTATTTCCATTTTGTAATCAACCCAAACCTTACCTATCTTTTAAAATCCATCTTTTGGATCTCATCATTACCCTGTTAACAACTTAGATCCTCACATAGTAACCATCGATGGTTGAATCAACCACTGATGTTCTATTTAACTACCAATAGTCACCTTGACCATTGATGGTGACCTTAACCATTGATGGTCACTATGGCACCAAAAACTAGTAAGCTAATTTCACCAACCTACACCCAACCAAACCCAATTCTCTGTGTTCTTATCTATTCATAGACCCCTTTCAAATTTTATGAAGTATACACCAACCTTGTATCACTATTATTAATTAGTTTGTCATTGATTTCATCATTTTTAGAACATTTATTAGTAAACACTCTTGTATTCAATTTTAGTACCCTTTGATTCATTGATGCAAGTACCTTATATTCTACTTATAAATTCAATTGTTTAAAACATGTAGATTGACAATCCTTAAGGAAGCTCTCACTTCTAGGATGTAACTATCCCTAAGCAATCCACCCAACTATTTGTCTAACAAACAAGTTTGCTTTAATGTTTTCTTATCTACAGGTCATCTTCCCAAGACAAAGAGATCTCTTCACAATATTTTAGTTTAATGTACACATAATTAATCAAGTTTTTAAACCATACCTGTAATTAGTTTCTTCTCTTTCCTCTTTTCAGTAATAAGTAATAAATTCATTAAAACATTTTGGCATGCCCAATGGGACCCTTTTTTCTTTACTTGGGTTTTTATTTTCTTGCATTCTCTCTCTTTTGCTTACTCATTAACAAAATAAAAAGTCTATTTGGGCTTAAAATTGAGTGCATACATCAACTGATTGAAAGTTCAATTCACATAGATTAACTTAAAGGCAAAGTAATCGATCATAGATTCACTCTTTGTTACACACACCTAACGAAACCACTTTCATCAATTAAACATTAGATAGACTTAAGATAAGGCTCAATTAGGATTTCATCACCTATCAGTAACCCTACCCTTCTTGGTGATCCTGCTTGGGGGTCATTACCAAGGAGAGGACTAATTTTGTTCTTTAGTTGAGTATAATCTCTAGATATCATTATATTTTGGCTAAAAACCCAACACCCTTATCACTATGGTGTGTGAAGTGAGGGGGTAGGCCCTAATACCAAGCTATATATTGATTCTAATATAGATTATTTTTGAGTGCCTAAACACAACCTAAAGCCAACCTTAGATTTACTTTCTAGTACCTACTCTACAAGCCAACTTTAGTCACACATTTTATTAAGGCATAAGCCAAAAGTGAGATTAATTAAAAATCTAGGCCTTAACGTATATTTTAGAGTGTGGTTTGATTTCTTTTATTATTTTATTATCTTGTATTTATTTGAGTAGTGAGGTTGTTTATGATTTCTATCTCCCTTGTCTCGTATGGTTCTCACTCACCACCAGTGAAGAGACCTTATAGAGAAAAACCCACCATGAATTCAACCTATCTCTTCCACCTCTTCATATATGGACTACATTTTCAAACCAGTAGACTCATCCCACCCTTCAATAAGTACTAATTTCCCTTCGGAGGTCCCTCAAGGAGATGCAAATTTTACCACTTTCCTATATAATAACCTGTAGCCTTGCAACATTATCTTAAAACCATGTCTTAATGTATCACAGTTTCAACCCTATCTATAGATCCACCTTATGGCATGCCTCTCCAACTCATAGGGAGTACCTTCATTACCATGTTTATTACTCAATAGTTAACTATGCAAGCCTCCTCATTAACCAACAAACCCTTTGATACTACCATTGAAAACCATCCAACCCAAACTAACACTACCCTTATACCTTCTACTCCTACCAACCATTCATCCATAATAATAGTGCTTTCCTCTAGCACCACTAGCCTTCCCCTAGATACCTTCAACCCATAAACCATTACTCTAATTTAAAACCTTGTGGTGTCCATACCCTCTACCTTACCACTGATCAGTATAAGGGTCATCACCCTTCCATCGGTCACCAACCCAACAACCACTCCTATCTAACAAGCACCCCTTAAACCATCCTTATGATACATTCCCAATCTACAAGGGCATGTACCCACTACCCAACTACCTACCTTTACCTACCCTTATGTATCCTTCACCCAACCATTGACATATACTTACCTATATGTGGTAGCCTCCCAACCTTTTACCCACTATCCATATGTCTCCCAACCACCACAATAATATACATCTTATAACCCCTCTGGTAAGCAACTTCAAGTGGAACTAATGAATATTATTATGGATATATGACCACCTTAGATTCATACATTTCGGGTGCTCACCATATTTTTTCATATTACCAGATTTGTAATGAGCTTATCCATCCATCTATACCTATCAAGCCATATCCTTCCGAATGGGAACTTCCCAAGTTCTCTAAATTTCAAAGTAAGGAGGATCCCCAACCACACCTTAGGGCTTTCATGCATGGTTGTTATCTCATCACCTATGATGATGTCCTTCTCCTCCACACCTTTCCTATGTCTCTAGCTAGTTTGTCATTGGATTGGTATAGTGTCATCCCTAAGAACTCCCTTTTCTCTTTCACCCAACTGGGTCAAACCTTCTTGGACCACTTTTTGATCAATATATCCAAGAAATTTTCTATCATCGAACTCTACTCTATTAGATAGTTTTAAGATGAATTCATTTCCAATTTTGTGGCTCATTAGAGGATCCTTATTAACCAACTTTCCTTTTCCTTGACTCAACCTGAAATCATAGAGATATTTACTTGGGCATGTGCCAAACATATATCATTTACACTACATTTCTAAAGCTTCTAATATTTGATGAAGATTTTACCATGGTGCATAAGTTGGAGAACCAAGCCATTGATGAAGGAAATCTAAAACTCAAAAATGAAAACTCAACCTATAAAACTAATGAGGCTTCTTCCTCAAAATCAGTAACCAGTCCAATTCCAACACTAAAAGTAAGCGATCTACAAATGTAGTTGTCCTAAAATTTTATCCTCCACCTTTTGTTAACCAATCTAATTCCTCTAGTTGCTCAAATAAAAACCCAAGGAACCAAACCTAGAACAACAAAAACAAATTAACTCCACTTAGAGAATCTTATGCTTCCATCTTGGATAAGTTATTGAAAGCCAATATCATTCAACTTCCTCTTATTAAGCCACCCCAACAATTTGACTCCTCTCATCCTGCACCTATTTAGTACAATGAGAATGATTTATGTGCCTTTAATTGAGTTATAGGACATGATGTTAGTAGGTGTAACACCTTTAAGAGCCTTCTCTAATCCCTCATTGAAAAGGGAGAGATTTCATTGGACAACCCTAATACACCATCAAGCCAAGCCCTTGATATATTTAGGCAACCCTTCCTAAACCATGCTCTTACAAAGAATGAGAGAAACAATGTTGAGTGATCTCATGATACCCATACAATTAACATGGTCCTTGATTCACTTATTATCAAACCATCTAGTATCCAACCTTCTAATTTTCCATCATCTATTGATATAATGGACCCACCTTCTCTTCATTATAAAACTAAAACCAAGGAAATACCATCCCATCTCCCTCCACTTATTGGGGTAATGGAACCACTAAACACCCTTTTTATTGATATATTGGAATAACCAACCATTGCCACCCTATCTTCACATGTAGCTACCAAGCAAACCACTCACCCTTTAGAGATCATTCTTAAGGAGGGAACCTCCATATCTAATAGTCTCATAGAGGAACCACCTATCTCAACCTTGCATCCTTTTTTTAGGGAAGAGGATGACATTACCATCCTTGTGTCTCTACCTAGGGGCCTATATTTTAGGTCCACTATTTAGGGAATCAAACTAGCATATAAACCTTTCTCTAGGATAGTGCAAAAATTGGAATTTATCTTCAACCCTGACATGGATCAAGACACCTTCTAATAGAAATTAAGTCTCCCTTACATTACCCAATAGGAACCTCCAACCCTTTCTTAGTAAGACTAACCTACCACTTCCATTTTCCAACCTCTCACCATGTCTACCCAACCAACCAAACTCCCTAACCATCGAACTAAAGCCTCTACCAAAACAAACAACCCTCAACTACTTAAGCCAACTAGGGCTTAAGTAACCAAACCCTCTCCTATCATACCAACTAGATCTACCAAGAACCTTGGTATGATCCCTATACCAAGCATTAGTCATCTATCTATGAAGGGGGTCCTAACCCCTTCAAGACCACCAACTAAATGCCAAACCAAAGAAATTGAAGAGGCAAAACCACACTAAGGCTAAAAGGATTGAATTTTTCCTCTCTCAACCTTGACTTTCATTTTGGGGCCTCATCCCTCTACCTTGAGGAAGAGTCCCATCCTCTCTACTAAAACCCACCACCTATCTTGGTTACACCTTCATAGCTACTTTTAGACACACCTGTCTTCACTACACTAGTAGTACCTAAGATGCCTACCTTGTGATATTCTACCTATAGCTCATCAACTTCCTTTCCTAAACCAAAGCCATTGATAAGTATACCACCTTACTCAAGACACCTACTACCAAACCTATTCCCAATCAACCTTCTAAACCAACCACTAAATCCCAAACAACTAAACCTTTACCACCTTTAGCTTAGTCTTACTTGAACATGCTTTATAGGTTATTGCATACTTCTTATTTATCCTTACCTCCCATTAGGTCCTTTGACCCTCTATTTTTAAAACCTACTTGGTACAATGACCACCATATGTGCTCTTATCATAAGACACAAAGCCATTATACAGAGAAATATAAAGCTCTCCAAACCATCATCCATCAACTTTATGATGAGGATGATCCATTAATATAAAAACCTCCTATGAGCCCCATACCAATCCAACTACCAACCATACCTACCCAACACTCACCTACTCCTCCATTCTCACCCTAGAGTGAAGATAAATCTGACCAATCCTTGAGTTTAACCTCTCCTTCTATTTATACTATCAACATGGTCATAAGAGCACAACAAAAGGATAAGTGGAAGGCTAAGGTGTCTATTCCTTGGACATACCCCTCTTTGATTTTCCTAACCAAACCTTTACCCAACCATCTCTATATTTGACCAAACTCAAGGTGTCTATCTTAGGTTCCTCCCAATCTAACCCCTCAAAATCCATCAAGAGAATTATCCTTAAACAAATTCATCAAACCCTAGTGAAGATGAGATTATATGAGTTAATTTCTACCTCTCCCCACCACTGCCAATCACTAATAGAGGCTTTATAGTCCATTAAGGTCTAACTTGAAGACCCTCAACCTTTAATATCCTTCATTTTTTCCCTTAAAATATCAAACCTTGTTACCTTAAAGGATTTATAAATACCCTCCATCTATCTTGAGGACTCAGATAATCCTCTCTTTATCACTACCTACATCAACCAAACCCACATCAAATGGGTCATGACTGATGCGGGAGTGTAGACATTAGAAATCCACACACATGATTCTAATTCTCATAAGCCCTTAGACCTTTTACCCTTACCTAAACTCATTTCTATCTAGTTTGATCTAGCTCACTTCAAATTATCTCTTTTTACCTATTTTGGCCTTTTATCCTTGAATACCGATAGTTAGGTTAACCATCGATGATTAGCCTAACCATTAATGGTCAAGCTCCACTGATTGGAACTTAACATACCAATCATCCATGCAAGCTATCACTTAGATTTTATAAATATAAGTCATCCAAATCATTTCATGAGGCATTTCATGGATGAGTTATACTTATAAGCCCTACACTCCCACTTCAACTCTTTCCTTTGCTTATAAGAATAGGAGAGATATAAGAGAAAATCCATCTATAATTATTATCAAGAGCTCTAATATCTAGAATCTCTTTTATAGGTCAATAATCATTAAGAAATTTAGTAAAATAGCAAGCCCAACTTGCCATCACCACTCCAAACATCGTCACTCTGTCAAAATTATGATCAGATTCTAAATCAAGCAATCTACCTCAACTATCCACCCAATCCACCTCGGTAAGACAATAATCTATTTTTCATATTTATTTCTCATATTTTGACTTTAAAATTAGTAAAAACCTCACCCACCTCTCATGATTCATACCCAAAATATTGGATTTAATTCACCTACAAGAAATCACTAATGGTTATCCAAACCACTGATGGTTAGCCCAACTACCATGGTTACCTAACCATTGATGGTTAAACTTAACTACTGATAGTCAATATGACCTCCGACGATTCAATGTCATACCTAAAACTAGAAAGATACCTTTTACCATCTACACCAAATTAGACCCTATTTTCTATGCTTTTTCCTAACCATAGAATTCTACCTAATTTTTTAAAGCATACCTCAACTTGTTAGCACTAGCATTAATTAGTTTATCACTAATTAGATCATTTATAGTACATCTCTTTATCAAGCAATTCTTGTTATTAGTTTTAGTACCTTTTGATTATTGATTCAAGTAATTTGTTTCTATTTTATCAACTTAATTATTTTAAAATGGTGGATTTATAGCCCCTGAGGAAGATCACACTTTCATAATATAGCTGTAGCTAGGCAATCCACCTAGCTACTTGTCTAATTGAAAAATTTTCTTTAGTGATTTCTTATTTGTAAATCTTCTTCCCAAGACAAAGTAGATCTCTTCATAATCATTTGATACAACATGCAGACTTTTATCAATATTTATACCAAAACTATATTTCCAATTTTACTACCTTCTTCTAAATAATAGTGAAATTTGAGTGAAACATTCTGGGACACTCAGTGGGACCTATAGTCTTTACTCAATTTTTATTTTGTATTTATATGCTATTCTCTCTATTTGTGATCATAATTGAAACTAAAATTTAATTTGAGGTTAAAATTAACTTCATCCATTGCTTGCTTTTAGTAATAGTTTTCTTTGAATTAAAGAACAATAATCTTATTATAGTACCACTTTTATTACACACACTAACCAAACCATTTTCATCAATCAAACATCAAAAAAATTTAGACAAGGCTTGAATTGGATTTCATCACCTAAATTTCACCTTACCCATTATTTGCAATCTTACTTGGAAGTCATTTATAAGAGGAGAACCAACTCAACTCTCTAGTTGAGTATAAAATCTAGATATCGATAAATATTGGCTAAGCACCCAACACCCTTATCACTATAGGACATGAAGTGAGGGGTTATGATCCAATACCAAGACACGTATTGATTTCAATATAGAATTTTTTGAGCACCTAAATAGCCTAAAACTAACCATAGACTACTTTTATAGTACCTGATCTATGAGCCAACTTATATCACACATTCTCATAAACTAAGGTATAAGCCAAAAGCAAGATTAAAACTAACCTCTAGGATTGATGTACTTCATAGTGTGTGTCTTGATTGCCTTGATCATTTTCTTGTCTTCTTCTTGTTTGATCATTGAGATTGTTCTTGTTTTCCCTCCCCTTTCCTTGTATGGTTTTCACTTGTCAATAGTAAAGAGACCTAGCATAACAAAACCCATCACCA
This sequence comes from Torreya grandis, assembly GCA_037957365.1. Classification (NCBI taxonomy): domain Eukaryota; kingdom Viridiplantae; phylum Streptophyta; class Pinopsida; order Cupressales; family Taxaceae; genus Torreya; species Torreya grandis. The sequence continues at coordinate 464,653 of JARHVA010007237.1, read as the reverse complement.
AAATCAACCTCTTCTACCTCATCATCTATGGCATATGTCTATAAAGTAGAATATTCACCTCATAAATTGGGAACCCCTACTTTCCATTAGGTATTTACCCAAGGAGACATGGAATTTACCACCTTTATAGACAATAATCCAATGGCCCTTCAACACTATCTTAACACCTCTTCTTACCATATATTGATTTTAGCTGTACCTCAAGATCTTCATTATGGCATTCCATCTCACCTTATAGAGGGTATCCCTATTTCCATGGTCACCACCTAACCTATGACCACCCAGGCATCTTTGTCTATTAACCCCTTTGATGATATGGGTGAGAAACAACCTATCCAACCAACCATTACCCTTACACCTTCCACCCCTACAAATGAATCCTCTACTTTGGGGATAACCCAATCATCAACTCATCATGTCCCACTTGTATTGGGCACCCACCACTAAAAAATAACCCATTGATTATTACCTCTTTACTAATTTTAGGGGTATCTATCCCTTCTACCTCACCACCTATTAACACAAAGGTCACTACCCCCCTTATTGTCACCAACCCAACTACCATCCATGCCTAATCCATAGGGACTTCTCAAGAGTTAACCATTGTACCCAACTTAGTATACATACTTAGCCCACAAGGGTATATACCCACTACCCAATCACCATCATCCACCTACCCTACCCAACCTCTAGCATCCACATTCTAATATGTGGAAGCCTCTCTACTGCCAAGTAATTACCAATATGCTACCTAACCTCAACCATAATATAATCCTTATAGTCATTTTGGTGCACCACCTCAAACCAACCTAATTAATATGCTCATGGACAAAATGACCAACCTTAAGTCATCCATTTTAGGAGCTCATAACATCCTATCCTATGATCAGATTTGTAATGAACCTATTCATCCTTCTGTTACTATTAGACCTTACCCTCCTCAATGGGAGCTTCTAAAATTAAACAAATTCAAAACAAAGAGAACCCCCAAAAAACATTAGGGATTTTATTCATGCATGATACATGATTTCTTATGATGACACCCTTCTCCTTTAAACCTTTCCCATGTCTTTATCCAATCCAACACTTGACTGGTATAGTGCCCTTACCAAAAATTCCATCTTTTCTTTCACCCAACTAACACAAGTCTTCTTGGATTAATTTTACATTAAAATTTACAAGATGGTATCTATCATGGACCTCTATTCTATTAAAAAATTTGATGATGAATCCATTACCAATTTTATCACCCATTGGAGAAGATTGATTAATCAACCTTGATTTTCTTTGCTTTAGGCTAAACTTATATAACATTTTGCTTAAGCTTGTGCCAAACATATATCTTCTACATTATGTGTCTAGAGCTTCATAACCTTTGATGAGACTTTTACCATGACACGTAAGCTATAAAATCACGTCATAGATGAGGGTGAATTGAAGTTACAAAATAAGAAATCTACCTTCAAGACCAACAAAACCTCTTCCTCTAAACCAAGCAACCAAGCCAATCTCAGAACCAAGACCAGGGGAACTATGAATGTTGTCATCCTTAAAAATACCCCCCCACCCCCACATAATGTCAACCAAAAAAACTCTCCCATTACCTCCAATCCAAATGCAAGAAACCCAAACTAAAACAACCAAAAATAATTCACTCCACTTGGAGAATATTACACCTCAGTTTTGGAGAAGCTACTAAAAGATAAAATTATACAAATTCCACCTATCAAACCTCCCCAAAAATTTGATTCTTCTTGTCCAACACCTACTTGATATAATGAGAATGATCTATGTGTTTTTTCATCAAGTAATTACACATGATGTCAGCTAACGTAATAATTTTAGGGATATTGTTTAGAGTCTTATTGATAAAGGGGAACTCATGTTGGATAATCCCAATGACCCTCAAAATTAATCTCTTAACATCTTCAAGAAACCTTTTCCTAACCATACCCTTATCAAAGCCAAGGACACACAAGCTAAGTGCACTCATGATGCCCATATGATGAACATGGTTCATAATACACTACTCATGAGGACCTGATCAACCAATCTATCCATTCCTCCTTCACTTCACTTATCCAGGTCATGGAGTCACCTTACCATCCTTTAGATAGATAAACCAAAGAAGTTCCTTTCTCCCTAGCTACCCTCATAGAAGTTTTAGAATCATCACATACTACCTCAGCTAGTACATCTAGGCAAATAAACATCCCTAATTTTCCACCTCAACCAACTACCTAATAAGCTATTACTCCTATGGATATTATCCCTAAAGGAGGAGCATTCTTACTCATACCTTTTATAGATGAGCCATTTATCTCAACCTTTCTTCCCTCACCTCAACAAATAAACCAACCTACTAAGCATTCCACCCAACCTTAAAGTCTATCTATTGCATCCACTACCCATAGATCAGACCAGTACACAACCTTTTTCCACATTAGTACAAAAATTGGAATTTTCCCTAAAACTAGACATGGATCAAACCAATTTTTGGCAATAGTTAGAGATTCCCTCTATCAAAAAACTTAAACCATATAGAACACCTCTAACTAACCAATCCATCATCTCTCCACAACCTCTTAAACCAATCCAAACCTCCAACAACCCCTTAGCTTCTCAGTCAACAAAAAATGCTACCACCTCACCAATAAAACCTTTTAAAACTCTTGGTGCCTTCCTTACTCAGAGTTTGGTTCACCCATATTTGAAAGTAGACTTAACTTTACCCAAGACTATACCCATATATTAACCCAAACCAACTAAAAGGATGAAAGAATTGAAAGAACACATAACTAAGCATCTACCTCCATCTACCTTGCCCTCTATCCTAGGGCCCCACCCTTATACTTTACTCATAAAGAAAACCTATTTCAATATATGTCACCCACTACCATTGATTATACTAACACATTTATTATTTGATGTACCAGTCCTTCCCAGATCAAAACCAGATAGACAACCAAATTTGGCCACCTCAACTACCAATGTCCCTAGGCAAAAACCATCCACCCAAACCACCTTATCCAATTCATCTCTTACCCAACCTATTATCTCTTGCATACATATCTTACCAACCAAAACTATGATCCCAAAACCTTGCTTACCTCTAGTAGAATCCTATAAAACCATTCTTCAAAGGTTATCACAAAACTCCTACCTCACATTACCTCATAAAACCTTTGATCCTTTTGGTTCAAAGCCAACCTGATATAATGACCATCAAATCTACTCCTATCATAGGACACCTAGGCATGAATGGAAAATTACAAATATCTCCAAGCTATTATCCACCAACTTTATGATGAGGATGATCTTTTTATAGATGAATTTAAATTAATTCCTCCACCATTACACCCAATAATTAGCCACCCACACATTCTTAATCCCCCACTCTCAGCTCAAAGTGACAAAGAATCTACCCAACCACCATCACACCTTCCCCCTCTATTGATACTATTAATGTGGCTATATAATCATAATAAAAGGATAAAGGGAATGCCAAAGTGTCCATTCTATGGAAATACCCACCAACTTACCCTATACCCAACTAGATCCAAACCTCCATGCTTGTAGCTAAGCCCACAGTTACTATGTTAGGAACATAAGAGGTTAAACCTTATGAATCCATTAAGAGGTTTGTCCTTAAACAACTCCATCAAAACCCTACTAAAATGAGCCTCTATGAGGTCATTTCCACCTCACCCCATCATCATCAGGCCATGATCAAAGCTATATAGGCCATTAAAGTTAGATTAAAGGATTCCCAACTCATATAGGCCTTTGTTGGTGCTCTCTAACTCTCTACCTTTGTTACCTTCAAGGACTTAGAGATACCTTTTATCCACCCTAAAGACCTAGATCCCCCTCTTTTTATTAAAACCCACATCAACCAAACATGTATCAAATAGGTTATGATCAATGGGGTGCTGGTATCAACATCATCTCTTCCCATGGATATGAGCAATTTAAGCTATCAAACAATGGCATATCTAAAAATTCAGCTATCCTTAGATCTTTTAATGACACTATGACCACCACCTTGGGAAAAATCATCCTCCACATTCATTTAGGACCTTTCATTCTCCCCAAACTCTTTTATGTAGTTGAAGGTGAATTTTAATATAATGTTAAACTCTTTTGTGTAACTTCTACCCTCCACTGTTCAATCATGTTTGAACATGAAGGTCAAGTTGTTACCATACAAGCTGAACCTAGCCCTTTTGTAACATGTAATATGACCTATAAACCTAATGAAATTATTTTGCCTCCATCCAAAGCACTACAAACAACCACCATCAAACCCTCACCCATGAAAGATGAAGCCATTACTTCTTCCCCTTCCATTGAGGCCTTTACTAGCTTATCTATGCTCATATACTAGATACCCATCACTGATCCTTTGGAACCTACCTTCCAACACCTCACCCTTGGAGAATACCATCTCCTCACTTTTGATGCCCTCCTTACTTCCAAATAATATGGGAAACTTAAGCACCAATTGGGTTATGACCCCAATATTGTAGCTATTACCACCTTGGGGCCTTTGAGCTACCAAACCTACTTTATTTATAGGGGAATCTATAAGCCACTTAACACTAACATCACTCCCTCTCCACCTCAACCATTCACCTCCACCTTATCTTATTTGGACAACCCTATCTTTTCCAAGCTATACCTACATAGGTGTACTTGGAAGGGATTCATTTTAGGATGATATGAGTATGGCCCACATAGATTGACCTCGATTGAGACTTAAAAACCTCATGACAAGCATGGCCTCATCTTCATTTTACCCAATAAGAAGAAGGCCAAACAAAATACCCCTACCATTTTCAAAGAAGAAACCCCTTCCTCACCAACACCCCCTCCACTTGTGGGTGAGGATGAGGAAATCATCCCACCTAAATTTTTATTTTGTCAAGATGATTACCATTAGCCCCCTAACATATCAAAATAAAGGGGCATCCATATCCATCCCTTTGACCCATCCTAAACTCATGGGAGAAGACTCTCCTACCCTTAACATTTTTTAGTGTCAAGATGATGATGTTATTCTCACATACCTTAGTGCACCAAATTCCTCCATCCACAAATATTTACCTCTAGAAACCTCAACCATCTTGAATGAATATACCATGGACATTGACATAGGCACTCTAAATAACCCCAACATTATAAAACTTGGCCAAACTCTCACCTCTGAGGAAGTATATGACTTCTCTACCTTCTTCCAAGACCATAATATTGCATTCACTTGGTCATATGCTAATGTTCTCGGTATTGACCCAACCATTGCCACCCACGACATTGTAACCAATTATGAAGCCAAAACTGTCAAACATAAACTTTACCAAATACACCCTTACATAGCCCTCCTCGTCAAACAAGAGGTTTAATACCTCATTTTTTTCAACTTTATTCAACCCATTAATTATCCCTAATGGGTTTCAAACATCATACCTATCAATAAAGCCATAGGGGGACTATGTGTCTATGTGTAATTTCATGACCTCAACCACACCTATGCAAATGATGACTTTCCTATACCTAGCATTGACCAACTTATTGATCTTACAATAGGCCAAAAGATGTTATCACTCATGGATAGATTATCAGGTTATAATCAAATTTTGATTACCCCTAAATATCAACACAAAACTACCTTTATCACCTCATGTGGGATTTTATATTATAAAGTTATGCCCTCTGGTATTAAGAATGCTAGGGTAACCTACCAAAGTTCTATGACCTATATTTTCCATGAAGTTATCCATACAATCATCGAAGACTATGTGGATGAACTTCTTGGGAAGTCCAAGCTTTTCAAAGACCATTTAGCCATTCTCAAGATTATCTTTGAGTGACTTATCCATTATCACATCTACCTCAATCCCAAGAAGTGTATTATTGGGGTCTTATCAAGAAAACTTCTTGGATTCATTATTTCCTTTTGAGGAATCAAAGTTGATCTAGCCAAAATCAAAGCCATCCTAGAGATGCTACATCTGACTAGTATTAAATAAATCTATAGATTATAGGGAAACTTCAATCCATTCATTGCTTCATCTCCTAGCTCTTTAATTGGTGTCAACCCTTCCACCACCTCTTGAGAAAGGACATCTCTTTCAAGTGGAATGTTGATTGTCAAAAGGCCTTTGATACACTCAAAGAATGCCTACTATCTTCCCCTATCCTTACACCTCTTAAGGATGACCAACCTTTCTACCTATATATCTCTACCACAAATCACTCCCTAGGGGTGATGCTTTCCCATCAAGATGAATAACACAAAGAGTAAGCCATCTATTACATTAGCCATACACTTGTCAAAAATGAGACTTAGTACACACATACCAAGACACTATGTTTGGCCTTAGTCTTCATGGCCACCAAACTTTGCCACTACCTTCTTAACCACAAATTTTTTATAATAACCAATACTAACCCCCTTAAATACATACACTCCAAACCATACTAAGACTAGTATATGGCTAAGTGGCTCATGCTTTTACCTAAGTTTGACCTTGAGTTCTTTTAGAAAAATTCAATCAAGGGGTAAGTAACTATCGACTAATTAGCTTAGGCACCCCTAGCGAACAATCAACCTACCCCTCTTTCATTTATAGATGAGTCTATCATACACATATCTCAAGTAGATTTCACTAATCAGGTAACCATGTTTTTTATGGTTCTAAATGTCAAAGTGGTGGTGGAGCTAGTATTATCCTTATCTCCCTTATCGATGAACCACTTTCCTTATCCTTTAAACTCAACTTTTAATGAACCAATAATTTGGTTGAGTATGAAGCCCTAGTAATAGGTATCCAAACTACCCTAGACCTAGGAGTCAGAATAATCAATATCTTTGAGGACTCCCAACTTGTGGTCAACCAAGTCAACAACATTTATCAATGTAAGAATGAAATAATCTAACTATATAGACAACTCATCACAAAACTCTTTACCTCATTTTAACACTACCATATCCAAACTACCCCTTGATCTACCAACAAGTTTGTTAATACCATGGTTTCTCTTACCTCTCAGATCTTGTCAAAACCCTAAAGATCCAAACTATCTATCATTTTCCATCACCTCACCAAACCTTCCTACACCAAATCAAACATTCTAACCATATTTAGTGTGGAGGAAGCTCTACCTAACCTTTTGTACCAACAAACTTTTAACTACCTTCACGTTGGTATAGTTTCATCTAACCACTCTAGGAATGCCAATTGAGCATTTGTTCAAAGCACCTCTCATTATACTATCATGGGAGGAATCCTCTACAAATGAGGCTGGGATGGCCTCCTATTCCATTGCCTCTATGGTTCATAAGCCTTTCATGACATCAAGAGACACATGATGGTATCTATGGGGGTTACTTTAGTTGCCTCAATATGGCCAAACATATCGTTCACTTGGGCTATTATTGGCTTACCCCTAACCAATATTGATGTGATTATGTGAAAAAATGTGTCAAATGTCAACAACATATTAATTTACATCACACACCTAGCAATAGTCTTCATGTTTATATAGACTTTTGGTCCTTCTCATAATGAGGTCTAGACCTTATTGGTGAATTCAACCCCCACTCTTCACAATGACATTATTATATCATTACCACAATTTAATATTTTACCAAATAGGTGGAGGTTATTCCCCTTGTCTCAATCAAATCTAGAAATATTATTGAATTCATCACCCATCATATCATCTACTAGTTTAGTGTTCCCCATAAGATCATCATTGACAATGGTAAATCTTTAAAAATCAAATAAGTTCAAGGCCTTTGTTATGTATTTGGTATTAAACTTAACCTTTCATCACCTTATCACCCATAAGCAAATGGACAAGCTGAAGCTTCTAACAAAAACCTTAACAACATGCTTACCTAAATAGTCAATGCCTTAGGCTAGGATTAACACTTGCGCATCCCCTTTTTCTAATGGACATATCATACTAACATCTAAACCGCCATTGGTGCTACACCTTTCTCTCATCTTTGGAACTGAGGTCATCTTACCTCTTGAAATCCAAATACCTTCTCTTTACATATCTTTATGTGAACTTGTTTTAGAAGATGATTACCATCAAGAACATTTAACCCAACATGAGATAATTGGCAAACATCATTTAGCCACTCTTTCCCATCTTTGTGTCTATCAAGAGTGAATTAAGTGAGCCTATAGAAAAACCATACAAGTGTGAGAATTTAATATTGGAGATCTTATCGTTAAAGAAAATTAACATGTCACCAACATGGAGAGAAGAAAACAAGGCAAATTTGATTTCAATTGGCTTAGAACCGACATCATAACCCATAAGTACGGATTAGGGGCTTATCAATTATCCTCTCTTGAAGGAAACATAGAACCTTAGCCTCTTAATGTTTTTCACCTACATTCTTTTTATTATTAAATGAAAGTTTGAGATCACCCTTTGTATAAACTTAAGCTCATTCCTTACATACCATATTTCATTTCCTCTTTTAGGGGCAACCTACTAAAACTGAATCATGTGATTATCCATCATAAACATAGACTAATCTTGAAATTTTGGGTACCATGGCTTTACCCAAGGCATGATTCTCATAGTACTTCCCTTCTCTTTGAGAAGTAGTTCTTATGGTTAGGTAATAATTACCTATACCTCTTTGTCTCCTACTAAACTTTTATGTTAGCTTATTTTGCCTTCATAAAGGTAACCCATCAAGCATGTATATGCAAGTCTATGTCAAACAAAATCAAAATAAAGAGCAATAGCAAAAGTCAATCAAATAAATCATGGGTCACCCCTAATATTCATAGACTACTCCCTTAAATGATAAATATTTAAAATCATTTGAAGATACAAAAACATAAGGTGGACTACTCCTTAGAAGGACAACTATCAAAAGCATTTGAAAAATAAACTTAGACCACTCCCTTGAAAGTTGGCTAATTAAAATATTTGTCAAAAGCTAGCAATTTATGGAAGCTCCCTGTATTGATCAACTTCCCCAACCCTAAAGCAAAATCAAAATAGAAAAATACCCTCAAGCAAAATCATTTTTTTTTAAAAGCCTCAATTGGCTCTTTTATTAGAAATAATCTTGGATAGTCAAAATCAGCTCTCCTAAGTAGACTTGCTACATTGATTAGTCTACACTTTGTATATAAACATAGACTTGTCTATACTACCTCTTTAGAAACCCTAAAGAAAAGGCATACTAGTCTTACTAACAGTTCTAGTTTCACCTAATCTCCCTCCACATATCACATATGCATGGGACTATGAGCTTACTTGACACATCATGATCAAGATACCTCATTATCAACATTAAGCATGCTAATACAAATCACTTGAAAGGCTTCTCTTCAATAAGCTAAAATCTAACTTTGGGTTTCATGTCAGTCCTTGCCAATGAAAATGCATTATGTTCCTTATTCATGGGTGTGCCCCTCATGATTCTGCTTAGTCTCCTATACATATGGTTTTTTATTCACTTGATTCATGTATTCATGTTCTACCTCTATTTTCATGTAAGAAAAACATCACATCCAAATCATAAATATCATCCATCATATAACCAAATATACATCATCTATCTCTCTATATGGATAAACCATGAGCATCCATTTAACCAATTATCACATCACATAAACTTATAAAGTATATTATTTACACCAATATAAGCATCAATGAAATACATCATATCACATACAATTTTCCATTTTATGCTATCATATCCGTGAATAGAATAAATTAAACAAACATTATGATGAACTATCTCAATGAACACACATCTACAATATTTAAACATCATAAAATAAGTAAATCCATAAACCATAAACATACACATCACATGGGATATAAGAATAGAATCATATCAGTCAATCACATCAATCCACACATCATAACAAAGTAATCATAACATGTCACCATCTATAATTAATCAATATCATGTGACAAGGTACTAAACATTCAATTAACATCAACACATCCATAATATGGAAAATACAATAGCATATTCATCAATATCATATCAACATCATGACATAGATAAATAATAAAGCAATAAATGATCTTCACCATATGTCTAAACCTGCATAAGGAAACATATACTCATTAAATCATTAGCATAGATGTCATCACAAATATCATCAATATTATCATAATCATAAGTGAACAAATGTTATCTCACCACATGCTTAGATAGGTAAGCCCATAATTTCATGAGCATAATCATAATCAATCTAAACATTCATCAATAATCCTCATAACCATCAAAGCTATCAACAAATCAAAAAATAAACCAAGATCATATCTCAAAAAAATCATGAATCTATAATCATCAATAAATATCATCATCATGGGTATATAAAAAATATACATATATCTCTCTCAAAATATGCATCTCACATCATTAGCACATACATGAGAATAAAAAATCATATACACATCATATATCATTTATCAATTAGGCCCCTAAGGCAATTAGACCACTTGCACCGCTACCACTAGCCCCATTTGGACCTATACCTATACCTAATGGTGGTCCCCTTGGGACTCCTATCTACCCAACTATAGTAGCCCACTACCCTAGAGTAGATAGTATAGCCCCACTACACAAACTAGATCTATACTTGGCTATCCTTTATTCCTTCAATGATACCATGGGTACTACCTTGGGAACTATCTTCCTTCATATCTATGTAGGGTCCTCCACACTCCCTAAACTATTCTATGTTATATAAGGTGAATTTAAATACAATGTCTTTTTGGAATGACCCCAGATTTATTCCATGGGATGCATTCCCTCTACCGTTCACCATTGCATTAAGTTTGAACATGAAGGCTATGTCATCACCATCTAAGCTAACCCAAGTCCTTTCTCAACATGCAACATGACCTACTACTCCAATGATGTCCTCATACCCCCATTTATCACACCTTTAATAGCTAAAACTTAATATTTAACCACTAAAGCAAATATCATATCCCCTACTATTGATGAGGCATCAACTAGCTACTCTATATCTTCAAACCAATTTCCTACCATAGACCCTTTGGAATCAATGTTCCATTGCCTTTTGTTGGGGGAGTATCACTTTCTGACCTTAGACATTCTCCCTATTCCTCACAAGTATGGACAACTTACCAACCAACCAGGATATGACCCCAATGTTAGAACTATCATTCCCTTTAGACCTCTACACTATCAAAATCTATTTATCTATGGGGGACTCAACAAACCCCTTGGTTCTTCCACCTCCTCTCTCTCCCCTAGGCCATTTACCACTAGTTTCTCCTACCTAGACAAACCAAGCTTTGACAAGACATACCTTCATCAGTGTACTTATAAAGGCTTTGGTCTTGGGTGATATGAAAATGACCCACGTGAGTTGGTATACATTAAGACTAGGAATCCTCATGAGAACCATGGCCTTTATTTCATCCTACCCAAGAAAAATCAACCTAAAACATCTAGCACCACCATTATTGAGGAAGATACCCCTTCCTTACCAACCTCTTCCCTACCTATACATGAGGATGATGACATTATCCCACCTAATTGTTTTCATCAACATGATCAACCTAGGACCCTTGACTTATCATAAAGATAAGGTAACCATGATCATCTCTTGGACCCATCTTGAGATGATAGGAGAAGACTCTCTTACCACTAACATTATGTAGTGTCAAGATGATGATTCTATCCTCACCTACATTGGTACCCCAAATTTTTTGATCGATAAATCCTTTACTCTTGAGACATAAACCATGTTGAATGAATCCACCATGGATATCAACTTGGAAACTATAGACATCCCCTAAATTTTCAAAATGGTCCAATCATTAAACATTGAGGAACTTCAGGACTTCCCCTCTTTCCTTTAAGATTGTTGCATAACATTCACTTGGTCTTATAATAATATTCTTAATATTAACCATTCCATTACTACCCATAACATATTCACCCATCATGATGGTAAGCCTATCAAGTAGAAGTTATGATGCATGCATCCTTTCATTTCCATTCTCATCAAAGAAGAGATTTAGAAATTTATATTTATCAACTTCATCTAACCTATTGACTACCCCAAATGGGTCTCAAATATCACACCTATCACCAAAGCAATATGGGGACTATGCATTTGTGTGGACTTTCATGACCTCAACCTCACCTACCCTAAAGATGACTTTCCTATACCAAGCATTGAGTAACTTGTTGATCTTATAACTAGACATGAGATGCTCTCTGATGGATGGATTCTCAGGCCATAACCAGATCTTAATCACCCATGAATATCAACATAAAACCAACTTTACCACCCCATTGGGGACCTTTTTCTATAGAGTCATGCCTTTTGAGTTAAAAATATTGGTGAAACCTACCAACATGCCATGATCTACATTTTATGACTTTATCCATGAGATTGTAGAGGACTATGTGGATGACCTTCTTAGGAAGTCCAAACTCTGAAAATATCACTTGGCCATTCTGAAGATAATCTTAGAGTGATTTATCCACTATCATGTCCATTTAAACCCCAAGAAGTGCATTTTTGGGGTCTTGTCAGCAAAGTTTCTTAGTTTTATTATCTCCCTTCAAAAAATCAAAGTTAATCCTATCAAAATCAAATAAGTCCTAGATATTCTTCCTCTAAGCAACCTTAAGCAAATCTGAATTTTGTAGGGAAAGCTTTAGTCTATTCACTATTTTATCTCCTAACTTTTAGATTAATGTCAACCATTCCACCAACTTATAAAGAATTATGTGTCTATTAAGCAGTATAACTACTACCAAAAGGCCATAGATTCACTCAAAAAGTACCTTTTGTCACCACATGTCCTTACCCCTCCCAAGGATAACAAACCTTTATACCTATATATCTCTACCATTGATCACTCCCTAGGGGAAATGATGGTTCACCAAGATGAAAAACACAAAGAGAAATCCATATACTATATTAGCCACATGCTTATGGAATATGAGACTTAGTATACCCATATCGACAAGATTTACTTAGCTTTAGTCTTCATGGCCACTAAACTTTTCCACTACCTTATTAACCATAAAACCTATGTCATAACCAATACTGACCCACTCAAGTACATGCACTCTGAGCCATATCAAAACCAACATATGGACATGTGGATCATGCTCTTAGCAAAATTTGCTCTTGAGTTCCTTTAGTAGAAGTTAATTAAAGGGCAAGTCATTGCTGACCAATTGGCTAAGGTACCACTAATAGATAACTAACTTCCTCCTCTTGAGTTCCTCGATGAGTCCATCATGGCCCTATCTCAAGTGAACTTCACCTATCAAGTCACCATGTTCTTTGATGGATCAAAATGTTAACATGGTGGGGGAGTAGGTATCATCCTTATCCTTTTTGATGGTGAACCTCTCCCTTTGTCCTTCAAGCTTGATTTTGAATATACCAACAACACAACTGAGTACAAAGCCCTAATAATAGGAATTTAGACTAACTTATCCCTAGGAGTCAAAATGACAAATATCTTTGGTGACTCTCAACTTATGGTAAATCAGATCAATGCCTCTTATTAGTGTAAGAATGATGTCTTGTAATAGTAAAAATAACTAGTTGATGAACTCCTAGCATCATTTGAACACTATCACATACAGTCAACCCTAGGATCTACAAATAATTTCACTGATACCATGGCTTCCATTGCCTCATAAATATCATCTACACCCTTTAACTATAAGCTATCTATTTTTATTCAGAGGCTTATCCAAACATCCTAAGTCAAACAAGACTCTCCCACCATTTTTAATGTGGAGGAGACCTGACTTGACCATTAGTATTAGTAGACCTTCGACTACCTTAACATTGGAATAGTTTCCTATGGCCTCTATAGGAATGATTGAAGAGCATTTATTTAGGGTAGCTCATGCTATACCATTATGGGAGGAACTATTTATAAACATGACTTTGATGGCCTCCTCTTTTGTTAATTACATAGTCATGAAGCCTCCCATGCTATCAAGGAAATACATGATGGCATCTACGGGGGAAAATTTAGTTTCCTTATTGTAGCTAAGCACATCCTCCATCTTAAATATTATTGGCCTACCCTTAACTAAGACTGCTATGATTATGTGAAAAAGTGTGTTAAGTGCTAACAAGATGCTAATTTACATCATGTACTTAGCCATAGCCTTCATGTTTCCACTTATTTATGGCCCTTTTCACAATGGGGTAGAGAAATTATTGGTGAGATAAACCCCCATTACTCATAGTAACACCACTATATTATCACTACAATTGAGTATTTTAGCAAGTGGGTAGAGGTTATTCCCCTAGTCTTGACCAAAGTGGAAAAAATATTGACTTTATTAACCATCATATCATCTACCATTTTAATGTTCCTCATAAGATTATCACTGACAATGGTAAATACTTTAATAACAAGCAAGCCCAAGGTCTATGTGATGCATTTGACATGAAGTTAAGTTTTTCCTTAACTTATCACCCTCAAACTAATAGACAGGTATAAGCCTCTAATAAAACTCTTAATAACATGCTAACTAAAATGGTCAATACATTTGGTCAAGATTAGCATTTGTACATCCCCTTTACCTTATGGGCATATCATATTAATGTTATAACTCCTATGGGTGATACCCTATTTTCTCTTGTATTTGTAACTAAGGTTGTGTTGCTTCTCAATTTGTAAATCCCCTCTCTTCACATATCTTTACAAGATCTCATTTTTGAGAGCAATTATCATTAGCACCATTTAGTTCAACTTGAGCTACTTGATGAGCATCATCTAGAATCCCTCACTAATCTTCATGTCTATCAAGAGCATATCAAACATTCCTAGAATAAACACCTTAAAATGTGAGAAGTCAACATTAGAGACCTCATCCTAAAGTAAAATCAACATGTCACTAATATAGCAAAAGCAAGGAAGGTAAGTTTGCTTTCAATTGGATTGGACCTTATATCATATCCCATAAGTATAGATCATGAGCTTACTAATTGTCTTCACTTGAAAGCCACCCAGAACCTGAGCCCCTCAATAATTTGCATCTATGTCCATTCTTTTGTTAGAAAAGATCAAGTTCACCTTTTGTTTAAACTTAAGCTCATCCCTTCTATCTATCCACATTCATCTCCATATTTTAGGTGCAATCAATTAAAATTAATCATGTGATTATCCATCATGGTGATAGCCTAATATTGAATTATGGGTACCATAACTTTACCCATGGCATGGTTCTCATGGTACTTTCCACACCTTCACAGGATGAATTCCCATGGTCATTGTCACTTAAACCTCTTCACACCTAATCAACCTTCTTATGCTTTCAGTCTTCCTTTATAAAGGTGAACTACTAAGCCAGCCTAAACAAGTCTATGTCAAGCCAAATCAAAGAAAAACTAAAAAATTCCTATCACTAGAAATCACGGGTCATTTATAGCATTCATAGATTATTCCCTTGAAGGATATTTATTGAAAACCTCTTTGAAATTACCATAATGTAAGGTGGAACTCTCCCTTGAAGGATAACTATCAAAAGCATTTAAATGAAGCACATACACTTAGACCACTCCCTTGAAGGATGGCTGAGTAAGCATTTGTCAAAAGCATAATAATTTCTTGGAAGCTTCCTGTGTCGATCAACTTCCCATTTACAACAATTAGTAGAATACCCATTATCACAATCAAAACAAAAATAAAATAATTTTGAACACCATAATAAGCTCTCAAATAATAAGGTAGAAGTTGCAATTAGTTTTTGAAAGTAGACTTCATGCATTGATTAGTCTACATAATTTAGCATAGGATTCTTTACCCTAGTCTTTTAGACACCTATAATGGAGGCATGCTAGTCTCACAACAGGGTTCCATTTCCATCCATCTCCATTTTACACCATATTCAAGGGATTCTTGAGCTTACTTGACATTATGTGGTCAAGACACCTTTCTAACCAACTAACAAATGCTTATATGAAGCATTTAAAGGGTTTATGTTCATTAAACTTGTCTAAATTTAGCTATTTTAGTCCTACTCAAGGAAGAAGCATTGTGATTTCTTCTTACCCTATTGTGACTAATTGATATATTAATTTGTGATGTTTGTCTCTTGATTAGATTCTTTAAGTCTCCCATCTAGTGTTGTTAATTAAAGTACCTCATATGTTATATCCTCCAAATTAACAATAAGGCATAACCATAATAATAACCATAACCATAATGAGCATGATAAAGCAATAACATCCATAAGCATTTAAACACTCAACCATTTTCCACCACATATCTAAAGTATAATAATGTAGTATATACACATTAAGATTTAGCATGTCATAAGCATAATCATAAATCCAAACCATCTCATGACTAAGCTAAACATCCATAGCATAAGCATAACCCATAAGTAATGTAAAAATCACATCATAAGTAATAAACATCAATGCTAAATCATACACCATGAGCATGATCATAATCAAAGATCACATATATATAAACTCATAAGTAAAATAACCATAACATGACAAATGTGTGTATATAACTAGACATGACTCTCTCTCACAAATGTACATCTCACCACATCGACCCATAGGTTAGAATCAAAATATAGTCATATACATATCTAATTATATCTATTCCCTAGGGACACCACTACCTCCTAGAGCATCCTTAGTTCCTAGTGCATATCCACTTGCTATGCCTGCTGATCCACCACTTATGCCCATTTGTCTAGGTATAGACACTACCCACTACCTTGGTGTTGCTAAACTAGCTCCCCTACTAAGATGGCCCTACACTCACACCATCTGAGCTCATTCATACATTGTTCTAAAATAATAGCCTCACAGTACTGTAGCTCCTCCACTATAGCTAGGTACCATACTATAGGGGTAAATCTAGGTGGTATTTCCTATCCACTGCTGATCTTCCTCTCTATCATAAAGAGTCCCTCTCCTAAGTCACCAAGCCTAGAGAGGTCCTAGCCTTATCCCTCTCCCTTATGATAGTATAAATATAACTCTATAATGTCACAACATGGCCCTGTAATATGATAATATGACCTTAAAGTGTGGCCACCTATCCTTGTAAAACTTATACACATACCTATCCTTATGCTATGACTAGAGCTGCCCCTACCTATCCATCATGTGCCACTAGATTCATGGCCATGGGACTCACATCTCTATCATCTCCACCAATCTTTATAGCTACGTATATGGGTTGGTACCATACCATGTATCCATCTACAAATATAGAATCATCTATGAGAGCCCTAAATGGAAACTCCTTGTATGCACCATTTAGAATTGTAGGAGTAGGTTATGGAACTAGCAATAAGATCTTTGAGTCCTCTCTCTTATACCTAGGTAATGGGCCTAAAATGCCTTATACTAGACCAAAATAGCGACATACCTTATCAAATAGAATTTACTCTAACTCTCTATCTCACCTATCGAGTATCCATCTATAACTCTAAAGGGAGAGTTTTTGTTTCCTATACCTTTGACATATTGAAAGCTAGGATCATGAAACCCACCTCCTACACTTGATGTAAAAAAATCCCCCCTTCATCACGTAAAGCTAATGGGGAACAATTGAATGTGCTCACAGGCCTAGCAATGTAGAATCAAGCCTACACTGATGCCATATCTCCTGTGGGCCCCCCATATCTCCCTATATATCTATACTAGTAAGACATAAACCTAACCAGATACCATCTGACCTAGTAGTAGCTTGACCAAACCCCTAGTATAAAATAAGGAAATCTCTCACTACTCGAGTTAGGAAGCCCAAAACATGTCACAACAATCATAAGCATGGTCATAAGTCTCTTCTCAGTAGGAACCCTCTAATATAATGTATATACCTAAATCTCCTAGCATGTCATCTGACCTAATCACCTTCATCTCCATATAATATTTCAATATGATCATCTTATTCCTCATGCTTGATATGGTAGATTAAATGACCACATAGTGAGAGCTAGTTTATCCTATGCACATCCTTAGGAACAATGTTCATCTCACCAATCAGAATCAAGAAGGTGTTCATAGTGGGATCTCATCTCTTGATGAACGTTATGACCATAAATACATTTTGAGCCACATGTTGGTAGTGCCTCATATCTCCCAACCCCACCTCATCTATATGGGCCCAACCAATTTGGGTCATCCCTTACTGAATATATACAAATATCCTAAGGACATGATCCCTCATCTAGACATGCTCTCATACCTATAAACATAAAGGTTAGCACATGTTAGTATTGCTCATTTCCAAATTGATGTCTTTACCAACCTACACTAAACTAAATCAACATATCCTCCACTAAATCACCCCCATTACCTCTACCACCTTACGTCACATGAGCCTCACCTACCACACATTTTAATACTAACCTTAACCTATAAAACCAATACCTACCTTTTTCTTCCAACTGCCACCTACAACCATTTTTCTTGATGCCTACCCCAAACCAAAAATTTTAAACACCTTACCTATACCTTTGTTCTTCTTATCCATCTACCCCATGACCACCAACATTACCCTCTAGACCTACCTTGCTCACCTAGGCTTAATGTGCATGCTTTCTATTGACCTAACATTTTAAAAACACTTAACTAAATCTGTTGGAATAATGAATATTTAAGCTTACCTAGGGATAATAGGGTAAATTATTTATTACCTAGGGGTAATTTTATTTACCTAGGATAATTTGTTTTATTGTTGAGATTCTCTCAACAATACTTTTGTTCATAGTATTTGAAAACAAATAGTTTGTTTTCTCTATTTTGTAATCACAAAAAATAGTTTATTGTCATAAAACAAACTATTTGTATTATACATACTTTACAATCTAATAGATTGTAATGAGAGAATATCGAGAGTATATAGAGAATTTTTAGGATTATCACCTATTTTATTCTCTGGTATTATTTTTGCAGGTTTCTTGTTGTGGGTTCTTTCTCCTGGATTGATCCTGTGGATCCTGTGTATCTCCTGCTCATTATTTCATTGTATCAGAGCTTGGAGTTCTAGTTGAAGATCCTCTTCCATACAATTTTTCATCATTTTTATCTATTAACATAGTCAAAAAATAGTATTTTATTGATGTGTTCCAAATATTTGTTATTCTCTCACATTTTGGTTCTAGTTTACAAGTTTTTTTCTAGAAATTTTTGTACTTTATGATCATTTATGATAGTATGGATTTCCAAAACCAGAATTTTTTGGTACAAGGGCATAAAAAATTCAATCAGGAATCCTGTATGACTTGATTTTTTTCATTCTTTGCTAGCTGTATAGCTCTTCCAGAAAAAAATTGTCTGACTAGTTTTTCTGGCATATTGCAGTACCTGTACGGTTTTTTTCTATGGTAGATCGTACGGACATACTTTATAAAATATGACACCTATTCATGAAATCTAAATGTGCTATATTTCATTATAGATCAATCTGTACATTTTATTTGTAGGCCGTACAATGTTTTGGGGGATTACAATAGGGATTTCATAATCTATTTTGTTCTATAGCATAGCTGTATGGTTTTCTTCATTTTGAATGCCTTATACTGCATAAAATTAAAGTATGAAAGTTATATGAGTTAGAAAACATTCTAGGCTTTCATTTCTAGCTAAGAAGAATGGATTTGGATTAGGCTGTATAGTCCTTTGAGCAGATCCTGTGGAGCTAATTCTGAATTTGCTTGGAGGTTTTTTTCCTTGGCAAATGTTTATAAAATTCTCATCAAAATTTTTCCTGATCACCAGACCTTGCTGGAATAAGAAATTATTTCTGATAAATCCAAACATTATTCAGCATCCATCTCACATGTGTGAATTATTTTGGATTTTTTTAATTAATTTCTTAATTTTTAGTGGTTTAA
Source organism: Torreya grandis (assembly GCA_037957365.1). Classification (NCBI taxonomy): domain Eukaryota; kingdom Viridiplantae; phylum Streptophyta; class Pinopsida; order Cupressales; family Taxaceae; genus Torreya; species Torreya grandis. The sequence goes on along the minus strand of JARHVA010007237.1, from coordinate 444,765 downwards.
AAGTAAGTCTCTAGCTTTAAATGAACAAAGTTGACTTTGCTAAAGTGGCTAGAGTTATTTTGTTAAAAATTGGTAGGGATGAAGTCTTGGGGTCAAATCCCCCTACATATATTTTTTTTACATAAAGCCATTTTTTTGTACCTTTGTATAAGCTAAGGCTAATAAATTTCATCGGGAGACATTAAATTGTAACAAGAGGTTTTTTGAGGAAAAAGAATGTCTAGGTTGTTCCTATCAATGACATCGTCTTCTTCGGGAATGGAATCCTGATTGTTTGAACCCCTAAACTCCACAAATTACCATGTTTGGAAGCTGAAAATGCAACAACTCATTCAATCAAAGGGCTTATGGAGATTTTTTTTGAAACAACACCTGCAACATTCACCACTAAAAAAGACAAATATGTATATGGTTGTAAGCAAGATGAGGCTCTTGGATTAATTTGCCTCAATGTCTTAGATAATCTTCAATTTCACATTCAGATGCTACAATGCCAAAAGAGGTATGGGAAAATTTTAAAAACCTATTTGGGAAAGTTAATGAGTTTAAAATTTTGCAACTGGATGCAGAATTGAGTACTCTCTCTCTCCATCAAATTTTCCTTCAATAGATGAATTCTTGGCAAAATTCAAATTTATTAGGTCACAGTTGAAAGTTGGTGACAAGGATAAAAGTGATAAGGAGTGAATTTTCATGATTTTTTCAAAGTTGAAAGGACCATATAGTGTTTTTTCCTCTTCCTTTTATACCATGATGGATACATTAGGTGATGAATTCAAATGGCCTTCCTTTGAAGGTTTTTGTGAAAGATTGACTAGGGAGCAAACAAAAATAATTTCCCTATATGCTCTACCTAGTCTTAGTCATGCTATAGTTTCTAATTCTTCCAAAGTAAAAACTTTACCTAAGTCTAAACAAAAGCAAGCACCTTTAAATAACCCTCTAGAGTCCACCACCTAGACACCTCATCATTTTAAATCTACTAATACCAAAAAGTCCTTTAAGCAAAAGAAGAAAACTTTTGGTCCATGTAATTTTTGTGGTGGTCTTAATCATGATGAAAGTAGATGTTTTAAGAAGATGGAAGCATTAGAGGCAGTGGTCAGACAACACAAAATTTCCATTCCATCTCCATCTCCTTCTACTTTTCCTGCAAGAAAAGGGAAAGCACTTTCAGCCAGGGCTACATCTTCATGTCATGATCAGTGGATTTTTGACTCAGGTGCTTCTCATCATCTCACACATTCTAAGGATCTATTTTCTTCTCTTATAGATTGCAGTAAATCACATATTGTTATGGGTAACTCCTCATAGATTGAAGTTTTGGGATCAAGTACTGTTGACAAATAGGATGGATGTTTTAACAATGTATTGCTTGTACCCCAAATCTCTTCTAATCTTCTCTCTGTATATCAAATATGTAATTCTAGTACTGGTAAAACTATGGAGTTTACTCCACATGATGTTGTAATAAGAGAATGTAATGATCCTAGTGAGATAGTTGATATAGGTACAATAGACCATACTGCAAGACTCTATACTTTTGATAAGTTTGAGTCTTTTATGTCTTTTGGTTCTTCACTTATAGCACATGGTAATAGTCTCAAAAAATTGTGGCATGAGAGATTAGGGCATTTGAGTTATGGATATATGCAACAAATGAGTACAAAACATCTTGTAAAAGGCCTTCTTAAGGTCTCATGTATTGATGGGGTGTGTCTTGGATGTCTAGTTGGTAAACAACACCAAGATCCATTTTCAGTTGGTAAGGCCACACGTGAAAATGTACCCTTAGGGTTGGTTCATAGTGATTTGATGACTTTTCCAACTCATTCTTTTTTATGGGCCAAATATGCACTCACATTCATTGATGATTTCACTCATAAAACTTGGGTATATTTTCTCAAGTTGAAAAGTGAAGTTTTTGAGACTTTTAAGGGTTTTAAAGCCTTTGTTAAAAGATAATTATCTCTTCCTCTTAAAAAGATATGCACTAACAATGGGGGGAATATGACAGTAATGCTTTCCATGATTTTTGTATTGAGCATGGGATACAACACCAGTTCACTATACCACACACTCTTCAACAAAATGGTGTAGTAGAGAGGAAAAATCAAACGTTGAAAGAGATGGCAAATTATATGATTCACTCTATAAATTTGGGTCCACAATATTAGGGTGAAGCTGTAAATTGTAAAAACTACATTCAAAACCATATGCCTCACAAATCTATGTAGAATATGACACCTAAAGAATCTTGGTCTGGGATCAAGCTTGATATTTCAAATTTTTGTATCTTTAGGAGTCAAGCATGGGCATTTGGTCTTGATGACAAATGCAAAGCATTGAAGAAGAAAAGGCAACCACTCATTTTTGTTGGCTATTGTGAAGATGTAAAATCCTACTGCCTTTTTAATCCTATCACACATGATGAGTTGTTTCGATGGGATGTTCAGGTTGATGAGCTACACACTCCACAGGAGTGTACATCTAGTTCTTCTTCTCCCCCTCCTTCTTCTACCAAGGATAGTGAGGATTTGATTTCTATTATTGATGATGATGATGTTGCACTTGTTTAGCCACCACAACCATCTTCTTCACCACCTTGGCCCAAGTGGGCAAAAAACACTCTATAGGCAACTAGTTCTTTTGTTGGTGATCCATCTGATTCTCATCACACTCACTCACAAACATCTAGTGTTGCTCTTTTGGGACAAGATTGTATAAATGATATAGTGTTGTTTTCTGAGGCCATTGGTATATCCAAGTGGGATGTCACAATGTATGATGAGTATTCTTCATTGATGAAGAATGATAATTGGGATCTTGTCCCTCTTCCTAAGGGAAGAAAAATTTTAAAATGTAAATGGGTATATAGGACCAAATATGCTGCAGATGGATTAGTGGATAAGTACAAAGCTAGATTAGTAGCTAAGGGTTTTTCATAGGTTGAAGGGGTTGATTACTCTGAGACCTTTGCCCCTATAGATAAGATGGATTATATTCAGCTTGTACTCTCTCTTGCTGCTTCACATTCTTGGTTAGTTTTTCAAATGGATGTGAAGAGTGCCTTCTTACATGGTGATCTCCATAAAGAGATCTATATGGAGTAGCTTTTAGGATTTTTTTTATGACTCATCATTGGTTTTTAGACTCCATCATTCTCTTTATGGCCTCAAACAAGCTCCTAGAGCTTGGTACGAGAAGATGGATATTTTTATTTTGAGTTTTGGTTTTATTCATTGTGAGTCAAATCATAATGCATACATCCTGAAGCAAGGTGAGGAGATTTTCATATTGGTTTTGTATGTTGATAATCTCATCCTCACTGGCAATTTAAATTCATTGATACATGACATCAAGGACAAGTTGGTAGATAGGTTTGATATGACATATTTGGGACTTCTACATTATTTTCTTGGTCTTCAAGTTCTTCAATATTTTGAGGGCATCTCTATTAGATAGTATAAGTATGTGATAGAACTTATTCATCAATTTGGCATGGGTGATTGTAAGCCTACCCGCACTCCATATCAATTAGGTATTTTGTTGTCTACCACTTGTATGACTCCTCTTGTTGATCTAACTTTGTATAGGCAACTTGTAGGTAGTCTTTTATACTTGACTCATACCTATCTCGACATCACTTTTCCTATGAACCTTGTCTCTTAGTTCTCACATGAGCCTCATGAGAGTCATTGGCAAGTAGCCAAGTATATTTTGCACTACATTCAGGGCACCACTCACTTTGGTATACATTACACACCATAGAGTTCTACACAGCTTGTTGGATACACTGACTCTGATTGGGCTGGTGATGTTGACACTCATGAGTCCACTTGTGGATTTTATTTCACACTTGGTTTAGGTCCAATTGCTTGGGCATGCAAAAATTATACTACTAATGCATTGTCCTCTATTGAGGCTAAGTATCGAGGTGCTGTCAAAGCTAGTCAGGAGACACTTTGGCTTTGATAGTTGCTTAAAGAGTTTGGCTTCACACAGTAGGGTCCTACTACTCTTTGGTGTGACAACCAAAGTGTGATTGGTATTTCATGAAATCCTATTGAGCATCAATGGAACAAACACATTATGATTCACATGCACTTCATTCGACATCTTATTCAGGATAGAGTTCTTTCTTTGGAGTTTATGCCTATAGCTGAGTAGATTACAAACATATTCACTAAAACTTTGGCTTCTCCTCATTAACTTTAGTTTTGAGTGATTCTTGGGGTGAAAGAAGTTATACTTGGGGGGGGGGATTTCCCATGAAGTCCTTACTTCCTTTATTTTTCATATATTTGATTAGTTTGTACATGGGTACCTTATTAGGCCTAGTAGTTGGGACCCATATTTGTTTGTCATTCTCCCTATGTTTCACTTAAGGGAGGGTGTTGGAATAATGAATATTTAAGCTTACCTAGGGATAATAGGGTAAGTTATTTATTACCTAGGGTTAATTTTATTTACCTAATATAATTTGTTTTATTGTTGAGATTCTCTCAACAATACTTTTGTTTGTAGTATTTGAAAACAAATAGTTTATTTTCTCTATTTTGTAATCACAACAAATAGTTTGTTGTCATAAAACAAACTATTTGTATTATATATAATTTACAATCTAATATATTGTAATGAGAGAATATAGAGAGCATACAGAGAATTTTTAGGATTATCACCTATTTTATTCTTTGGTATTATTTTTTCAAGTTTCTTGTTGTGGGTTCTTTCTCTTGGATTCATCCTATGGATCCTGTGTATCTCCTACTCATTCTTTCAAAATTGTCTCTACCTTATCGACTACTGATCATAGTAACCACCAATGGTTAGACACCCATAATTTTTGGGTGTTAACTGTTAATGGTTAGACCTAACTATTGATGGTCACTATAGGCATTCCATGACCAAAATACCCAACCCTTATCTACCCCCAGTTCCACCTAAATAGCAACTAAAACACCTATTTAACTACCCTAATCACTCTACCCAACCCCTTAAACCAGCCACCCTTTCCATTATTAAATTTCCATACATAAATCTCCTATATTTCAAAAGCAACATACCTAGGGAATAGTTAAAATAAACTAAATTGTAAGCCTACCTTGACCCTCCAACCCAATGACATTACAACAATCAAACTATCTTATCAAATTCAAGACACTACCTACCTCATTCCTAGACCTCTATCATAAATGGAGACCACATCCTGTTACTCAATCACTTCCATGTGCTCCCTACATCTTGATCTTAGGATATCTCCTTAAGCACTGCCTCAAACCAATTACCAACTACTAATTCAACCAAAATCTTGATCAGGTCTCTCATATCAAAATGCTAAGAAACTAGGGTAGAAAGTCAACACAAGTAAAAGTAAAATGAGTGAAAAGTGATCTTAATTTCACTTTTACCCCTTATTTTTTAGGGTTTCTACCCTGAACATCAATGGTCAAGGTGATCATCGATGGTCAACCTTAGGAAATCCCAACTATCAATGGTCAAGATGCCCCATTTGACACTGACCTTGGCATACCCACGTATGGAGGATACCTTCTCCACCCACCCTGAGCATCTTGTCACTTTACCATTAGTCCTATTGGCCCAACTCATGTTTATTTTGCAACACATTTTTCCTCATCTTTTCACTATAGCGATAACATTTCCATGTTGACCCTTTTAAACTTGCACCACTTAGTGAACAACCTAGCCTGCTTGTATGTCTTTTTTAGAGTAGTTCTTACCCTGGATACCCATGACACTTAGCCCATTTTTTTTCCATAGGAGTACTTCCTACCTTGGATACCCATAAAAACATTGACTTTATTTATAAGACTAATAGGTGTACCTAACCACCTCACCTAAATGTGGTCACATAGTACACTAGTTACTTGTACCTTAGCACTAGCCTTTATTGTTATCAACCATGGTAACCTTGTATTTGCATGATCTTGGATATCATACCTTTTATTTTACTTTGTGTTCCTATTTTCACTTTAGTTCCCAATGATGTCTGCCCTCATCATCACCTTCACCAACCATGTCAAACCCACACCTGATTCTACTTTACCTCATTTCCTCCTAATTTGAGGGGGGATAACTCCTCACATAATTAGGGCAACCAATAGACCTTTGACCAACATCAATTTTTATTTTTTAGTTGGGTGGTTCTAGGCTACATAAAAAAAGGGGCCAAAATGTAAACACCAAAAATTGACACACTACAATTTCAAATGTCGAAGTATCCCTTGACTACCTTAGAACCCTCTTGGAACCAATATAACCCTCTAAACCCAAACCAATTTAACTTAATTGACTTAGCCTAGTGTTTTACTTCTTTTTACCCTTTATCCTTGACCATCAATGGTTAGGTTGACTGTTAATGATTACCCTAACCATTGATGGTTAGGGTGTATGTCCTCAACCAAGAGCATACAAACTACCCACTTTGCTTTTCTAATTATATATTGTTTAAATCTTATTGTGAGATATTACATGGATGAGTTAATTTTAGAAGGCCCAGTTCACATGCTATTATAACTCTTTTGCCTTGCCTATAAGAAGAGAGGAGATGGAAGGTAAAAATCATCTATAAAACATCTACAAATCTACAATTATTATCAAGATATTTATGCATCTAAGAGTTCCTTTTTGTAGGTCAATCACTATCAACAATATAACATCCATATTAGAGATTAAATTTACTATTGCCTCTTCACCAAGCCTTCAGGTATTGTTACTCTACCAGAATCAAGATAGATTCTACCAATAGATCAACTACCTCAACCATCCACCAAATCAACTTATGATAAGATAAGTACTTGATTTTTGGTATTCATCTGCTTTATTTCCATTTCATAATAAACCTAGATCTTACCTATCTCTTGTAATCCATCTTTTGGATCTTCCCATGAACATTTTACCAACCTAGATCCTCACATAGTAACCATCGATGGTTGACTCAACCACCAATAGTCTATCCAACCATTGATGGTCACCTTGGCTATTGATGGTCACCTTAACCATTGGAAATCACCTTAACCACCGATGGTCTTTATGGCACCAATAACTAGTAAGCTAATTTCACCAACCTACACCTAACTAAACCTAATTCTCTATGTTCCTATCTATTTATAGACCCCTTTAAATTTTTTTGAAGCATACCCTAACCCTCTAGCACTATTATTAATTAATATTTTATTTCATCATTTATATCATATTTATTAGAAAACATTCTTTTATTCAATTTTAGAACCCTTTAATTCATTAATACAAGTATCTTCTTTTTTGCTTATGAAATTAATTAGTTAAAACATGTGGATTGATAGCCCCTATGAAAGTTCTTGCTTCTAGGATCTAGCTATTGCTAGGCAATCCACACAACTATTTGTCTAACAAAAAAGTTTTCTTTATTGCTTTTGTTATCTATAGGTCATCCTCCCAAGCCAAAGAGGAACTCTTCACAATCTTCTGGTTCAACATGTGCACAATCAATCAAGTTTATCAACCATACTTGTACTTAGTTTCTTATCTTTCCTCTTTTTAGTAATAATAAAAAAATTCATTAAAACATAGGGGTAAGTGCCCTTTGGAACTTTTATGGTAGGTAAAATTTTTGAAATAAATAAGGACTTTACATCTTCTTGACAATATGCAATTCTTTTAGAAAATTTTCTCATGAAAAAATGCCCAAAGGGCAAGTGGCCTTCAAACTTTTTGAAGTGGGAAAAGTGTCTAAAAGAAATGAGCCTTTGAATTGTTTATGAAACACTTAGCTCAATGTAAGTAGGATTTATCCAAGACATTGAATTCCTTCAAAAATTTTGTAATGGACAAATTATCTAATGAAAATAAGTCTTTAGACTTATTGACGGAGACAAAAATCCCAAAGACCTGTTTCCATCAGACATTGTGTTCATGTAAAAAGCTCAAAAAAGTCTAAGGGAAAGACACATTCACCAAACAAAGACTAGATTAGGACTTAATTTCACATGAATTTGACCTTTAAAAGGAGCACTTAGAGATAAAAATCAGTCTAAGAACTTAGGCATTTACACTTGCCAAGGGCCTAGTGTAATTTTGGGCACTAATAATAGCTCTCACCCAAAGATGCATACCCCCTGTGGGTATGCAAAGAACCCCAAAATGTACTACCAAGTGCCAATCCATTAGGAAATGAATACACAAAAAAAAATTCAAATGGAAACTATAAAAACAAGGCCCAAAGTAGAGGGGTAAAAAAGCAACAAAAAGACAAATCAATAGTTTTTAAGGAGGCTATGTGACCAATTGGATCATAGTTCTACTAGTAATTGATTTAGTCAAGGCTAAGCTCTACTAGATTATCCTTATGAATGATTTATTATCTTAGATTCTAGCTTATAATTTCAAATAGGGTGTCATGCCAATCTACACTCCCATCCTAAACTTATTGATTGGAGTGGGACTATTACCTTTATATGTCTTGGTTTCCTTAGGGACAAGCCATGAATTCAACACCTTTTCCATATTATTATCCTGATTTCATGAAACTAGCTTATGTTTTTTAAAATAAGCATCTGGTGTTGGTTTCCTAGGAGATACTTTCAATGTTACCTTCAATGTATGACAATTCCCTTTGAAGTATCTCCTAGGAGATTCCTTTTAAGGGCCTTATATTTCTTTAAAGGTATGGCAAAGCTCTGGAGTGTAATTCTTGTTCAATATGAAATGATGTAATGATGGATTTTCCTTGTTTAACTCTTTCTTGATGATCTTATGAGATCTATAATTTTGATGGGTTTCAAATTGAATCATGGAATAAAGACACCTTTATCCCTTGATAAGATCTAGAGAAGACCTTATACACAATAATCAATGTATTGTTAAATACCTTCTTTAATTGAAACACATATTAACTCATTGAATCCTTTTTACATCGTAATAATGATGGGTAAGTTTCACCTCAATCTATCTACTATGAGAGTCCTTCAAGCACCTTATAATTCCTTAATGGGTGACTTGACATTATCTCCTTGAGGGTAACATGAAGGTATCTTAATGGGTAACTTAAAATTATCTATAAATTTTCAGTCTAAGAAGTTTCCAAAACAGGGGGAAGGGAAGAGTAGAAAATAAAGTCCCTATGGTTTCAATATTTACCTTTGAATATGGATTCTTCGTGGACAATTATTTTCAAATTTAATGTTTGTTTCAAGTATGTGTTGCACATACACAAACAATTATAGTCAAGTAGTCTATGAAATTTTGATATAGGAAAACTTAGAGATCTAGGCCAAAGGTTGCTCCTAAAAGAAACCTTGAATTAAAAATCCACTCTTGTGCCTATTTGAAAGGTATCTCATTGAATCCATTAGACACCTTACTAACACTGGGTAAGTTCAACCTCAAGGTATCTATGGATCATAATCCACATTTTGAAGTTTTGGGGTAGTTAGCCTTTTTATGGGAAGTGGGCCCTATTTCTAATAAGAATTCCAGAGGTAGTTTGAAGGGAGAAACGTGTCACCATGGTGCTTCTTCTAATTATCACGGGAATCCCATAGGGTTGATTTATAGATCACGATTTCATCCCACATCTATAAAGCTTTCCATAGGAAACTATTTGCCAAGACTAAGAGTTTTAGACATGAATAGTATCCATTAGGATATTACTTTATGGATAACTTGAAGGTATCTTCTATGAGACACCTTGAAGATATTACAAGCCTTAATAACATTGGGAAATTTTAATCTTGAGGTATCAAATAGGATATTCCTTTGAGGGCCTTGTAATACCTTTATGGGTAACCTTAATATATCTCTTAAAAGATACCTTGAAGATATTAAAATGACCATCAGGATAATGGAAATTTTTAGAGAAATAACAAGATAATTATGTGGATCTAAAACTATTAATCTAAGAGGGAAAATTGTTAAACTAAATTGAGGTGGAAAGAACACGTGCATAAGAGGACCTAAAATGCATGCTCTCCCAAGCATTAGAAGGCCCTTCAAGTTATCAAGTTATAAATTGGTAGTGCTTTCAAGGTGAAGGAAAGTTATATTGGGAGATACATTTAATGTCCCTTTGAATGTATGACATCACCCTTTAAGGTGTCCACTAGGAGATTCCTTCTATGGCCTTTAAGTACACTTAAAATACCATCATGGTTAACTTAAAAGTATCTCTTGTGAGATGTCTTGTAATTAAAATTTAGTCTTGTGCATGATTGAAAGGTATCTCCTAGGAGATACCTTGAAGGAACTTTTTGATGGGAATTTCGACACATATTAGAAACATACATCCCTTCATCTTTCTCCTCTGAAACAAATGTTTGTGGATTCCTTTGCCCATCAAATTATATTGGTTGGTGCACATAATTTATTTTTGGTTTGGTCATACCTTATTAGTGTAAGTTTGAGTTAATGTATATATTACAAAGATTTAATATGTATTTTATATTATAGTTTAGAATTAGCATTTGATGATATACATTTAATCACTACTTAATCACAAAAAAAAATCATGAACTGATGTAATATGCAACTTGTATTTTACAAAAGATCAATATTTAAATCATTTCAATTACTTTGCATAATGTCTTTAGGTAAAAAAAGGAATTCCCACACTTAAAAGGTAGAAGGCCTAATTTGAAGAGAATTTCGATAAAAGGTAGAAGAAGGCCTCACTTAAAGAGAATTTTGATAAAAGGTAGAAGAAGGCCTCATTCCAAGAGAATTTGGATAGATTACCATTTAAACTACTAAAATTAAAATTAAATCCACATCGACATCTTCCATTTTATGGTGGTGACAAAATTCCTCTTGCTGATTGGTATTTTGAATTATGTAGTCCACCAAACATGAATGCAGATATATACTTTTTTATCACTACATCAAGAAAAGAATATTATCCAATTGGAATAATCCTTGCTTGTGATAAGGATGAACTTGAAGATGCCCTTCAATTCCAATTGTAAGTATGGAATAGAGAAGAGGGAATTCTACATCAATCTATAACTAATTTCAATAAATTTACACCCAATAAAATAGAATTGATAGAAAATAATGTTTCTCCTTGTGAAAAATTTGGGTTTCATTTGAATAGCTATGTCAACCTTAAAATGTCTGGGTTTATAGATAGAGATAATTTGGTCATTAAAAAACAAAATATTGTGAAATAAAAACATGAAGGGGAAACAACTTATTCTACTTGACACCATGAAAACATGTATTTAAGATACCCTGTAGTCATGATAGATAAAGCATTGAAGAAAACAAGACAAGGGAAACATATTTGTATGCAGATTTGAAAGATGCCAACAAGTACTCACACACATGGAGAAAAATAAGATTGAATAAAAGGTTAGAACACTTTTATTGACACAAACTTTTGATCAAACACACAGTGAATTCTCTACATGGTATATTTCCACTAGAAATTACACCTTGAACATTCATATCGAGCTATGTGAATTGAGAGATGCTAATATCAAAATAATAAATCTTAATGAATGATGATGAATAATATAATTCATTAATTTCTAAAACATAATGAGGTTATAATGAAGGAGGATTTATTTATTCCTTTTGATCCAAATAGCCCTACATATATTATTGAATCAATGGAAGTCCTATATGATATGATGGAGAAAACATTTTAAGGTTCTAAGTTGTAATTAGCCAACACATAATTACAACACAATAGAGAATTCTTTTAGAGGAGGAATACAATTCACTATCATTGAGAAATAAATGTTCTATTAGAAGGGCAATATTTTTGAAAACTTTTGCTCCATTCCATATTATGCACAAAATATGTAACCAATATAATGAAGCCAGCAAAACCATTTATAAGGCTTCATTTTTAAAAAGAGTTTGATATACACATGACCTTATCAAATTGAGAGGTTGGAATAATCTTGAAATAGGGAAAAAAAATATGGAAGAAATACATGAACAAGATAAATAGTTGTTCACATAAATAAACTATTTAGCACAATAAATGTAGGAGAGAAAATGCCTTATTTTCATAGAACAACCCATTTGAGATTGTTTTGATAAGGAATTTTATTTGTTTTAAAGTGGTAATTACCTAGTTCAGATAAATAAGATTTAAAATTGATTTATACAATAGTACTTAAAAATATTCAAGGGCTTTCAGACAAATTAAAAATAGAAATAATAGATTTATTGGAAAAAGGGTTTATTTCCTTGTTAAAAGCCCCTAGGTATATCAACATGGATACATGGTGTAAAAAGGTGAATCTAGAAAGTAATATATTATAAAAAAATAGTAGATTATTTTAGCAACCATGATACGTAACTGCCACTAGACAAAACAATCACACTTGAAGAGGTAATGGAACATTATACAATTTTTTGTGAAAATGTTTAATGATTTGTGTGTCGTGAATGAAGATATTTCAAAAAATAAAAAAAGTTTGGAAGCATTATCTCAAGATTCATTAAGCGTATCAAAAAATTATATACATAATGATGGTGGTTAGCTTCCTAGAACAAATACAAAAGGATTCAACTATGATTATGGGCCCCCATGTCTTTGGCCATCCATTTCAAAATATTTTAGTGAAATGTTAGTCTTGGTGTGATTGTTGATTTGATAATTATTGATCTTTTGAATCTCACTAATGTTTTTAAGGAATAAAATATTATCCTATTTCTTTAATAATTGATTCATAAAGTTATTATTGGGGCCTTTAATGTATTCATCATCTATAAACTAGAACATTTTTCTTGAATTCAAACCTCTATCAATAATCTACGTGTTGGTGATTTCCATTCCATGAAAGATATGGGTGTCATAATATGGGGTCCAAATAGTAATGGATTCAATTGGACACATATTATAGGTATCAATTTTTTTCATGATCCCACTCATTTTTATCTACAAATTTTTAGCCTCCGTTCATAAAAAAAGTAGATTAGAGGAAGGTTTTGACATCTACCAAGATGTACCAACATTTTAAATGATTGGTTCACATAAAATAAGAAGCTCATTCAAAAATGAACTAGATAACATATTTTGGGAGAAACTTATCTCAACTTTCAATGATTTAGATGCATGTGACATGATAGTGGTATATACAAAATCTAGATTGGTACATTCTTGTACAAAATTACAAAGAAATTTATTTTGCATTAAAGAAACTAAAGAACAAACAATTTTTAATGTTTAATTTCAAAATTGTTTGACAAATTTATAGCAACGAATACAAGAATAATCACTTCGATCATTACCCGGTGCATAACATTTTTAATTTATTTTATAATCATGCTTCATTTTCCAAATATAACATCTTAAAAATCTTTTGATGTGTATGGTTTATTTTTCAAACCTAACAACTTAGTAATCTTTTAATGTGTAGCACTAGTGGCATTTCATTCAAGTGAAGAAATAATAATAATGGAAGATAATATCAACAAACATAACACATTTCAAGTTGAAGAAGGTAAGATAGGACCATGCATATTTTTTCAATTATGTAATTTTTTATTTATCAATGATTGATAATACTGATAGAATATTTCTTTGTCTATTTATGTCTCAATTAAAATAGTTCATAATATAGCTTTAGAACTTTGTGTCTCTAACACAATAACCGATGACACATCTTTGTATTTTGGTGCCTCCATGGAAAAAATACAAGGTAAAACTATACAACAAGATAAATTTTTAAAATACAAATATCAAATCAATTTATGATGATAATTTTTAGCTACTACATTGTATAATACCTTGCAAGGAATAAAGAACCAAAGTTTCAATGAAAGAGTGCACCCATACAAACTACAAAAATGAAAAAAAAAGGTGAAAACCCCTTTCAATAAATGTGTATTTATAAAATTTCATACAAGTCCAAAATATATTAATTATCTTTATTTATCTAATCACATTATCATTGAATTTTTCTTCATAGACAGGAGATTGTAGAAGATAATAAAATATAGACTTGCATCAACTTGGGATTTGGAAGCATGGGTTCATTTTATTGTTGTGTAAACTTGAATGTGGTTGTATTTACACATTAAAATGTGGTTTACATGTTTAACTTACCCATTACAAAGTTATTTACATGTTTAATTTATACCTAGTTTATGACATATGTGTTATACTATGTCTTCAATACAATCAATTTTGATGCAAAGTATCCATATGTTCTTTATCAATAAAAGAACAATAAATTATATTATGCTAGAATAATTATATTACTATTGATTTTAACAGTTTTTAATTTAATGGGTCTTATTGGAAGTATAAGAATGGGGTTTAACTATTAAGGTGTATATTTATTTGAATTTAGTGATAGTGAACTACAACTTAGAAGAGTTAATTCTATTTTATTTGCTATGATGGGTTGTATAAACATATAAATATGTTTTGGTATGCGTAAGACTAGCTAATACTTTCATTAATATAAGACTATAAATGTTGGATGATCAATGTTAAATTCCTATCAATGTCAATGAGAAATGAGTTATGGAAAAATGGGACTATTTCAGAACTTGATAAAGTCATGGTCAAGTTATAAGGATTCAATATGATCATTTATATGTTGGTGACATAATCTAAGATGCCTACATATGCATGTCATGTCCTAATTATCTATCATCATTTGCTTCACTTTATTTTCTTTTAATTTTTTAGATCCTGCTATTTGTGAAAGATATATCTTTAGACTGTTGTAATTTAATGCATTAATATCTCTTAAGAGATCTTCTTATATCCTCTACCAAATTCTATCTACATCTAGACTTTTCCAATGGATGTTATAAATACATGTATCTATAATGTTATTTGCATGCCTAAAAGCATCCCAGCTAAAGTTGGTAGACTATGAGAGAAGTATGCCATCAATGGTAGCCAGTAGCAACATAGCTCTGGTAGGAATGAGTGAGTTTTTAGGAAGGATATGTGTTTGGCATGGGCCTCATAATGGCCATGAATTTTATGTTGTTTTATTTAACATGATATCTCATCATTGTTCATCTAAAATGTGTTTAATGAATGTTGACTATAATTCCTAAATGAGTTAATATGAATGATAATATAAGTTGCCAGTTCTTTTTTTTATTTTTTAATATGTGTTTTAATGGATCTTTGTATTTTTCAATATTGAATGGTTTGACAGTTCTATTTGTATGTCTGTATTCTATTTTCACTAGTTATTTACCTAGCTATTTTAGTACTGCAAGTGGTTATATCATTTGGCATTGTAAGTGGTTTCCACTTTGAGTGGTCTATTATTTCTTACATTATATACATATGGATGTTAAAAATCTTGCAATAGAAATGGTACATTCATGTATAATGAGTATAGTTACAATGTTCTTGAACATGTATTTATTTTTATGTGTTTATATGAATCTTTATAAGATTTAAGGAAATAGAAAAAAATGAATCAAATGAAATGCATTATGTTTTTATGCTATAATAAGAAATGCAAATCAAAGAACATCAACGACCAATCTAGTAACATATAAAACATTTTATTAAAAAAATTCCATGTTATATTTCTTATAATATAATATTATTTTAGATTAAGGTAAAAACAGGTTTTGAAGGGGCCCTGAAACCCTATAACAGGAACAAAAGATAAAAGCATAACCATGCTCTAGAAAAGGCCATCCTAAAACCTACTAAAAAGTAGCAACAGAAATAGGTTATACCAAGATAACCTCAAAAAACCATAAAATAAACAATCCCCTACAATCCCGCAAGATGCTCTAGTTATCTATTTTTAGGGGTAAAATCCAGAATAGTTGCCTATCTACCATTAGCAATATTCTGCAAACTTTCTAGCTCTCTAGTTTTCCTTATGGGTCTTCTTTTGGGTTTATCAGGAGAGCCTATATCTGGTTTCATCTTTCGATGTTGTTCTTCACTTTTTCTGAGAGTTTCCCTAGCATTACCAAGCAGTTTTGCCTTAGTTTTCTGGTCTTTTTTACTGCTTCTTGTTTCTACTCCTTTGGTATTTGTGTTTTTTTCTCCCCTTTTTCTATGGTTCTCCTGAAGCTCCTCCAAAGGGATAACAATATCAGCCTCCCTAGATTGAGAAAGGAGAACATCTCCCACTTCAGTATTGTTTACTTCTTCAACGAATATTTCTCCTTCTTCTAATACACTTTTGTTAATAAATGACTCATTTATTTTTTTAACAAATTATATACATTTCAAAAGAGGAGCTAAAACTGACTTCTAGAAAACTATTTCTTTTGGGGTTGGATGAGTTATTATTTGTTGTGCACAAAACAAAAGATATGCAAATGCATGATACGATAAAAAAAAGATTATAAAATAGAAAATATGTCATACTATATTTGAGATCATTCCAAAGAAAATTTTAAGGTTGCATTGCAATCTTTTTCTCATGTTGGCATTTGGTGAATGATAGAGGATAATCATTTGAGGATACTCATTCAAGCCATCGGTTACACAAGTTCAAATTTCATGTTTATTTTAGGGAAAAGATATTCTAAGCCATTCAATATGAATATAAAGAAATTGGATGAATTTATTTGAAAAGGGACCTTTGGAGATGATTTTTCAATTACCAATATGTTGTTCATTGAGTGTAATTCTCATAATTGTGTTACAAATAAAAAATTGAAAATGAGTTAATTTACATAAAGTAGATATATTGGAAATGGAAGTTGGAAAGATGGAAAGGATTGGGGAATAAAAATGTTGTCTATCATCATATTCTTTGGAGAAAGCAAAAGATCCATGCCAACAACTATGAAATAATGTTTATAAAGATGTAACTTCACCATATTGTGATTCTTTTGAGTGTATTTATTGATTATAAACTATAATTATAGTAATAAATATTATCATTAATTTCATACAAATAAATTAAAAATTATTTCAAATATAGTTAAATTAATTTCAAATTAAATGATTCTAATTTAGAATTACTTTGATCTGGTTAAGTGTAAGTGGATACTCCATCGATTTATCTTCAAACTGCCCAACTTGATGCATTAATATATTCACACTTGCTCATGAAGATCTTCCCAATGAACAACAAAAAATTGTCAAGATATTTTATTATGTAGATGAACTAGATTTCTTATTATGTTTTCATCCATAATTTGGCCTGTCAAATGGTGCCATGTGTCCTAATAATGAAAGGTACTTCAAAGGATCAATGATCGATATGAAGGCCCAAAAAGGTGCCACAAGTTCAAAACAGTCCAATCTCTTCAAAAAGATTTGTTCCCAATTGGTTTGAAATAATTCATTTTATTTGTAATAGAGAAAACATATTTATGGAAAAAATATTCTCCACTCCACTTTAATGGGTATAATTTCAAATTATTTAAAATATCCCAATATAATCAAAATGATCTATGCTCAAATGGTTTGAACTAGTCTAATTTATTTGGAATAAACAAAATTTATTTTCAGACAAATTCTTCTTCACTCCATTTTATAGGTATAAGTCTAAATTATTCAAAATAGTCCTATTTATTCAAAATAATCTATTCCCAAATGCTTTGAAATAGTCCAATTTAGGATATATCTTGAAGGGGAAATCCACTCTTGTGCATGTTTGGAAGGTGTCTCCTAGGAGATACATTGAAGGTATTCTTGCTTCATTGGCCCTTTAGTCTTTGGAAGAATTGTATCAAACATTTTATCCGAAATAATTTCCCCAAAGAAATTGAACTTGGCATTTTCTCCAAAGAAATTGAGCTTACACTTTTGCCAAAGAAAGGACTTTTTTTTGGGGTTTTGTGCAAGTAAAATTCTTAAAGGGAAAGTTCCCTTGGGAATTTTTGCCATAGACAAAATGATTTAATAAAAAAAGGACTTTACATTTTTTCTGAAAGAATTTAGACTTTAATTTTTGACTTTTTTGCCATGGGAAAAATGCCCAAAGGGAAAGTGACCTTAAATTTTTTTGGCATGGATAAAAGTCCAAAACAAATGGACTTTATACTTTTTAACTAAAGTAATTAGACTTAGCTCTTTTGTTGAATAAATAGGACCTTTGCACTTTTATTGAAGGGTAAATGCCCTTAAGACCTTTTGTGGTGGGTAAAAATTTAGAAACAAATAAGGAATTTACATCTTCTGAGTAATATGTAATTATTTTAGAAATTTTGCCTATGGAAAAATGATCAAAAGATAAGTTCCATTCAAACTTTTTTCTATAGACAAAATGTCCAAAAGAAATGACCCTTCATATTTTTTGTGAAACACTTAGCTCGATACATGTAGGATTTGGCCAAGATATTGATTTCCTTCAAACTTTTTTAGTGGATAAAATATCAAATGGAAGTAAGGGTTCATAAATTTTGATCAAAACAAAAATCTTGAAGACCTATTTCTATCAAACATTGTGTTCATGCAAAAATCTTGAAAATGCTAAGGGAAAGATACATTCACCAAGCAAATACTAGATTAAGACTTAGCCACTTTTCACATGAATTTAAATTTTCAAAAGAGTACTTAGATAATAAGTTAGGCTAAGGACTTAGGAATTTACACTTGACAAGGGCCCAGTGAAATATTGGGCACTAACACTAGCTCTTACCTGGGGATCCATACCCCCTATAAGTATGAAAAGAACCCCAAAATGTAAGACTAGGTGCCAATCCATTGGGATACAGATTCAATATTTATAAATTTCATCAAACATTCATGAAGGCCCAATAAAACATGGTAAACTAGTAAAAAATAGATTAGGATGATCTAAAAACAAACAGATGATAAAAAAACATGAAGGAAAACTATATAAATCAAGACAAAAATAGAGGGGAAACAAAGCAACAAAAAGACAAAGCAATGGTTTTTAAGGAGGCTATGTGACCAACTAGATCATAGTTCCACTGGTCATTGATTTTGTCAAGGCTGAGCTTTTCTAGCTTGTTCTTACGAATGATTTATTCTCTCAGTTTGTAACTTATAATTTCACCTAGGGCACCATGCAAATACACACTCTTATCCTAAACTTATTGATTAGAGTGGGAATCTTGTCTTTGTATGTCATGGTTTCCTTGGGGAGAAGCCATGAATTCAACACCTTTTCCATAGTATTATCTTGATTCAATGAAACTAGCATGTGTTTTTCAAAATAAGCATCTAGTGTTGGTAATGATAAATACCTTTGTAAATCTACTCTAGATATGCATGAAATAACTATTTGGTTATGTATATGGTGTATAAAATCATCATGTGTAACTTTTCATAAAAATAATAAGTCTCAAAAGAGGTCAATACATGGCCTAAAAGGGTGCCACAATTTCAAAACAATCCAATCTATTCAAAATGATTCGTTCCCAAATGGTTTGAAATAATTCAATTTATTTGTAATAGAGAAAACATATTTATGGAGAAAATATACTCCATTCCACTTTAGTTGGTATCATTTAAAATTATTTAAAATATCCCAATGTAATCAAAATGACCTATGCTCAAATGGTTTTAAATAGTCTAATTTATTTGGAATAAACAAAATTTTTTTTTGGAAAAAAAATTCTTCACTCCATTTTATAGGTATAAGTCTAAATTATTCAAAATGATCTATGCCCAAATGCTTTGAAATAGTCCAATTTATTTTGAATATAAAAAAATTATTTTGAGAGAAAATTCTCTTCACTCCACTTTAGTGGGTATAAGTCCATATTATTTAAAATAGTTGAATTTATTTGAAATGATCTATTCCCAAATAGTTTGAAACACTTTAATTTATTTAGAATATACAAAATTTATTTTTTGTAGAAAATTTTCTCCATTCCACTTTAGTGGGTATAAGTCCAAATTATTCAAAATAGTCGCATTCATTCAAAATGATCTATACCCAAATGGTTTGAAATAATACATTTTATTTGGAACATAAGAAAATTATTTTTGGAGAAAATTTTCTCCATTCCACTTTAGTGGGTATAAGTCTAAATAAGTTGAAATAGTCCTTACTAGTCATTGACATTGGAACATGAATAAGATATGTGGGGTCCCCCCTAGTTTATTTAAATTTAAGACTATAGGTTCCTTTGTATTTGGTCATAGAAATGGTCTCAAGAGTACCCTATCGATTTTACTATTTTTGGAATATTGGAGTATTATTCCTAATTTAGTTAAGGGTCTTAAATAATGAATCAGTAAATAATATTGCAATAATTATAGTACTAATTTGTATAATTTATTGTGTCTTTTAAACCTTTCTAAAAATAACAATAAACAAGGAGAAATACAACTTAGCTTAAACTAGACTAAGACAGTTGACGCAGAGGTTGAAACTGGCTATCCAAGACTAGGATAGTGTCACAAATTAGAATCTAGATTTTGTTTGGTAAAAGGACAAGAGTGATAAAAATAGGAAACTTTGAGGTGTATCTCTATATTCCACTTCTACTGCTATTGTCCAAACTGGTCATAGAAATATTAGTTTTCTAGGATTTATTTGATGTCTTTATATGAGTCTTCTTGTGAAATATTAAGTACTAAATCTTGAAAAAAATCCTTATAAAGTTGATTTAATCTAAAAAACTTAGACCTTCATTATGATTAATAAAAATTAAGAAAGAGGTGGGGTTAGTGTGTGTAAAATACATTAAATGTATTTCCACATCCCTTGTGTGGACATGTTGCCTACATACTAATACTCTAAAGAGAGATCAAGACATATGTAGTTCTCCCACTTGATGTGCTTTATGAAATAGTGTAATGAGGATACAAAAATTCCAAATTGAGAGTGCTTGAGGTGTCTAGGAATTTGTGTGAGGGTTTAAATATATTTATAGCTATGTTGGGTTACTATATGCATAGAATAGGGGAATTTTTCTTAGTGTTTTTTTTTGTATTCTTGCTTGCTTTGTAAGATTTGTCACCTCCTTTAATAAATGACCTTTGGATAGGATTTTATAGGGAACTATTGGTTATGGGTTAGATGTATTCACACTAGGCTAACATGATAAAAGATAGGAATCAAATGAAAATGCTCATTTGGGCTCAAAATGTGATTGGACAGGAACAACAAAAATATGACACCTTAGGGTCTGGTGCTATAGTCCAAGTTTAGTGCTCTTATACTATAGGTTTAAGACATGGGGAAATAAGATTGGCCTAGGAAATAGAGTCTAACTAAGCTAAAATTAGGGTTCATAAGTCTATAGATGAATAAAAATAAGCAAAAAGGTGTTTAAAAGGGTCATGAGATCATGAAATAAGGTCTTATGGATATGGTGTCATAAGCCACACTCAAACTACCAATTTGGACATTTTATATCACTAAATTTGCCCCTCTTTATTCTAGTTATGCAACAAAGTGAAATACTAGGATAAAGGAAAAGTAGAAATCATACTTAAACTTACCTACAAGGGTGAAGTCTATGAAGCTATGTGATTCTATGTGTGCATAGAGAGAGCACATCATGAAGTGTAAATCTATAAGAGAAAATAAGGAGTAGATTAGTTCTTACTAGATACATTATATCTAAAATAATAACATATAAAATATGGGTAAGAGAGAGAGTAAAAGAGAGGAATGAATACACTTCATCAAGTACGTAAACCAATAAAAAACCTATTGTGTTGTTGAATGATGCTGAGTGATGTTGAGTGATGTTGGGTATGTGATGTACCAAGAGTAATATCATGTATGGAGATAAGTGCTTAATTTTATTATAGTGGCTCAATAATGAAAAGTCTATTCCTTTAGATCCATTATCACCCACTAAGTGAAGCTATATGATCATGCATGTGTTGATTGATGTTTAGACCATGTGTCTAATACCTCTGAGTAGGTGGCTCAAGAATACAAAGGCTAACTATTCCTTTGGCTCCATCATTTCCAACTAAGTGAAGCTATAAATTGATATTGGTATGAATGTGTGTCATATGATATGGCTCTTGAAGCCCATAAATGCTCTAAAATCTGAAAATGTGGCATGTATAGCTGAATGTGTACTAGAAACTAGGCCAATCTTGGCCATTCTAAAACGTGGAGATTAGGCTTGTATGAAAGCCACTCCAAAACTAGGAACTAGACTTATGTAGAAGACACTTGATAATGATTCCAACCACCATTAGATAGAATAAGATATGCAACTACTAAGAATAACTAGGCAATATACTAAATTTAGAAAGAAAAGTCAAATGTACCATGCACATTACCCCCAATCATTGGTATTTGTAATATGGATTTTGATCTCAAAGTTATACCAACTACCTAATATAAAATTTGAAGTGAGATACATAATGCCACACATGATGCCCCCTATATGTAGATTATTTAAGAAAAATTATACTAAAACTACCCAATCTAAACTAAATTGTTGTTGACAAAACTATAACTGAACTTATCTTTCTATTTATTTCTAAAAAATATAGGTTTTTTACTATTTAGATATGAGTGTTGAAAATAAGACACCTTACTATATGAAATTATTATCCAAGTTTGACACTATTGTCCTTTTCTGATTCTGATCACTATTCTATAATCATCACTATTTTCCTAGTCTATTCTACCTAGTTTGGGTTCTAGTTGCTATTTTGAGTGTTCTAAAAACTATTTTTTGACTGGTAGAGGGCTCTGATCTCTATGACAAAACCCTTGATTATTTCCCCCTCTTTTTAGGGTAGGAATAAAGACATTGTAATGAATTCTCTCAGAATAAAGAGCAATACAAGTGTGTTATTTTAAAAAATACATAATATAGTAATGATAATAAAAAAGATGTTTCAAGATATAGTATAGTTTGTATTGGAGATTGTTAGATCAACAAGGGAATGCTTAGATAGATGTAAAAATGTAATAACATGTGTAGTATATTGAATTGAAATTGGAAATGTTAGTTTTTAGCTATTATTTATTAGTTTTCAAAGAAGGATGAATCATGATGTCCATCATGACATCCAATAAAGCAAGATAATACATGATGTGGATCATGGCATTGTAAAAAATGAGAAGCAAACAAGAAACAAGAACACAAGACAATAAGTAAGAATTGTATAAGAGTGGATAAGGGGCCAATAAAATAAGGGACATGGGCACATGTCACTCAAAATAGAAATCAATCATACAAGGAATGTTAAAATGCTCACATACACATATAATTGAAAACAACCAAGGTTGGTACGAGGGCCAGAAGCACATAGAAAAGTACAAGTAAAGGGCATTGGTAAATGTCCTAAGGCACATATAATATACCAAATAAGAATTGATAAATGTAATCACATCTATCTACATAAATCAATAAAGGAAAACATGTAAATGTTGGAAATACACTTGCATCTTAACTAATCAAAGCAAGAAGTGAGAGTATGCAATACTTGGAGTACAAGACTAGGTAGATGCTAATAAATACATAAGTGATATATATATATATATATATATATATATATATATATATATATATATATATATATATATATATATATATATATATATATATATTATTGAATTTTTATAGATTAATCTATTTAAGTTAGTAATTAATGTATATAATCATGATAAATAGAGTTTGTGGTGTAGGAATGACATAACATGGATGGTGTAGTCATGTAGAAGATGCCCCCAATGAGTAGATATATTGACATATGTCTCAAATGTAGAAGTAGGATACCCCCTCAATGGGTAGATTGAAGTAATAAAAGGTATGGATATCACTACACACACTCAAATAAGATCAAATAAAGTATGGTAATTTAGATAAATCAACATACAATAGCATAGAAAAACAAAATGTAAGTCTAGCGTGGTAGTAGAAATGTAAAGCATGGATAATGCATACACTTAAAATGTTTTTAGTATTTTGACATATTTGAATGTTTTTGGGTTTTTTTTTTGGAATAAGTTATGTAAAATCAATCATAAGGAGACTATGTACAAGTATTTTTAAAATAAGTTATGTACAAGTTAGCAAATAGACATTATGTATAAGAAAAATGAGAAATTATTTACAAATAAGCAAAAAGAAATACTATAAATAGAATCTACTTAGATGCATAATGTTAATTGAATTTTTGAGTTTATTTCCTTCAAGTGAGGCTCAATGATACACTTTAAGGATAATATTTCTGGTAATGAGGTATGGACCTAGCCAATTCGGTCTAAATTTTCCTTTAATTTCTTCTTTGGCATTAACATTGCGAAGATTTTATTTGAGAACAAGATCATTAAATTTTAATTATATGGTGTGAAATAATCTAGTGTAAGATGTTGTATACATTTATGGTAGATTATAAGGTGTTTAACTATTTGAATGTTTGTATGGTCGAAGTGCTTGAGCTAGTGTAGATGCTTTTTACAATACTAGTAATCAATGAGGATACCTTTAAGGAATACACAAAGAGATAGGATTTATAATTATAATGGTAAAAATATTTATGTGACATAAATGAGTGAATAAGGAGTGGCTCTTTTGGGTGTATAAATACTTTCATGATAATCCCATAATGTATAAACTTGTTGTTGTGTCAAATCTTAGAATTTGGTCACTATTTTATTCAAAATGTTATTGATGGTTTTATTGGTAGCCTTTGCTAGACCATTTCCTTGTGGTTAGTATAGAGTGGAGAATGTGTTTTTAATATTATATTTTATGCATAATTTATTTATAGTTTTATTCTTGAATGATCTTTCATTATGTGTTGTGGGTAGGTCGAAGCATGAAATAATGTGAATCATGAGGAAGTTATAAATGTCCTCCCTTGTGGTAGATTTAAGTGGAATGGCTTTCACCCACTTGGTTAAACATTATGTCGTTATGATTATGAATTTTTACATCAATGGATTCAGTGTTAATCTTTCTAATAAGGTCAAATCTCAATAACATAAATGGTCATGAAGAGTTAATAAGTTGTAATTATGATGATGATGCATGTTGTAGGTTACTGTGTCATTGATATTTGTCAAATAGTTTTGGTTATTTTGAACATTCATCTTCTATGGTGGGTTAATAGTACCCTTATTAAAGAAATTTATGTGACATGGCCTTTCCACTAAAGTGACCACCACACTCACTATCATGTAGTTGTGTAAGAAAATTTTTGGCTTCTACTAAAGTTAAGCATCAAAGTAATTGTCCATCGAAGGATCATTTAAAAAGGTCTCCACCAATGATTACATAAGGAAGTGATTATTTTTGTAAATTTAATTTGTAATTTCATGAAAAAGTGTCTAGTGTAATAGATTTGTTTAGAAAGTTATAGATATTAGAGAACTATTCTAAAGCTATGAAACTACGTGTAATGGCTAAGATGGATAGTGTAATCAAATACACATTATATATTGATGGTGATTGTAATCATTTAATTATGAAAATAGATTGATCATCATTGATGTCAATAGGAATTAAAGATGAAACACTTGACATTGCATCAGTATGTCAGTTGTCTTTTCTTGGTATAATTTCTATAGAAAAGCAGTCGAACTATGATGATAAACATTGTACCATGTTCTAGTATGGGATAAAATGTTCTTTTGTTATCTAATAGACATAATTAATTTGATTTAACACAAGTTGGGAGTCATTAAAGACTTGAATAGATATAATTTGGAGGGACTGGGTAGCAAATAAACCTAAGTTTAGTGCTTCATATTTTGTGGTGTTGTTGGTGTAGGAGAAACTTAATTGATATGCAATAGGAACTATGTGACCAGTAGGGTTGACAAAGATAATGCCTACTCTTACACTGGATGCACATTAAGATCCATCTAAGAGCATATTCCAAGTGTCAGAATGAGTATAATAAGCAATAAAATCATCTCTAAATGTGTCATTAATAGGATTGGTTTCCAAGAGTGGTGTGGCTACCAAATAGTCTGTAATGATTTAGCCCTTTATTGATTTCTAGAGAACTATCTTTACATCAAAATCTATTAATAACATGACCCATTTCATGATAAGACTAGAGAGATGTTATTTTTCCATTATAAACTTTAAGGGATCTGATTTTGCGATAACCTGAGTCTCATTATTGACCATGTAATCTCAAAGTTTTTGTGTGGCAAAAACTAATGCTAGACATAGTTTTTCTATCATAGAATAATTAGTTTTAATCAACTAATGTGTGAATGATGTAATAAACTACTTGATCGGTATGTTTATCATCATGTTGTGCTAAGAGTGATCCTAATGCATGATCGTTTGTTGAGATATATAGTAAGAAAGGTCTGTCAATATAAATGGTACTAGAATAGGCAGATTAATAAGATATTACTTGATTGTGTTGAAGCTTTCTTGAAAATATTGGTCCTAGACAAACTTTGTATATTTATTTAATAATCAAGTGAATGACTAAGTTTTATCATCAGTTTGAGATACAAAATAATGGATTTCTTAGATCTTACCTTGTAAGTATTGAAGTTGTTTTAAGTTTTTGGGAGGTGGCATGTCGATAATTGTTTTGAATTTATTAGGGTCAACCTCTCTGCCATGTTGATAAATAATTAAACCTAAGAGTTTGCTTGATGTAAATCCAAATACACATTTCTTTGGGTTTAATAAAACATTATATTATCTAAGTCATTGAAAGATCTTTCATAAATCAATAGCGTGATGTTGTCATTGTTTGGATTTAGCTAATATATCATCAGCATAATCTTTGACAATATGGTGAATCATGTCATGAAATATATGTGTCATAGTATGATGATATGTGGATATTGTGTTTTTTTAATCCAAATGGCATGATAATTTAAAAAAATGTACCCCAAGGTGTTGTAAAAGAAATTTTCTCTTGATCTTCTTCCATGATTTTGATTTGGTTGTGTCTGGTAAAGCCATCCATAAATGATAACATTTCATACCCAGCTATGGAATCTATGATCATGTCAATATTAGGCAAGGGGAAATAATCTTTTGGGCATTCTTTATTTAAATCTCAAGAATCAAAACAACACCAAATTTGTCTGTTGGGTTTCACCATGGGGATTATATTGGAAATCCATTTAGGGTGTGTTATTGGTTGAATGAAGCCAACATATAAAAGGTATTAGATTTAATCTTTGACTAAGAGAGCCACCTTAGGATGCATTTTGTGAATTTTTTGCTTGACTAGTTTGGCATCTGGGTATAAGGGAATTTGATGGACTGTTATATATGTATCAAGTACTGGCATATCTAAGTAAGACCATGTAAAGAGTTCTAGAAAATCTATTAAAGTTTGATGAATATTTGTATTCTTGTTATTTCATAGGGAAATGACTAAAAATACAAAGCATGTATCTTGATCAATTTCAAAATTGAAATCAACTATTTCCTTGTTAAGCAATGTGGAATGATATAGAGTGTATGGGGTTGTAGGAATAGTATCATTTGAATCAACTAGTATGTCCTGGGGAGAATCTAAATTTTATTCAAAGCAAACATGGGAATTTGTGTGATGAGGAAATCTATTTTTATGATATCAAGATGTGAGGTCCTCATATGCTCTGAGAAATTGTAGGAGGGATTCATCATTAGAGAAATCATCTAATATGAACATATTTGGTGAAACTATATCATCAATAATATCAGGATAGACCAATGGTAATATAGAGGTATGATTAACTATATGGTGTACATGTGAAATGGGTGGACAAAAATTTATATGCTTTAAAGTAGTGGAAGAAGATTTATCATGAAGAAGGGTAAGCTGATATCCTAACCCTTACTTTCCATGTTGTGTGGATGCCTTAACATGATTGGCTATTCCTTGTTCATTCTTTCCAAGACCTTTTCCATGATATCCCATCTTATTAAGACATTTAAGTGTAAAAGGGGAGGTCAACTGGTGATTTGGTGTTAGTGCTATTATATAACTTGGAATTTTCTGATGTGTTGCATGGTTTGAGGGTACATTGTGAGCAGTGGGTTGTGTAGGTATATTTCCAAGATTAAAGTGTGGAATATAATTATATGGAGATTTGGTAAGCTATTAGTATTTAAAAGTTTCATTATCTATTGGACATGTGTAGATATAGCCTTTGTGATTAAATTTTAGACAAGCAAGGAGTGTAGAAGGGACTGCATGCATATCATGAATCCAAGGCTTACTAAGTAATAAACTATAATTGAGGTCATTTGGCATGACTTGGCAAGTAGTTGGTAGTGTCTTAGGCCCTAAGGTAATAGTGAGTGTTATTTGACCCATGACTTTATGTGGAATGGTATCAAAAAATTTGATGTTCATATCAAAATGGTCTAGATCTTAAGGTTGTATATTAAGATGTTTAAGAAAATAAATGTTGAAAATGTTGTGTCCCGAACCATTATCAACTAACTCTTTTTACATGCATATCATTAATTTTTAATTGAATATACAAAGGTAGATGTTTTTCAATGATGTGGCATGGGGGTAAATCCTCTTTCTCAAAGGAAGTATGCTCTTCAGTCCATTGCATTATATTAAGGACAGAGGAAACATAAGCTATTTCAGTGGAAATAGGAATTATAGTATTACAAAGTGATACATACAACAAATATTTGTAAACATATAATCATTGAAGGATCTCAATAACTAAGATTTTATCAAAATGGGTGCTAGCTTGAGTGACAAAGATATATCCATGGGTGTAATTAACCTGCCTATCTTCATAAACTTAGGTGATAACATGTACCACATGATCTACTATAGGCATAGATCTGGTAGTAGGTATAGGATAAGATTTATATGTACCAAGTTTGAAGGAGGGAGGAATAGATATAACCACTAGTGTTTTTTTGTATCTAGTAGTGTTAGGGAAATACTCAAAAGTAGCTAATGAGTTATATATATCTAGGTAGAAATCATATATGTGGAATGCAATGCATGAAATTAGAGTTATAAGTTGTATAATAATATGTTTATAAAGAGCATTCCAAATGAGAGATAACAAGAAAGGTATAGAGAGCATGGAATTTTGTATTAATACATAAATAACTTTGACATGTGATATGATATTTCTAATATGTCTAGCAAGATAAACATGAAAATTTTTCCATATGAGGGATAACAAGAAAGGGATAGAGAGAATGGAATTGTGCATTAATTCATAAACAAATTTGACATGTGATATGATATTTATAATATGTTTATCAAGATAAACTTGAATTTTTTTCCATATGAGAGATATAAAGTATGTAATGAAACCTTGTATTAAAGATAAGAAAACATTGCTTTGAAGGAAAGGGATCTTAATATGTTTAACAATAACTTTATTAATATCATCCCATATTATGAAAAGTAAGCATGAAATGGAAAGAATGAAGCTTTGCATTAACATATGGTAAAATTCATCATTCATATACATGATAGGACCAAGTATGAATTCCTTATTATTTTCAAGAAATGTTTTGAAAGGAGTAAGATCTATTTGTAATTTTTATGTAAAAAAGTGTAAGGTGATACCTCAAATACAAAGGGACATAGTAAATTCAACTAGGGTTTGAAAGAAATTTATTTTTAAAATTACTATGGTAAATTTTGACAAATTAAATGTGCAATTTTGATTTAAATATGTAGGAAAAAAATCATAAAAATACTGGAAAAATACCAAGACCTAGTATAGGCAAATACGTTTTAATGAATTTTTAAAAAAAATTACTAGGGTAAATTTATAAATTAAATGTGAATTTTTTATTTTAAATATGCAATAAAAATTAGAAAAATATTGGAAAAATCAACAAAGAATTTATCCTAGGGTTTCTAGGGTTTTTATGTGCAAACGAAGTAAGTTGAGTTCACCAAATGATTTAACTATTTTGGGAATATTAAAGTATTATTCCTAATTTAGTTAAATATCTAGAATAATGAATCATTAAATAATATTGCAA
The DNA here is from genome assembly GCA_037957365.1 of Torreya grandis. NCBI lineage: Eukaryota > Viridiplantae > Streptophyta > Pinopsida > Cupressales > Taxaceae > Torreya > Torreya grandis. The sequence continues at coordinate 415,017 of JARHVA010007237.1, read as the reverse complement.
TAATTATAGTAATAATTTGTATACTTTATTATGTATTTTAAACCTTTCTAAAAATAACAATAAACAAGGAGAAATACAACTTAGCTTAAAACTAGACTGAGATGATTGAGATAGAGGTTGAAACTAGCTATGTAGGACTGGGATAGTGTTGTAAATAAAAATATAGCTTTCATCAGTAAAATGATAGGAGCATAAAAAATAAGACACTTCAGGGTTCGATGCTATAGTCCACTCCTTCCACTATTGACCAAATTGGTCACAGAGATCTGAGTTTTTTTGGTTTTGTTTTCTATACTTGTATGAGTCTGTTTATGAAATCTTAAGTGTTTAATCTTGATGCAACTCCTTGTATAGATTATTAAATCTAAAAAACCTAGACCTTTATTATGCTTGATAAAACTTGAGAAAGAGGGGGGGCTAATGTGTGTAAGATGCACTAAAAGTGTATCCATACCCCTTGTGTGGGTACACTACCTACATACTAATACTCTAAAGAGGGATCAATCCATATGTAGTTATCCCACTTGATGTGCTTTGTGCAATAGTGTAATGAGGATGAAAAAATTTCAAATTTAGAGTGTTCAAGGTGGCTAAGGACTGGTTTGATGGTTTGAATATATTTGTAGATGTGTTGGGTGATTTTATGTAGAGAATAGGGAAATTTGTTTTAGTGTTTTGTTTATATTATTGCTTTCTTTGTAAGATTTGTCACATCCCTTTGTAAATGACCTTTAGATGGGATTTTATAGGGAACTATTGGTCATTGGTTAGATGTATTCATGGTAAGCTGACATGATGAAGGATAGGAATCTGATGAAAATGGTTATTTGGGATCAAAATGTGATTATACAAGAGCACCAAACATGGGACACCCTAGGGTTCTATGTTATAGTTTGAGTTTAGTGCTCCTATCCTATAGGCTCAAGTCTTAGGGGAATAGGGTTGGCCTAGGAAATAGAGTGTAGTTGAGCTATAATCAAGGTTTAAAAGTCTATGGATGACTATGAATAATAAAAAAAGGTGTCTAAAAGGGTCATGAGATCATGCAAAAAAGTCCTATGGATAGGGTATCATAAGCCACACAATATTCAAGCCCAATCTATTATTTATGAGGGAATGTTTGACTTTATGATGCATGATGATAACTTTAATGTATAAAGAGTTGTTATGGATAGGGCCAAGGGATGGCATATCACTTTGGTCAAAGGTAAACTATTGGTTTTGGGATGGGTGTCCAACCAAATCTTGAAATTTGTCTAGGGTTATGTCATTTGGGACTTGGGATTGGCCTAAGAGTTCTATAAGGATATTATTTTGGATGGTATATGTATAAAACAAATCCAAAATGGATATTTGTGTAGGTGTATTTTGGAGTTATTTGATAATGTCATATGTCTTTTCCTTAAAAATGGTAATTGTCTTGTTCTTAGCTAGCATAAAAGGTTGGATAGATTCATTGATAGGTGGTTGAGGGCTTGGAATGGTAATCTTAGACCATCGAGTTGTGATTTCACAATCCAAATTAGATATATGATCATTGTAACTAGAAGATGATGGATATGGGCTAGAGAGGATAATTATTGATTATCAATGTACTTAATTATGGTCATAGGGTAATGAAGAGTTATCAACATAAGGTATTGAAATGGTAATCCTTGGCTGTTATTATGTTTATTTATGATCATAGGTCAAGGAAGAATTATTGGCATAGGTAGGTTGATTTGTAGTGTTATCTAATGGTCTTAGTCTATTGGAACTTGGTTTAGGATTTATAGTAATTGTAGATACATGCCCACCTATAATATGACCTACAAGTTTCTTATAGTCATGTGAAACTACATGCTAAGTTTGTTTATTATTGGGGTCATTTTGGCCTTAGTTCTTCCCATTTGGTTAATGTTATTGTTGTTGATACTAATATTATTATTGTGTTTTCTTTATTGTTGTTGTTGTTAATTGGTATTGTTATTCTATGGAAAAGGATTTTGGTAGATAACTAGGTTTTGATTGGAATTAAATGCTCTATTATCTAATTGGATTTAACCATTTTTCAACATATTTTTAATAAGGTGCTTTAACTTCACATAATGGCATATGGAATGTCCATGAACATGATGGTATTCATAGAAATCATGCTTTTTGTACCAATATGGATATAGTATACCCTTAGGATAGTGTTTTGGAATTGGCCAACTAATCATATTGACCACATCCAATTTACAAAATAGTGGTTCAATGGGTTCACCAAGATCACTAAAGACCCTAGGAGTGGTTCTTATTCTTACAGGAGGGGTTTTCAAAGGTGGTGGATGTAGCATTTGAGGAGATTGCATAGGATACTAATGTGGAATAAGCTACATTTATGACATAGGCTAAACATATGGTGTTTTCACTATTTGAACATGATGTAAATTAGTTATTCCATTACTAACAACATTCTTGTTATGATTAAATTTATTGGGTTTTTCATTGTGTGTTATCCATAATATTTGGCATATTGTCTTGAGTAGAGGCCATAGTAACTTCCTCAATGAATGGGAAATTGAACATGTCACCTAATGAAGTACTTTAGGAAAATGGGTCTACACCCAAATTAGCTCGACCTATCAAATCAAGTGGCACTCCTATTGAATGAGTTAGCTCTATGTGTGGAGCATTCGATCTAGCCACGACATTGAAACTGCATACAAGGTTCAGATAGGTTAGATATGCTTGTTGAATTTTTTTGAATTGGTCTTCCATGGTGAACTTTCCTTTTGAAAGCATATTTGTATCTTGATATGAGATCAACATGAGCATTTAAGGGTAGCTCGTAGAGGCATGTTCAATAGTTTGGGTGTAAGGTACATTTATAAGCACTCTGACTAGACTAGGTGAGTTTTCATGGGGAAATTCCTATGGAAACTTAGCCCCTAACTCCATGGATCTAACTAAAACCTTATCTTTATTTTCAAGCACATTATAATCAAACAAGTATGGGTCATATGTCGATAACATTATAACGTAGTATGATTGTGGTTGAACTTATTAAATGATAGATGGTACAGTATCAAGGTATTGGTTTGTTTGTTCTTATTCTTGACTCAGATATGGGGTGTATTAACTAACTAATGTGCTAATGAATCTTAGCTTTTTACACATATTGAGTAGTGTAAGGAGGATAGGGATCCATCTCACAAACTAAATCATCAACATATGGGTCTTGAATAAAGGTAAAATTAGTGACCACGTTATCATAATATAGATTATATATGGTTTTAATACATGTGTAGCAAGGCATATCCAAATACAGAACTAACCTCTCACAAAAAAAGGGTCTATAGTTCTCAAAAACTCTTAAAACATGGTCTAAATGGAAAATTTTCCAAACTTGGTAAATTAAAAAACATGGTCTAAAATGTCCTCAAGGTCTAGTGTCTCACACATGAATGGTCAAATAAAAGGTAATTTGGATCCTTATTTTTGGAAAAGCATTTCAAACAACTTTAATATAGGTCTAAAAATAGAAAATTGTGCTAGGTATTTGGGAAAAGGCACAAAACTAAGATCAAAAGATATGAAAAAATATAAAAACTAAGGTAAATGCTAGGTATTTGGGAATACAACACAAATCTAGATTTGAAAACACACTAGGTGGAGGAAAAAATGGCAAGGTAATTAATATAACAATTTGAAACACTTAGAATCAAACTAGGCACACGGATTCAATCAAAAACTTGACCATTTGGTAAAATACATTAGAAATTAGGCATATGAATATAAATAATTGTGAAAAACACTTTCAATTAAGAAAAAACAAGCACTAGGAGTAAAACATTCAATCTCAAGTGATAATCAAGACTCAAAAGTAAACTAATCACACTTAAGGTTGTACTTGAAAATATAGTTTTGACCTTAGTTCTAAGAAACAAAAGAGACGCAAGGAGCATGAAAAATAGATTACCTCATAAATATAGGAACACATATCTTTAAATCCATCAAGGAATTAGTCCAAGTTTCATAATTCAAAAGTAAGAGGTAAACACCTAAGTCAAAATTAAACAAGGCATATGTATGAACCACTCAATGTTTCAATCTGAACATCACAAGACGAATTTAAAATTTGGTTTATAATACTTGGTTTCTAAAATGGATAACATTCTAAACCAAAATGGAAGACATAATGATACTAATTATAGACCAAAAGGCATATATGGTTTTGAACTCATTTTGACATAAGGTAAAAGTTTTGAAATAATACAAGGAATGTAATGATGATATTTTGCTCAAAAGGTATGATAATGGCTTTTATTCCAAAAATCTAAAGAAAAAAACTTATGATGAAATGGACAGTGTAATGACACCCCTTTCAAACATGTGACACACACAAATGTTTTGAAAATGTCTAAGGCAAAGTGTGGTATCAAATGGGTAGAATAACACCTCTTTAGGCTAAAATGGGTGTACAAACATGTGATTGAATCATGACTTATTTGAACATGTTTTTGAAAAAAAAAATTTAGACTCAAAATTATGGAAGTCAAATAGATAGACACAAAAACTCCTAAGTGTATTTTCCAATCGCTAGAAATTGTTAAGGTTACTTCGTATTGTCAAATTCTATCGATATACTCCTTATTAAGAGAATTTTTTTTGTTAATCCAGTAAATTTAGATGTGCATGAAAAGTAAGGTTTTTTTATGCCCCCTCTTCTCTAAAGAATTATTATGGTGACATATAACTTCAAGATACACACCTTGCATTGATAATATTTCTATGCCAAGTGGAATTTGTCTAAAAACTATAAGTTTTATGCATTTATAGATGGTCCCATATGTGTGGTTAACACCAGGGCACAACACATCATTTGGATCAAAGATAATTAGCTTGTTGTAAAAATTTATTGTCCTTTTTACGACCACTACTTCTATCATATTTATTAATGTAGTGTGATATCCATGTTAGGCCATTATTTTGAGGCAAATATTGCTAACATAGTTAATTTAAATGCTGAAACTAACATCCTAATGAGTCACCCTAAATTTTTATACCCCACCATGGATTATATTTGAAACAATGCTAAGAGATGAAATCCTAGGTCAATTCTTCCTTAAAGAACTTATAGGGAGGTGATGAAATCCTATTGACAAGCCAAGTGCATGAAAGAAATAAAAATAGGAATTTAAAGGTCATTTTTTGGATCACCCAAGTTATTCAAAATTGAGGAGAGAATAGAAAATTTACTTTTAAGATTTGACTAAGTGAATAGGAAATGGAAAAATCACTTTTGCATCACCCAAGTTCCCTAAAAGGGATAGGGGAGAGTATATGTGTAAGGTTTGGTTTTTAAGAAAAAAATAAAAAACATCAAACAATAAACAAAAATATCTTAAGAGCACTTAGTCTAGGATTTGTTTTCAATTTAAAGCAATAAGTGAAGTGTGAGTTGAAATTTATCCCCTTCGATTTATTTGTATTTTTAAACTTTTGAAAAATTAAAAAAAAAATCTACTAGATGATTTTTAAGCACCAATTATAGGTGTGGATTGAAAATTTGAAGTTTTAAAAACATCCCTTCTTGGCCTTAGGTCTTGTAAAAATTGTTATGGTGATTTTCTTGTTTATTTATAGAAGAGTTAATCATCAAGCAAACTTTCACTTTGAACTCTTAGATTTTATTTCTTTTTCACACAATGAAATATGTATACACATAATATTTGTAATTTTTATCAATTAGTGATGCTTTCTATCTTGCAAGAACCCATCAAGTGTTAATATCTCTTATTACACACCCTAAGGGGTGTACCAAGAAAGGGGTGGGAAAAACATTAGTGCTCTGTAGTATTTTTATCCCTTATTCCCACTTATTACCAATCCAACTAGCTCTTAAAAACATTCTCCTAAGCTATTACTCCTATTTTTGATACTCCTCAAATCTTTTACCACCTTCTATACCCATTTTCATAACCTAAAACCCCTTTTGATAGTTTACATGACTAGGTCAACTTGTTAGGCCTTGTACTCTTATTGGTGAAAATCATTTAGGGTTTAAGTTAGCTATTGGTGGACCTAGCCCATGACCTAGTGACTTTTTACTAATAATGATACTAGGTCGACCCTATTGGATAAATTTTTTGGAAGGGTTTAGGGTTGAATATACCTATATAAACACATCCATTTTTCCATTATTAAAGAGACATCAAGAGTTATTATTCATTTTAACTTCTTTAAAATATTCTTTTCCACCTTTCTACTTGAGAATTCTTAGCTTAGGGTTTATACTTGGAGAAGAATATAGTATTATGGAGAAGTTTTGGATGCTTTGGCTTTTCTTAGTGATCCTTATAAACCACAAAAACCTCTTGTGAAGCACCTTTGTCCAAGGGAGAGATTGATTCTTGATGGGTTTGTTGAGGTCAACATAACCCCCATTTTAAAAAAATGGGGACCCTTATTTTAAATTATGTAAATTTGTACCTTCAAATTGAAAATTCACTTGATCAAAGTACCATTAACATGTTTACACATTATTTTTATTTGAAAATCATCCACACTTGGTTCTCATTTGGATTGATTTAAATATTTTTAGGTGATCATTTTTTTCTCCCTTCTAATGTTGTTAATGATTATTGCTTGTGTTTTTCTATTGCAGGTTCAATGAAATCTCATTTGGGAATGAGCATGTTTAGGTTTTGTGCTTCAATATTAAATTTATATTTTATTAACCTTCAATTTTTAAAAGATTAATTAAATCTATTTTAAGTCATGTTAAAACCCTAGTATAATGTTTTAACCTGTGTCCCTTTTGAATTAAATTCAAAATTACGTAAGAATAATTAATGTGGGAAAAATTATTTGTGCCATGGAATTAGTTAAGTTTTATCCTAAGGCTTAGTAATGTTTTTCAACATGACCAAACCTTAGTATAAAAATATTATGCTTGGTACCTTCATGTCCTATGACCCCTTGGTCTATTTTATTATTATCATGGTTTATCTAGTCACATGGTCCCTTTCATTTAATTGTTCTAACTTAGCCTAAAAGCCTTATCCTAAAGTTTTAATTGCATTTATTAATACAATGAAAACCTAGGCTAAAGATTTATGCCCTATCTTTTATCATTCACGGGATCACCTTTATTATGTTCTAAAATTAGCTTAAGATTTAATCCTAAGGTTTTATTTTGTGTTTATTAACATGAATAAAAACCTTAGTCTTAAGATTTTATCCTAAGTTCCATGTGTTTCCCAAACCTAACCTAAACATTTTTATTGATCACAAGATCAATGTTATGCATTTATTTAAGAAATATTGATTTAATGGTGAGAGTTAATTCAAGAATTAAACATAGCCCCTAAATAAGTGAGAAGGTGACAAGTGCCACCATCACATGAACCTTGATAAAGATCCAATGGTACATAACAAAATTTGATTTGATGTAGCATGATTGATCAGTTGAAGATGATCTAATAGTGCAAGATTAATGATGAAAACTCAAAAGAACTCATATCAAGTGTAAATATGCCAAGTTTCATGTCTATAGTGAACAATTAAAGCCTGAGCATGTCCCCAAAGATCAACGGTACTTGGCTAAGTGTACACATTCAAATCAATGATGTGTATTGAGTTAAAACTTTAGTGAAGCTCTAAACAAGTGAAAAGGTGATAAGTGTACCAATTTCAATGAAAGAACATTTAGTAGCCAATGTCATTCCACCCTTAGGATTGGGATCTAACAGAGCATGTTGATCTAGTCAAACAAGATCTAGTGGTGTATAATGAAGGTTAAAAATTCAAGAGTGAATATAGAGATGATAAGTGACACAATCATGGGACATAAATTAAATATAGAGCATCTTTCAAAGATCAATAGTACATAGATGAGTATGCACATTCTGATCAATGCTCCACATAGCAAGACATATGATGCAATTGATTAAGATCCATGGATCACATTCATTTGGGTGATGATGATGCAATGGTGCAATATCAATGTTGACATTTCAACAAAGATCAAGATGAATATAGAAATTTCAAGTGTCATAACCATAAGGAAAATAAAAAAAAGCCAATGATGTTCAATTTCTCAAATTGAGATCAACAAACTATATTGATCCAATAAAATAGATTTAAGAATATGAGATAAAGACTTTTCAAAGGGTTCAGAACCAATGGAATGATGAGACAAGACCAAAAAGTGACAAACAATCATATTTCAAATATTAATGAGCAAGATGCCATGACAATACCACATTGGAGTCATGTAAGCAAAATATGTCAAGTTTAAGATTTTTTGGACTTATGGAAATACAAAGGTATAAATTCTCAATCCAAATAAAATATAAGTCATAAAATTCACATTTTTTGAACTAGATACCTCTATTAAATCACTAAGAAGACCTTAAAAAAACCCTAGAAAGTATAAAAACTGTAATTTGACCCTATGCTCATTAAAATCAATCAAAGGAAGATTAGATTGTCATTTATGTAAGGATAATTCGATCCATAATTAAATATTAAACCACTGGCAAGAAATTTAGGGAAATTCATAGCCATATAAGCCTAAAAAAGTATTTATAAAGAAGATGTGGAGTTTTATTTGACTTTAGATATAGAAAGGATGATTTTCAAGGATACACAATTTGATGCCACATCTCTAAACACAAGGGACAATAATTAGTCGATCCTATTTTGGACCATTGAGAACCATCAACCCATCAAAAGAGAAGAGGAAAAGAATGTGTCTATAATGAGGTTCTACTATAACATAGTCACCATTCAGATGACAAGACTATATTATGTAGTATTTAAACCCAAGGTACTACATTGCATAGCTATCCTTGCTCCAATTTTTAAAGATGAAAAAATAGATAAGGGAATGATTGTTCATGAAAGTAGTTTCATAAAGATTTCTTATATTTATCTCATAAATTTTGAGAATTATTTCAATTTTCCTAAACCACAAGTAGACCTAACCATAATCAATAATTGGGCCAAATATAACTATTTGAAGAGTATCCTTTCCTTATGGTTGTAGTCTAAAAACCAAGTGTTTTTTGAATTCAACAATAACATCACCATTGGTCAATTCAAACCTAGAATAAGAATGATCATGAAAATTATGAATATATTGTGTGAGAAATCAATCACTACATATGCATATAAACTTTGGGTCCCCTTAATCTATTTCATGGTCGAGAAACAAGTCACCCCTCCTCTTGGTGAAGTAATCAGTGCTTGTTTGAGTAAAAGTTTTTTTGAAGTCAAGAAGAGGATTAGGGATCAATTATACATGATTTCATACCTTTTGGATTCCCTCCTCACCTTAACAAATATCCCAAACCTTAGGTAATGGTTAGCTAATAGGACACAAACTATCTCATAATATTAATCCAAGTTACATATCTTTGAGTACAAGGATCACATCCTATTCATATGTGATTGTGTCTTTCCTACCATTAATGAGGCCATCACAAGGAGCTCAATTATGAGATTCAACCCCATAATAAATAAAAATATTGATGCCATAGTGTATATATGGATATATATAGATTTTACAATCATCAAGATTGATGGAACCCAATGCACTCCCCTCAGATTACCATTTTATGTACCAATTAAACTTACAAAGAAAGAAGTAGTTTATCAAATATACAATGGAATAAATGGTCTTTGTAAGACCAAAATGAAGGGACTACTTCATACCCTCACCATAAACATTGGTAGAACTATGTTTTCATCATGGGATAATATTGAGCCTCACTACTTCAAAACACAGGACCTCATTCAATATTCAATTTTATGAGATAAGGTAGTGGGATCCCCAATGAAGGGTTAAGGAGAATTTAAAGTCAAAATGAATAAATTTACCTTAAAATTAATAACATGGTCCTTTATAACCCATATACACAAAATCCTCTTCATTCTATGAGGTCACTATTAGATTGAAAAGGCACAACATCAACCTAGAATTTAGGATGGAAAGGGAGCAAAATGTAGATGATGACAAATTGTAACTAGGACCAAGGCAATACCATTTATTTAGTTTTATGCCTTATAGGCCTCCACCATCCTAGTTATAAACATAGTCTAGAACTAAGGCAAAAATTTAGTAAAGGCCAAAGGAGAGAAGGCTTGATGAAATTATATCTTCTTCATCCCAAGCAGAGGAACACAGATCACTAGTGGAAGAAGTTCACATAGTAGCATTGGACCTTGATGAGACCATTGAGGATGCCATAAAAATTCTATCATTAGCCTATGAGTCTAAAGATGAATAAATGAAGGACATAAAATAAGAGAAGGGGAAGAAAGTGTTGGATCTAGTTCCTATAGACACCCCCAAAATAAAAGATGAATTGGTCATTTTTCTAGTGAAGGCAAAGAAGCCCCGGGTGAATTTCACTCCTCCTTTGAGTGAAGTTAAACTATTTAGTAAAGAAAACTTAATTCATGGTCCAACCAATCCATAATGGTTCATCTATGGAAAATTGTAAAAGGTACGAAGTGCACAACATCCATGGGCTAGGATGAAGGCCATCAATATCACAGATCATGAAGAGGTCAAGCCATGGATCCTAACTCTACAAAAGGAAGATGAAAGGAGGATGGTCACTCTAGGAAAATCAAGTGGATAAAAAATGGAAACTCTAGCCCCAAAGGTAACACAATCTTTAGTTGGTGTCAAATTTAACCCAATAACAACTAGTTTGTAGAAGGTAACTGAGAAGAAGGCCATGGTTAGTGGAGAAGAGTTCACTTTCTAAAAAGTGGAACATTTTATTGGATTAACTCCAGTTGGAGGAAAAAATCTTGGCAAGGACATAATATTTGAATAAAATGTTCTTTAACTAGCTGAGACTTAGTTAAATCAATTTTAAATAATTATCAAGGTCATCATGTAGCAAAACAAAAATTTGAAAGAACAAGCCATCTTGTCAATCTAAGAAGATACATTCAATAAATTTGAGGATACCATGGCTGATTTTTTTAATTATTTAAAGTCATTTAAAATCAATCAAGAGGTAATAAACAAACAACACACCATGGATATAGGCTAGGTTGGCCAATGTTAGGCTTTAAACTACAAAATAAAGGATTTGATCAAATTATTGACTAAAAATCAAATCCCTAAGTTTAGGATAGTTAGCCTAGCCCACCTGAATATGGCTATAACTATATTAATTGATAAGATCAAAGCCCTGAGTAGCTGGTCCAAGTAGATAGAGGACTTTTATAAGGACCTCAAATAATAAGAGGATATGATATTACACATTTTGGATAGCTTAATCAAAGAACCCACCACCCTTAGTCCACTAGGCCTTATCATTGAAGAGGATTTCAAGCATAAAACTACTCAGTTCGTGTAAGAAGTGAGGAATCAAGAACAAGGAAAAATATGGGATGATAATAAGAAGATCGTGGGCCTATTTTTGTCATTAAAATAAAATAAAGGAGATAGCAAGAGCATCAAACAAACTTTGGAAAGGTTTGAGAGGGATCTCAAGGGCCTAGAAGATCAAGAAATGGAATTGTTCATGAGACCTATCAATGATCTCCAAATAATCATTGAACAACATGATAGAATGAAGATCTTGTCAGGAAGGTAGAAGACTACATCATCATAAGGGTCCCAATGTCAAGCCAATTGACTTATGATATTCTATTGTATAGAGACATTATATATTTTTGAAAAGAGAATATTCTTTTTATAAAGACATGTACAACTTGTAAAACACATTGCTTATAGGTTAGTCATTTTAGAATGTCTAAAATGTTCTCAAAGAATTGTAAAAGGATAGCTATCCTTAATATCTAACATGACTAATTGGCATACCTCATGAATAGTCTATATAAAGAGGTATTGTCAATTGTATAAGGAGGAACTTTTGGAGCCAAAATTATTTTGTAAATTTTGAGCAAATTAATACAAAGTAAGGATTTTTGAAATTTTGGTCCATATTTTCTTGTGTGAATTGATATCATGGTTTCTCTCTCATTTGTCTAGTCTCATTTTAAAAATTTAATGGTTCTTATGAATTCTAGATGCATATATATCAATGCAAAGTTGCTAATTTGTGTTAATGCTAGACTAATTAAAATTTCTTAGGTCTACTTTTCTTTCTTTGTTCTTATTACATCTTGTCTAATACTATTTGCTTATAGGGGTGAAATTCTTAAATAAAATCCTATTCTTATTTGCATCTTTTCATACCTTCCTTAGATGCTTGCCTAATGTGTGATAGGAATTGAGGTTGTGCTACTTCATGTTGCACATTGGTTAAATGCATGTTCAGATGAAATTAGAACTTTGTCATAATGTTTTAAATAAAGATCAACAACATACCTCTTTTTTGTCTTACCCTTCTTTTTCCTCTTTTTTTATCAATTCACCTTAGACTAGTTTCATTATGAATACTCATCTTAGTTTAGATTTAGAGTTAGGTTTAAGCATAATTCACTTTAAATAGCACATGTCATCTTCAAAATAAAAGATTAACTATTGAGTCACGGTGGTTCCCAACCACCAACTAATATAAATTTGTGAAACAATCACTTGTTTTACCTCTATTCCACCAAAGATAACATGATTATCATAACTTATAGCCCATGCATTGAATTCCCTAAATTTAGAAGTGAGTTGTGTTTCCTAAACACTAATAACCACCTATGATACATGTTTAGGCATCAACAAGATACACATTCTACTAGTGCTTGAAGGAAGGATTAGTTAAATATTTGAAAATTTGCAACATCTTTGCTAATATTTCAATAATTATATTCAAATATAGATGTATTTTTTACATATTCATGTTTTTCTTAACATATTTATGTAAATATCATTGATATTAATTGTTTTATACCAATTTTTTTGCTTATTCAGATAAAGATAGATGTTCGTTGGAGATATATGAGTAATTATTGTAAAGATAGCTTAAGATCTATGAATCCAAGGTGTTTGAGGTTAGTAATAGCAATTTTTTCCAAATATTGATTGGATCTGTGAAAATCTGAGTTTATCTAAGCTTGAAACATGTGAATATCACTCATACTTACATGTTTGAACATGTATTTTAACTAAATTAGTTAAATATTCATGTCCTTTGTCATTATTTATACAAATTTGTGTAAAATTTGCTTAACATGCAAGTTTGATTATTATTCTTTGTAAAGAGAAGAATTACACATTATATTTAAAATAAGGTTCAAATATTTCAAGCTAGAATTGACAAGGATAAGGACTAGGTCACATGTAGAGACAAGGGTTCATCTTCTTTCATTTAAAGTTCATAGGAGAATCAGGTGAGATAAAGGTAAGCATATACTCTCAAAGTCTCTACCATCTTCACCAGTTCAAGGTCTTCCCATGTTCAATCCCTATAAAAGTATGGCCTGGCTAGGTGGTTCTTTAATCAATGTGTTAGGTGTGGTACATGATCTTCCTCATAATCTTAAAAAGTATTTTCCTACTTTTAGTCCTAATGGTGTTGTAACTATTGAAGAACACATTAGAAGTTTCAAAGATACTTCAAGACTATTGAATGTGATTCAGGAAGATGTATGATGTAGATTAATTCAATTTACTTTCAATGATGTTGCATATGAATGGTTATTAAACCTTCCTAAAAAATACATAACTAGCTGGAATGATTTTAATAATTATTTTATTGATCAGTTTAGAAAAATCATCAGTCTATGTGTTCTTTACCAATAGTTTACCATTGTTAAAACAGACTCAAATGATCTCATAAAAGCCTTTAATACTATATTATATAAGATTTTTAGTAGAACCATATCTCCTTATAGACTTGATGAAGCCTTAACATTAGATATTTACAATGATGACTTGTATCCCATGACTTCTATCTTTCTCAAAAGATTTGTTTAGGTTATTAATACACTAGCCCTAACTTATGTTAAATCAATTATCATTAATGATTAGATGAAATCCTAAGGCCAAATGACATAAAATATTCCTAACATTACTCTAAATTTTCCAATTATGAATGTCATTACCAATGACAATCAAAATATGCCCACCTTAAATTAGCTTCCAATTCTAAACCAATTACCTTTGAGTCATGCACATTATGGCCAAAACCTAGGAATATTGAAAAATGTTGTAAGTTGATCTCATCCACAAGACTAGAGGGATTTGATGCCTGCATATAGTAGCAATACCCAAGTGTATAATCTTAAGGCACCCAAGAGTGATAATGACTCTATCTAAAAAATGATTCAAAAGCTAAGCACTGATTTCCTTCAACTATAAAAGCAAGTTGGAAATACTAGGGAAAGTTATAATAGAAAATTCTCTTTCTAAAGATTAAATAAGACTTCAAATAAATTTTAAAATAATAATAGCCATAATAATGAATCATTTATTGATAATAATGTGCCTTATATAAATCTAAGTGATGTATATTTTCCTGATTATTGTAGAGTTAATTGTACTTTAAAGCATGGTGAATTAGAGTGTCTAGAATTTGTTAATGATTTTAAAGATTTTCAAGAAGAGTTAGATAATTTTGAAGTTGTCCCTAATAAATACAATGGTATACGTACCTCAAGTTCTTCAAGGTCATCTAAATCTTCTCATTCAACTCTCATGGTCAAGACATTTGAGTTCCATTTCAAGAAGAGAATGAGCTTGAGAATATTCCTTAAGAGATCCATGCTTTTAAAAAATATATAATGAAGACCTATCCTCTGATAAAAAGGGAGTAGAGATAACCTTTAACTACCTCAACTCTACCAAATGACTTTGACACTCCTCCTAATAATACAATAGATAATAATTTAGAGGCTCCTAAGGGAATTACTTCCAAAAATAGTACTAATACATCTAATTATTCCAATAAGACTGGATATAATATAGTGGAAGACCTGAAAAAGATCAAACCTAACATTACTTTACATGGATTATCTCAGATTATTAAAAAAAGGGATTTTTGGTTGAAGTCTTTGTCTAGGAACCCTAGTAAGTCTCAAAAGGCTTCACATGCTAGCATTGTAATACACAAGAGTAAGGAAGATGTTTCACCTTTTTTGCTTATAGTCAAGATATTTGGTAAGAATTTGTATATTTTTTTGGTAGATTTAGGTGATTTTGATAACATCATGCCTAATGGCATTTGTGAGAAATTAGGTTTGAATCCAATTAAAATAGATAAGGTTGTGACTTAGATAGATAAATCAAGAGTCAAAGTAATTGGTGAATTATTAAATGTTCACATATAGATTGATTTTGAACCAAGGATTTAATAGTTCATTAACATCTAATTGGTGGAAATTTTTGATGCATATAGAATGCTGCTAAGTAGAGACTATACTAGATCTCTAAGTGGTTACATGTCTATTGATTGTTCACACATGTGGTTACCTTAAAAAGGAGTTCCCAATCAGATCGAGATAAAGAGGGAACCCAAGATGAAGTATATGATTACTAAGTAAAATAAAACCAATGAGAGAGTCAACATGGTTAACTGAGATCCAAGTGTTTACACTTATGATGCCCCAAAGGTATGTAACTCCAAAACTTCTCATGTTGTGCCTAGATTATGGAAGCTATATATTGATGATGATAGATGTAAATCAAGTTTTGGAGTAGGATTAGTGTTAATCAATACCATTGGTAATGAACACAATGCCTCCTACAAACTCCAATTCCCACACACTAATAATCTTGTAGAGTATGAAGCACTTGTTCTTGGATTACAAATTAAAATCAAACACAAGGTCAATGAACTATTAGTTTTTGGTGATTTTGAACTAGTAGTTAATTAAGTCAGAAGTAGATATCAATACAAATTGTACTATCTTAAGAAATATAAATTTAGAGTGTGGGACTTAATTGAATGTTTTAATGATTTCAAAATTATGTCAATTCCCAATGAAGAAAACAAGGTTGCTGATGAACTTGCTTCAGTTGTAGCCAACCTTACACCCAATCAAAATTCCAAGTTACAAAGCCTCACCATTAAATTATTTCCATGTCCCTCAGTGCCATATAATGTCAACCACTTGCAAGTATTTAGTGATGATCAATAGATTACCAACTTAGGGATATTTAAGTCTCACATCATTGATGAGGTCAATGAAAATACCCTTGATGATGATAAAGTTGAAGGCAAACTTAATGATAAGGCCATTCAATTGAATGATAATAAGATCCCCAAATGAATGATAGCCTTAGAGAGACTATTTGATTTAGATAGACTAGCTAAGGCTATAAAGATTTCCAAAGTATATGGGAAGGACAAAAATGCAATTGACCTAAGTTCTTAAGGTCAACCTTAGCTGGTAAACATTGGTACAAGTTACACAAGTATAGAAACTAATAGATCCAAAGATCTACTGACAAAGTATAAATATGTAATAACATGGTCCTATGATGACTTAAAGATCTTTGATCCTAGAGTCATGACCCACACCATACCTCTAAAGGAAGCTTTCAAGCCATTTAGGAAATAACAAGGGTCAGTCAACCCTATTTTAGAACCAATGATATACAAAGATGTCAAAAAATTACGAGATACTAAGATAATGTTTCCTGTTAGACACTCCACTTGGGTAGCTAAATTAGTACAAGCTAGGAAGAAAAATGGTGAAATCAAATTGTGCATTGATTTTCAAAATTTAAATAGACCATATAAAAAAAGATGATTATCCCTTAGCTTCTCTTGACCAAGTTATCCAAATCATTTTGGTTTTGCTATGATGTCCTTTCTTGATGGATTTTTAGGGTATAATTAGGTTCTTGTAAATAAGGAAGATAGGTTGAAGATTGCATTTACTACTAAGTGGCACACTTTTGATTACAATATAATTCCATTTGGGTTAATCAATGTAAGTGAAACCTTTCAAATAGATATTGTATACACATTCTAAGGCCTCATAGGTAAGTGCATTATTATATACATGGATGACCTGATTGTTATTTATAAAAATAGGTATGATCACGTTATGTACTTATAATAGGCATTTGAAAGGTGTATAAGGTATGAAATCTCCCATAATTCTAAGAAAAAACATGTTTTATGTAATTGAGGGAAAGCTATTAGGACATGTTATAACTAAAGATGGGATATATATATATATATATATATATATATATATATATATATATATATATATATATATACCCTAATAGAGTAAATTTAATATCAAAGATAAAACCCCCTAATAATAGGAAAGAACTAAAGTCTTTCTTTCGTAAAATCAACTTTGTGAGAAAGTTCATTTTTAGTCTTGAAAAGATTATGAAGCCATTGAATGACATGTTGAAGAAATATGTCAATATCACATGGAATGAGGAGACTAAGAGATCTTTAAAAAACATCAAATAAGTAATTGGACAAGCTCCTATACTGATAAGTCTAGATTTCACTAAACATTTATATCTTTATTCCTTTACCTCTAATCATATAATAGTTATAGTTCTAACTTAGAAGACATATAAGTACTAAACTTAATAATGTTGAGTTGAACTATTATTTTATTAACAAGCAAGAATTTTCTTTAGTCAAGGTAGTAAATAAATTTAGGCATTATGTCCTTAGAAATAAGATACATGTAATCCTATCAGACCCTACTATTAAGCTAATGTGTTGGAGAATTTTCAATGATGTCATCCCTGCCATGAAGCTAATGTGTTGGATAGTTTTTAATGATGTCCTAGTGATTTCATGGATGTGTCCATTTTATTTGATGAAGTACCTTGATAGTCCTAGTGACAATGACAAAGTATGCAATATGCTTATCCTAATATGCTTGAAGTAGGCTTGGTTGATCTTCAGAGATTATTTGTATAGAGATGATTAGGGATGATTATGGTGATATAAAGATGTGTAAAGGGTCATATCACAAGTCAAGGATTATTTTAGAGCTTGTGTGAAATATTTTAATTCACCTATTTATTCATTATGTTTATCTAGGCATAGTTGGCTCTGTGACAGATAAATTTGAGGAGGTAGTTTGATGACATCATAATTTCCACTTGTGGATAATTAAAGGGGAGTTGGTCATATGGTTATGATCACATTAGTAAAAAATTTCTATGGTCCAATTCTCAAGTCATGTGATTAAGTTAAACCAAATAAATGTGTATGTAAACTTGGGCTCTTAGGCATTTTGATAGTGTTTTCTATATTCAAACAAAGTTGAGTAAGTAATTTGGTGACATCATATCTCACATGTATGAAAGTTTAAAGATTAGATTGATATATGGATGAATTACCATATGAGATAGTATATTATTTTGAAAATTTCATGTCATGTAACTAAACATGATAAAAATATGCAAGTGAAAAGTTTGGATCCCAAGCAAATTGACAGTGTTTTCCCATACTTTGCCAAATTTGCATGTGGCAAGAAAAGCTGAGTAGTCATTTGATGTAGTAATATTTTGAACATGAGGTAGTTTAAAAATGATTTTATAATATGGGTTTTTTAAGTTTTATGCCTAGTTTTTATGTGCTAAATTTCAAGCCATGAAATGAAGCACATCAAAAGATATATATGTGCAAATATGGCCTTCCAAGCAGTTCTAAGCATAGTTGGCTTTGTGGTAAAAAAATCTGAGTGAGAATATTAATGGTGTTATATCTCTCATACATGAAGTTTTAAGGAGTATATTTATATATGGTTGAATTACCCTATTTGAGGATATCATATGGTCCAAAAGTTATTAAGGTCCAAAGTTGGCCTTATAGGCAAATTGCAATGGTTCCCATAGTCTATTTTTTAAGAGTTAAAGATCAGGCCCAAATAAAGATCTAATTCTAAGAGGGTGTTATTATATATATATATATATATATATATATATATATATATATATATTATAAGAGGGTGTTATTTTATATATATATATATATATGTATATATATATATACATATATATATATATATATTGAGTATTGAAAAATATGAGTTCAAAGAGTTCATGATTTAACACCGAGTAAAGGTAAATGATAAAGATCTAATGGTTTGCATTTAATCATGTGATTGAGATCAATGGTATGAATGGAGTTAAAGTGGTCAACCTATTTGAAGTTTAACATAATTAAATAATGAGATAAATAAAATAATATCGATGGTGAATTATTGATCTAAGATGTGAGGACACGATATGATATCATAGTGTCTGAGGTTTAACTGTGACCATTGGCATTTGAATATTTGAATTTTGCAAAGGGAAAAACTAGTGCTATGTAATTTATCCATAAATTTTGATCCAATATAAATTTTAAGGTGATATAAAAATAAAAGTTAAATTTGAATACATGGAACATATAGTGAACCTATTTATAAGGTTTTAATTTATGTACATTCAAGGATATTGAGCTCAAATTTGGCTATAGGTTTGATTGTGTTCTACAAGTAACCCACGAAGGCTAATTGAGTTTATATTGATGATATTTATAAGTATCATGATGAATTATCTATTGGAGAATGTTTTATAATCCATAAGGATCATATATGTGGTAATTAGAGGTTTTAAAAATCTATATTTTGTATGACCAAAGACAAAGAAGTTGACTATGTTTGTTGAATTCACTAGAAATTTGAGTGACCATCTTGCAGAGGCAAGTTAAAGGTGTTATTAGGAGAGTAGAAGAATAAAATGAGAATGGATATGTTCTATAATTATCTAAGGCTTATTAAAATGAATTTTTTGTAATGATATGCCTTTTATCAAATATGAAGAGTCAAAATAGCTTGACTATATTTTGATTGTATATGACCAATCAGAGTCATCATTTTATGTATGTTGTTTTGAGTGCTTAGAACATGTGTTGATGTGTATAAATCACATGTAGGTATATATCATGTCCTTAAGGGTTCACCCATGTGATATAATCATATGTTTATGTGAAATATTTGAGTAGTTGGTTTAGAAGTTTGAGACTATGTTTTCTATATATGAAGACCTAAAGAGATAGGAGACCTAATTGGTAGGTCCAAGTGTGGAGTTGGTGTTCCAGATGGCATGAACCCATGTGGTAGTGAGAAATGGGATATTGGATATATTTTTGATATGATCAAAACATTGGTAAAGTATGAATGTGGTCTAATTAGTCTCACATGTAAAGTGTGAGTATGAAGGCCTAAGGGTGGTTTGGGGGTAATGAGGCTTTGGCTAACCTATGAAGTATATGGTTATTACATGTAATGTGTATGAGGACATGTTTAAAAATTAGAATAAGTGTGGTAAGAATATTTTATGACTAATATGGTTTATACCAAGAGCATAGTATAAGTACAAGGCTTATTTGGCCTATTTGTGTTTGTTGTGCGAATATGGAGCCAAATGAAGGAGAGAACCTTTGAAAGGGAAGGTATAAGTAAGGAATAGAAGAGAGAAAAGAGGATCAAACGTGTTTGTTTGATCAAGGTGATGAAGGTGATCACATAGGTCATTGGACCTAATAATCCTAGAGGAGGTAGAATGAGTGAGTATGCTCAAGAGGTTGTTTAAGAGAGTGTGTATGGTGAGTGAAGGCAAGATAAAGGTTTTCTATGACTAGTCGATGGGTTGAAGGGTAGATCAGGTTGATGATGGTGTGTATGACTTTTAGGTCATATTTTTTATGTCATAATAGTTCTCTTGTAGGTTTTAATATTGAGAGTGAGTGAAGAGTTGAAGAGTGGGGTTAGTTGGGATATGCAACATGTCCTAAATGATCTTTGTGTGTTGGTTCAAATAAGTAATGTGATTTGGCTAATTGGGAGTGTTGGGTGAAAGAGTGAAGGTGAAGAGTGATAATTAGAGGTCCATTATCAGGTGTTAAAGACATCAGTGTAAAGGTGGATTTGTTCATAGGTGTTGTTGAACATGCTCAACATCTAGGGGGTTGTAGCCTCCTTGTAAGGTGAAAATTGCTAAAGGTATAGTTGTTATGGTAGCTTAAATAGATAGGTTTTGTATCTCCTTATGGGATTGTAGTGTCACTAAAATAAGGGATTTAGTTCCTTAATCAATTTATTTCTAGGCTAAATTAGTTCTTATTATTATAGGATAGTAGTCTAATTATAAGTTTCAATGGGTTTTTTCCCCCAAGAGGGTTTCCCACATATGTCATGTGTTATGTGCTTGATCTTGCATTGTCTCTAGAGTTCATTGCTATGAATGATGTATATCCTCCATGAATGGATGTATGTATTGATTAAGGGTTTGAAGGAAATTGAATTGAATTAGATTATTTCCACCATTGATTCACCCCCTCTTAGTGGTTTGTACCTCTAATAATTGGTATCAGAGTGGGTATTTTGGAGGAAGCTTAATAGATTGAAGGAGATATTGAGTTGGCACAAAGATGGCTATTCAGTTGAATAAATAGAATCAATAGTGGAAGGTTGTGATCAAGTCACTTGAAGAGTAGATATGTACTTTGAATAAAGATGCTAAAGAGGATGAGAATTTTATCAATGATCTCAAGGTTTAGCTAGTAGATGCCAAGACAAGTTTGTGTTCAAAGAAAAAAGACATCATGTTTTATAAAGAAGCTTGTTATAATAGTAGAGAAGATGATAACAAGGAATAATAAGTTGATCTAGAAGCTGAGCCCATGAGTGCACTTGGTGAACTAAAGGAGTAGAATAAGAGGAATCGTAAAATGAGGAATATGATCAAAGGTTTTGAAGCACAAGTTAGTTCTCTTGAGGAAATTTTGTTAGGCATGTCAAAGAAATAAGAAAATAAGTATCAGGAATAGATTAGGTCTATTGGATTATAAATATATAGATTGAAATACATGGCCAACAAGGACAAAAGGATGAAGAAAATATTGATATTCTTGAGGATCAGTTACTGACTGTAAATAATAATCTAAAATCAAAAGAAGATGAGTGAAATTACCTGAAGGTTGAAATGAATTCATTGAAAAGTGAGCATGAGATTTTTATAGTCAATTTGGATAAGCTAGAAGAGAATCATGAGAACCTTGAGTATGTCAAGGAGAATGCAAGATTTGAAAGAAATACAATAACATTTGTTAGACAATAAAATGGTTCAAGGTATGATAGTTTATTTCATGGTCATCATTATACATGTATAAAGTATGGTCATAGAGCTAAGGGATGTAGAAAGAAGTCAATAAAAAATGAGTCCTCATGGAACCTTAGAAGCAGAAGCAATTGGTCTTGGATAAATCATAACTTAGATTGGTCAAGAGAAAAGAAGGAATCATATATGAAGAAGATACAAAAATTTTCTTCTATCTAGATAAAAAAGGAAGATCCTAATCATCATTAAGTAAAAGGTATGAGTGATCTTATTTATTTCAAATGTCATAAAGTTGGTCACATTGCTAGATACTAAAAAAATAAGAAAAACAAGATGTATGGAGCTCTTAGTGTGTAAGGAAGAGGTCGCACATGGGTTTAGAAACATAAGTATATCAGGAGAGATTAGTTTGAGACCAAGGATGGTTTGTTTTCCATGATATATAAAAATTAAAATCAAGAGTTTATGGTATCAGTATTTATTGACAAATCTAAAGTAAAGAATGAAGTCAAGCATGCATTAAAAATCAATTGGATGATGAGGTAGGACTGAAAGTTAGAGAAATATATGGAGATATGGGAGTCTCCTAAGTTTTTGGAATTTTAGCCTCTTTATGTCAAAGGGGTGTCTTTATCTAGGATTCAAAGATACACTTTTCAGTTAAAGGAAGCTTGGTGGCTGTCAGATATTATTTGATGAGAAGGTATGAAAACAAGTTATGTTTATGCATTATTTTTATATATCTATTTGTTTGAGAAAAGAAGCTTGTCAAGAATCTCAATGGTCTTATTTTGAGGAGTTATCTTTTTTATCATGGTTTGGATGCTCTAGTATAAAGGTGAGTTTCAAATATCTATCTACATATCAGTTTCTGGTAGATGCCAAGTGAGCTTATAAGTTGAAGGCCTCTCTTCTAGGCTTATGTCCTAGATCTTTATAAGCCTATTAAATGCTTATTGAATAATTGTGTATGTCATGGAAGTTCAAAATGTCCTGAAGACGAGGTGTCTCAATATAAGTATTGATTGTGATTAGGTAGTATTTGAAGACTTGTTGAAGATATCATGATCTAGGTGAAGAATGGAGTTAGGGGGAGATTTGTAATTGGTCAGGTCCTAGGATTAGAGGACTAAGTAGTTGAATTTGAGAAAGAAGTGTGTGATAGTTTTCTCTAGGTGTGTAAGAAGATTTAGAGGTGGATGTTGACTAGAAGGATTATGTTTTAGAAGATGATCTAGGTGATGAAAATTGGTGTGTTTAAGGGGGAATATGAGATTACTCCAGATATTAATTTTTGAGTTTTGAAGGTATGTATATTGAAAGTTATGGGATCAATAAGTTCTAGGTAGGGCTATAAGGAGTCTAGACAAGCCTAGTGAGAGGAAGAGTGCTTTGTGTTCAAGTTTATCCAAAAGAAAAACGTATGTGTATTTCAAGGAGAGTTCTCAAGTTGGTTTAGAGCATGTTTTCTATTTGGTGAGTGGCATGAAAATTTTTATGGTCTTTGTAGTATCTTGAGATAATAGGCTAGTAAGCTTATATGGTGGTTCTTCATGGTGTATAGAGATCTGAATATACTCAAAAGGTGAAATGGTTAAAATATATTATGGGGAGTCCCTATTAGATGTTTTTTTGATGAGTTTCATCTTATTTCAATGGTTTTTTTGTTCTTTCTTCATTGGTTGTAGTGCTTAGTTGAATAAGAGTATTGTCATGTTAGAATAAGAAGTTGCCAAAGCAAGAAGAGGTAGGATTAAGGTAAGGGGGAGTTTGTACTATCTTTCTAAGATGGTTTTCTCTTTTTTTTAGTATTTTAATGTCCTCAATATTAGTTGGTTTTTACTTTGTCATTGTGTCAAAGGGTGAAAAAGTTCCTATTTTTGAGAGTGCTTGTAGAGGGAGAAGGAAGGTGTGTTGTATATTATTTCATGATGGGTGTTAATATCAATGATAAAGAGAGAGATTATTGGATAATTGTAAATGATGTCATGGTAATGTCATATAGGTGTCTAGGTGAGTGGATGAAGTACCTTGATAGTCTCAGTGATAATGATAAAGTGTGCAATGTGCTTATCCTAATATGCTTGAAGTAGGCTTGGTTAATCTTTAGAATTTATCTATTTAGAGATGATTAGGGATGAGTATGGTGATTTGAAGATGTGAAAAAGGTCCTATTATAGGTTAAATAATACTAGATAGCTTGTGTGCATGAGTGGAATTCACATGGTTATTCATTATGTTTATCTAGGCATAGTTGGCTCTATGATAGATACATCTGAGGAGGTAGTTTGATGACATCATAATTACCACATGTGGATGAGTCAAGGGAATTTATTCTTATGGTTGTGATCAAATTAGTCACAAGTTTATATAATACTTGTCTCAAGTGATGAGATGAAGTGAAACTAAAGATATGTGTATGTAAATTTGGGCTCCCAGGTATTTTGATAGTGTTTTCTATGTTTAAACCAAGTTGAGTAAGAATTTTGGTGATGTCATATCTTGAACATATGAATGTTTGAGGAGAAGATTGATATATGGATTAATTACCCTATGAGAAAATATATTATTTTATAAATCTTAGGTCATGTGACTAATCAAGATAAAATATATGCAAGTGCAAAGTTGGGATCCCAAGCAGTTTGACACTCTTTTCCCATTCTTAGCCAAATTTGCATGTGACAAGAAAAGCTGAGTAGGCATTTTGATGTAGTCAAATTTTTCGCAAGTGGTATTTTTAGATGATTTAATCATATGTATTTGTTAATTTTTGTGCCTAGTTGATATGTAATAATTTTAGGTCATGCAATTAAGTGCATCAAAAGATACACATGTACAAAGTTAGCCTTCCATGTAGTTCTAGGCATAGTTGGCTCTTTGGTAGAAAAATTTGAGTAAGCAGATTAAAAAAATTATATCTTTCATACATAAGGGTTATATGAGAATATTTATATATGGATGGATTATCCTATGTGAAAATATCATATGGTCCAAGTTTTAGATCATGCATCTTAGCAGAATAAAAGTTATTAAGGTCCAAAGTTGGCATTCTAGGAAGATTGCAATGGTTCCCATAGTCAATTTTTAAAAAGATAAAGATCAGGAAAAAATAAAGATCTAATAATGAGTGGGTGTTCCCAGAAATACAGATCAAATATGAATATTGAGTGAGATGAGTTTAAAGTGTTCAAGGTTTAATGCTGAGCAAAGGTAAAGGATAACGATCTAACGGTTCACATTTAATTATGTGATTGAGATCGACGGTGTGAGTGGAGTCAAAGTGGTCAACCTATTAGAAGTTTAACATAATTAAATAATGAAATAATTACAATAATATCTATGGTGCATTATTTATCTAAGATACGATGACATGAGATAATATCATAGTGTTTGAGGTTTAACTGTGACTATTGGCATTTGAATATTTGAATTTTATAAAGGTAAAAACTAGTGCTACATATTTTATCCATAAATTTTGATTAAATATAATTTTGAAGGTGATATAAAAATAAAATTTTAATAAGACTCCATGGATAATATAGTGAACTTAGTTATAATGTATTAATATATGTACATTCAAAGATATTGTGCTCCAAAGTTGATTATGTGTTTGACTATGTTCTACAAGTGACCCGAGAAAGATAATTGAGTTTGTGTTGATAATATTTGGAGGTATCATGATGAATTATATATTGGAGAGTTTTTTAGACTCCATAAGGATCATTTTTGTGGTAATTATATGTTTGACCAATCTATATTCTATATGAACAAAGATGTAGAAGTTGATTATGTTTGTTAAATACACTTGAAGTTTGAGTGACCATCTTACAGAGGTAGGTTCTATGTGTTATAAGTGGATTAGAAGAAGAAAATGAGAATGGAGATGTTATATGAGTCTCTAAGGATTATGAGAAGGAATTTTTTGTCATGATATGCCTTTGATAAGATATGGAGAGTCAAAATATCTTGACTGTATATGACAAGTTAGAGTGGTCATTTTGTGCATGTTATTTTGAGTATATAGAACACGTGTTGAGTGTCTAAATCACATGTAGGTATAGTTGAGGTACTAAAAGGGTAACCCATGTTATTTTATCATATGTATATGTGAAATAATGGAGAATTTGGTTTAGAAGTTTGAGACTATGTTTTATGTGTATGAAGGCCTAAAGATCAAGGAGACCTAATTTGTAGGTCCAAGTGTGGAGTTGGCATTATAAATGGCATGGACCCATGTGGGAGTGAGAAAGGGGATATTGAATATATGTTTGATATTCTCAAATCATTGTTAGAGGATGAAGGTGTTCCAAATAGTCTCACATGTAATGTGTGAGTTCACCAAGACCTAATGGTGGTTTGGGGGTAATGAGGCATTGGGAAACCTATGGAGTATGTGGTTATTACATTTAATGTTAATGAGGACCTATTTCAAAGGTGGAAAAAGTGTGGTAAGTATCTAGGCTAACTAATATGAGTAATACCAAGAGCATGGTATAAGTACAAGGCCTATTTGGCCTATTTATGTTTGTTGTGTGAAAGTGGAGACAAGTGAATGAGAGAACCTTTGAAAGAGAAGGTATAGGTTAGTGAGGATATAAGAGAGAAATGAGGATAAAAAATGATTTTATGATCAAGGTGATGATGGTGATCAAATAAGTCATTAGACCTAATAAGCCTAGAAGAGGTAGATTGAGTGAGTATGCTCAAGAGTTTGTTTGAGAGAATGTGTATGGTGAGTGAATGCAACATAAAGGCTCTGTGTGCCCAGTGGATGGGTTAAAGGGAAGATAAGGTTTATGATGGTTTGTATGACCTATAGGTCATATTTATGATGTTATAATAGTTCTCTTTTAGGTTTGAAGATTGAGTTTGAGTAAAGAGTTGGAGATTGGGGTTAGTTGGGATATGTAATGTGTCCTAATTGATCTTTGTGTGTTGGTTCAAGTATGTAATGTTCTTTTTCCAACAAGGAGTGTCAGGTGAAAGATTGAAGGTGAAGAGTGATAATCATAGGTCCATCATTAGGTATTAAGGATAGTAGTTCAAAGGTGGATTTGTCCATAGGTGTTGTTGTGGCTACTCAACATCTAGGGGGTTGCAGCCTCCTTACAAGGTGAAACTTGATAAAGGTCTAGTTGTTGTGGTATCTTAACTAGATAGGTGTTGTAGCTCCTTATGGGATTGTAGTCTCACTAAAATAAGAGATGGTAGTTCCTTGATCAATTGATTCCTGGTCTAAATTATTTCTTATTATTATAGGGCAGTAGTCTAATTGTAGGTTATAGTGGGTTTTCTCCCCAAAGATGTTTTCCCACATATGTCATGTGTTATGTGCTTGATCTTGCATTGTCTCTCTTGTCCATTGTAATGAATGATGTATATTCTCTATGAATGTATGTATGTATTGATTAAGGGTTTGAAGGAATTGAAATTGAATTGGATTTTTTCCCCACCATTGATTCAACCCCCCTCACAATGGCTTGTACCCATAATATAATGTTGAGTCAATGTGAACTTGGAGAAAGGAGAGTTAAGTAGATGTCTATCTTTCAAAAATATATCTAGAGATGAATATTTACAAGTTGGTAATATGCCAATGTTTAATTTAGTTAATTACTAATACTAATCCCAAACTAAGTGTTATGTATGTTGATCAATAAGGCTTTCAATCCAATGATTAGTATGATCTCATGATTCATTTGTTAATCAATGTCTATTGCCCTGTAGGATTACAAAGAGAGTAAAAGAGAGATTTAAGGCTCAAGGAATCCTCTTTCTGCATCAATAATGGATTACTATATAGAAGTAAATTTGAAAGCATATACCTAAGGTGTGTTTCCAAAGAAGAGGTAGATGAGATCTTGAGCAGTTTCCATGAGAAGCTAGGAAATGAACATCCATATGAAAGGACCAAAACCCACAAGATCCTTAGAGATGTTTACTACTAGCCTACTATCTTCAAGGATGCTCATAATCATGTGAGAAAATGTCACTGATGTTAAGTATTTAATACCAAAGAACCCAAATAATCCATGCCATTCATGCCAACCATGATTGATAAGCCTTTTATCCAATAGGGACTAGATTTTGTGGGGGTCATCAACTCCAATTCCTTAGATGGTCACAAGTATGTTCTAACTAATACTGACTACTACATTAGGTGGAATAAATTAGTGGAAATAAAGTAGTGTCAGATTGAATACATGATCAAATTCTTAGAAGATAATATATGCAAAAGGTTTGACACATAATTATCTCTAGTCTACGATAATGGATATGATTTTATATCCATTTAGATGACTAAGTGGGCATATGACAATAATATTATTATAAATTTTTCATCAAACCATTACCCCCAAGGTAATGGAGTATCTGAATGAACAACAAAAACTTGATGAAAGCCATAAATAAGTCTTAAATTGATAACCCAAAAACATGGCACAAGCTACTTAAGTATGACTTTTAGGTAGATAGAATAAGAGTCAAGAAAGATCACAAGGTATCACCATTATTTTTGGTATATGGTCAAAACCTATATTCCCTATTACTATCAAGATACCAATATATAAGTTTATGTAAGATTGCATGGAGTAGGATCAATAGTTTACAAATTCAAGGCTTCTTAACATCATACAAATGGAAGATGCAAGAGAGGAGGATTTTACCAATTACATCAAGAATTAAACCACCGTGAAGAGGTGGTTTGATAAACATTAAAAGATAAAGGTGTTTAGATAAGGAGACCTAGTCCTTATTTAGGATAAAGCCTCAGAACCAAAATCAAATCATGGAAAGTTCACATCTTTGTGGATTGGTCCATATCACATTGTCGAGACCCTGGGAGATAACACCTTCAAACTAAAAGACTTACAAAGAGTAGACTTCATATTGCCAACCAATGGGAAATACCTAAAGCATTAATTATTTGTTGTTACACTAAAATTATTCATGGAATGAATTATAATAGTAGTTATATTTATTGTAGGCATGCTTTAGATTATTTTCATTCTTGTTTTTTCCTTCTTGTCCCTTGTTTATACATAGTGTTTGTATATATTTATTTTCTTTGTGTTTTTTTGCTTTCTTATTTGGGGTGTTCCGTTTTTCTTCTATTTTATTCTTTGATCTTAAATAAGTATTTTAAAAGATACCCCTTAGATAAAAATAAATTTGGGTGCTCAAAAGGAATTCCATAGTTTAGGAATGTAGGTATGCTTCCTTAGCATTGGTTGATCATGGATTATTGAAATGTGAGCCTATATTATAGTTTAGATAAATTGGTAACAATTAATAATTAGGTTAATTATTATTTGATATTTCAAGCCTTGTTATTATCTAAGTTTTGTTCTAAGAAGGATTGTACATATAGGGTGAAAGATTGAATTATTAGGACAAAGTCATGTTTGCACTTAAAAAACATTAATTGCCTAGGACAAAGTTTATAGCCAATGATGATTAATTGAATAAAAAACATTTGACCAAACCCAAAAATACATATAATCTAGTTCCCAAAATTTTCTATAAAGTTAAAATATCTAAAAAATATATAAAAATAAAATAAAAAATAAGGACTTTATTGTAAAATTCAAAATCTTTATAAATAAAGGTTATTCTGATAATCTCCACAGGGATATAGATGCCTGGCTGGTAGTGGAGCAAGGCCTTAAGTGAGCCAAATTTATCTCTATTAGGGCTATGAACATCTGACTAGAAGTAGAGCAATGCCCAATCCTTCTATAAGATAAAGTATGACTCTTAGTGAACATATAAATATGTTATAAGTCAATGTTAGTGGTTAAGGTCATGAATCTAGAAGATGTTCTCTAAATCCTATGGCAATTAGTAATTGGAATCAAATCACACACATAATATGGATATATTTTGATGTTTAACCTAATTTTACATATGCAAGACTTATTTTAACCATGAATTAATCTTAATAATGGTCCTTGATCAAGTGGAACAAGTAGCCTAGTTATTATCCTAAACCAAAGTCTCTAAATTCTAACATATTGCTATGTTTCCCCTAGAATTTGCCATTTATTTAGGTCAATATACTCCACATTTTTGAAAAATGGGGACCCTTGTTATAAATTGTGCAAATTTGTACCTTAAAATTAAAAATTCACTTCATCAAAGTACCATTAGCATGTTTGCACATTGTTTTTATTTGAAAATTATCCACACCTGGTTGTCATTTGGATTGATTGACATATTTTAAACTGATCATTATTTTCTCCCTTATAATGTTGTTATTTATTATTAATTGAGTTTATGTATTGTATGTTTGATGGAATCTCATTTAGGATTTAACATGCTTAGGGTTTTGTGCTTCAATATTCAATTAATATTTTATTAAACTTTGGTTTGTCAAAGATTAATTAAATATATTTTAAGTCATGTTAAAACCCTAGTCTAATGTTTTAATCTAGGTCCTTTTTGAATTAAATTCAAAATTGCACATGAATAATTTACATGGGAACAATAATTTTTGCCATAGACTTAGTTAATTTTTATCCTAAGGCTTAGTCATGTTTTTCAACATAACCAAACCTTAGTATAAAAATATTACTCTAGGTCCCTTCATGTACTATGACCCCTTGGTATATTTTATTATTATCATGGTCTAGATAGTCACATGGTCCCTTTCATTATGTTCTAACTTAGCCTAAAATCCTTATCCTAAAGTTTTAATTGCATCTATTAATACAATTAAAACCTAAGATAAAGCTTTATACCATGTATTTAATCATTCATGGGGTCCCATTTATTATGCTCTAAACTTAGCTTAAGATTTACTCCTAAGGTTTTAATTCATGTTGATTAACATGGATAAAAATATTAGTCTTAAGATTTTATCCCAAATTCCATGTGTTTCATGAACTTGACCTAAACATTTTTATTGACCACAAGATCAATAGTAAACATTTGTTTGGGAAATATTGATCTAAACATATGAGTTAATTAAAGATTTAAATGGAGACCCTAAAAAATTGAGAAGGTAACAAGTGTCACCATCATGGGAACCCTACCAAAGATTGAATGGTAAATAGTAAAATTTGATCTGATAGAGCATGATCAATTAGTCAAAGATGATCAGATAGTGCTAGAGTAATGTTAAAAATTTAAATGAACTCAGAGCAAGTGTGAAGATTCCAAGTTTCAAATATCTAATGGATGATTAATGACAAAACATCTCCCCAAATATTTATTATGCATTGTTAAGCATACACATTCTGATCGATGATACATATTGAGTCAAAAATTCAATGAAGCTTTGGATAAGTGAGAAGGTGACAAGTGTCAAAATTTTAGTGAAATAAAATTAAACACTTAATGGTGTTCTACCCTTTGGATTGGGATCCAATGGAGCATGTTAATATAATCAAACAAGATCTAGAAGTGTGTAATGAAGGTTAAAAAATTAAGAGCAAATATGTAGATGACAAGTGGCACAACTGTAGGCCAAAAATTAAATCTCAAGCATCTTTCAAATTTTGATGGTACATAAATGAGCATACACATTCTAATCAATTGTTCGTAGAGTATGAGACATGATCCAATCAATCAAGATTAATGGAGTGCATTCATCTAGACAAGGATGATTTGATGGTGTGAGATCCACATTGACATTTCTTCAAAGATCAAGATGAATGCAAAGTGCCAAGTGTCATAACTATAGGCAATATAAAAAAGTAGCCAATGATGTTTGATTTATTGGATTGAGATCAGTCAACCACATTGATCCAAATAAATAAATCTAATAGTGTGAGGAAAAGAGACTTTTATAAGGTTTTAGAACCAATGGAATGATGACATGTGTCCAAAAATGATAAATGGTTATATTAGAAATTTTAATGAGAAGGATGCCATGATGATCCACGTAAGTAAAATATGTCAAGTTTAACATTCTGTGGACCCATAGAAATTCAAAGGTATAAATGCTCAATCTAGATAAAATATAAGTCACAAAAATCACATTGTGTAAACTAGATTACACCATTAAAGCACTAAGAATACCTTTAGGAAAAACCCTAGCAAGTAAAAAAAGCCTAATTCAACTCTATGTTCATTATAATCAAGCCAAAGAAGATTGTATTATCATGTTTTCAAGGATAATTCAATCTATAATTGAACTAAAAACCATTAGAAAGAAATTTAAGGAAATTAATATCCATGACAAGCCAAAAAAGTTTTTCTATAGAAGATGATGAGATTTATTTGACTTTAGAATCGGAAGGGAGGATTTTATAGGACACACAATTCAATGCCAAAACTTTGAACATAGGGGACAATAATTAGTTGAGCTTGTTTTTGACCATTTAGAAGCAATAGCCCATCACAAGAGAAGAGAAGAATTTGTCTAAAAGGAGGCCCTACTATGACATAATTTCCATTTAGATGATAGGAATGCATTATGTAGAGGCTAAACCTAAGGAAATACATTGCATAGATATCCTCACTTCAATTTTTAAAAATGGTAAAATAGGTATTGGCATGATTATTCATGAACATAGTTTCAAAAACATTTCTTACATTTATCCCATAGCTTTTGAGAATTATTACAAATTGCCTAAACCATAAGTAGGCCTAAACACAATCAATAAGTGGGCCAAAGATAATGATTTGGAGAACATCCTTTCCTTGTGGTTATATTATGGAAACCAAGTGTTTTCTAACTTCAATAATAACATCCCAATTAGTCAATTTAGAAATGGAATAAGAATGATCATGAAAATGATGAAACAATTGTCTGGGAACTCAACCACTACATATTTAGATAAATTTTGGGTCCCCTTAATCGATTTCATGCTTGAGAAACAAGTCAACCCTCTTCTTGGTAAAGTAATCAAAACTTGTTTGAGTAGATA
The DNA here is from genome assembly GCA_037957365.1 of Torreya grandis. Taxonomy (NCBI): domain Eukaryota; kingdom Viridiplantae; phylum Streptophyta; class Pinopsida; order Cupressales; family Taxaceae; genus Torreya; species Torreya grandis. Next base: position 382,161 of record JARHVA010007237.1, on the reverse strand, counting down.
ATTTTTTGCAATCAAGAAGAGGAGTAGGGATCAATTTTACATGATGTCATACCTTTTAGATGCCCTCCTTGCCACAAAAAAGATCCCCAATCTTAGGTAATGGTCACCTAGTAGGACATCAACTATCTCATAGTATTACTCCAAGTTAAATATCTTTAAGTATAAGGATGACATCTGATTCATATGTGATTGTGTCTCCTACACTTAATGAGACCATCATAAGGAGTAATAATGAGAGTGAGCCCATTTATAACTAAAATTATTGAATCCATGGGGGATATATGACTATATTTAGATTATACAATCATCAAGATTGAGGGAACCCAATACACCCCCCTTAGATTATCAATCCACATACCAAATAAGCTTGTAAAACAAGTAGTTTATCAAATCTATAATGAAATAAAAGGTCTTTTTAAGACCAAAAGGAAGGGACTACTTCACACCCTCACAATAACCATTGGTATAACTATGTTTTCATCATGGGACAATAGTGAGGCTACTTCAAAACATAGGACCTCCTTCAATCTTTAAATTGATGAGCTAAGGTAGTGGGATCCCCATGCAAGGGTAACAAATCATTTAAAGGCCAAAATAATAAATTTACCTTATGATCCCTAACATGGTCCTTTTAAACCCATATACACAAAAACCTATTCATTCTCTAAGGTCACCATTAGATTTAAAAGGCACAACATCAATCCAAAATATAAGATGCAAATGGTGAAAAAGGGAGATGATGATATATGGTAGTTAGGGCCAAAGAAATACCATTTACTGAGTGTCACACCTTCTAGAACTACACTAGCCTAGCTACAAATAAAATCTAGACCTAAGGCATAAATTAAGCAAAGGCTAGAGGAGAGAAGACCTGATGAAACTGCATCTTATTTAGCCTAAGTAAAGGAACAAGGATCACTAGTGGAAGAAATTTAAATATTAGCATTGGACCCTGATGGGACCATTGAGGATTCCCTCATAATTCTATAATTAGCTTATGAGTCTAAAGATGAAAAAATAGAGGAAATAAAGGAAGATAATGGGAGGGAAGTGTTAGATCTAGTTCCTATAGACACCCCAAAAAGAAAATCTAAATTAGCCATTGTTCTAGTGAAGGCAAAGAAGCCCAAGGTGACTTTCACTCCTCCTTTTAGTGAAGTTAACCTCTTTAGTGAAGAAAACTTAATTCATGGTCCAACCATTCCATAATGGTTCATTTATGGAAAATTTGATAAGGTACCAAGTTCACAACATCCATGGGCTATGATGAAGGCCATCAATATCCCAGTTCATGAAGAGGTCAAGCCATAGATCCTAGATCTATAAAGGGAAGTTAAAAGGAGGATGGCTACTTTCAGAGAATCAAGTAGAGAAAAAATGGAAACTCCAACTCCAAAGGTATCACAATCTTTAGTGGGTGTTAAGTTTGACACAAAAAATGATAGTTTGTAGAGGGTAACTAAGAAGAATGCCATGGTTGGTGGAGAGGTGTTTTTTTCCAAAAAGTGGAACCTTTTATTGGATTAACTCCTATTGGAGGATAAAAGCTTGGTGAGGACCCAATATTTGAAAAAAATGTTCTTGAAATGGCTCATGTTTAGTAAGATCAATTATAAATAATTATCAAAAGCATCTTATAGTATAACAAGAATTTGAAAGAACAATCCATCCTATCAATCCAAGAAGATAGATTCAGGGAATTTGAAGACACTATGGCTGATTTTTTCAATTCTTTAAATTTGATCAAAACTAGGCAAGAGGTAGTGAATAAACAATACACCATGGCTACAATCCAAGTTGGCCAATGTCAAGATTTGATATACCAAGTGAAGGATTTGATCAAATTCCTAACTAAAAATAAAATCCCTAAGTTTAGGATAGTTAGCCTAGCCCACTTGAATATAGCTATGGTTATATTAATTGATAAGATCAAGGCCTTGAGCAGTTGGTCTAAGTAGATAGAATAAATTTATAAGGACCTCAAATAATAAGAGGATAAGATATTACACATTTTAGACAACTTAATCAAAGTGCCTACAACCCTTAGTCCATTAGGTCTTATCATTGAAGAGGAGTTAAAGCATATAACTACTCAATTCATGCAAGAAGTGAGGAATCAAGAACAAGGAAAAATAGGGGTTGATAACAAGAAGATTATGGGCCTAATTTTATCATCAGAATAAAATATAGGAGATGATAAGAGTATCAAATAAGCTTTGGAAAGGGCTGAGGGGGATCTCAAGGGCCTATAAGATGAAGAAAAGGAATTGTTCATGAGACCTATCATTGATCTCCAGCTAATCAATGAAAAATATTATAGAATGAAGATATTACAGGGAAGCCAAAAAACTACATCAACATAAGGGTCCCAAAATCAATCCAATTAACTTAGGATATTATATTTCATATAGACATTGTATATTTTTGAAAATAATATATTCTTTTTGTAAAGACATGTGTAACTTATAGAACACATTGCTATAAGTTAGTCATTTTATAATGTCTAAAAAGCTCTCAAATAATTGTAAAAGGATAATTGTCCTTAATATTTGACATGACTAACCAACATACCTCATGAATAGTCTATATAAAGAGGTATTGTCAATTGTAAAAGGAGAGATTTTTGGAGGGAAAACTATTTTATAACTTTTGAGCAAATTAATACAAAGCAAGGACTTCTGCAAAGTTGGTCCACATTTTCTTGTGTGAATTGCTATCATAGTTTCTCTCTCATCGTCTAGTCTCATATTCAAATTTTAATAGTTCTTATGAATTCTAGACGTGCATCTTTAAATGCAGAGTTGTTAATTTGTGATAATGCTAGATTAGTTGAAAGTTCTTAGGTTTGATTTTCTTTCTTTCCTCTTCTTGAATTTAGGCTAATGTTATTTGCATGTAGGGGTGAGATTATTAAAGTAAATCATGTTCTTATTTCCATATTTTCATACCTTCCTTAGATATTTTCCTAATGTGTGATAAGATTTAGGCTTATGTTACTTCACACTATAAATTGGTTAAATGCATGTTCAGATGAAATTGGAACTTTGTCATAATGTTTGAAATAAAGATCAACAACATCTCACTTTTCTATCTTACCCTTCCTTTTACTCCTTTTTTTTATCAATTTTCCTTAGATTAGTTTCATTGTGAATACTCATGTTAGTTTAGCTTTAGACTTAGGTTTAAGCATAATTCACTTTAAATATCACAAGTCATATTAAAAATCAAAGATCAACTATTGATCCATGGTGGCTCCCAACCACCAACTAATATAAATTTGTGAAACAGTCACTTGTTTTGCCTCTATTCCACCAAAGATAATAGGATTATCACAACTTGCAACTCATGAATTGCATTCCCTAAATACAAAAATAAGTAGTGTTTTCTAAACACTAAGAACCACCTTTGATACATGTTTAGGTATCAACAAGGTTTATCTTACAGGTAAGTATCTCAAAGTTTGATTCTCTTTTTAGTATATATAAGTAACATAAGTAATGGCTTTTGAATAATATTATTCTTCTTATCTATACATTAGGGTCTTGCCTATACATAGATTAATTAGCATTTTCCTATACATGTTTAATTATGTTTGTTTACTAGCCCCCACTTTGTGCCACAAGCTTTGCTGAGCACTAGATTATATTTATTTGTTTTAATTGTTATTAGTATAGTGAATATGAAAACATTAATTAGGGTTATTGCATGATTTTTCTTGACTAGAGGCTTTGGAACCCTTTCTAGTGATATTATTTGTGATAAAATATCCCATAATTGGGTGTAGTGGATACACATTGGTCATTTTTTAGATTATCTAATGTATCCCTAATCATAAGTGTAACTAGGATGTATCTTCTCTGAGATAGGATTGATTTATAAATCTATTGTATTTCTAATTGTATACATTCTAGTGAACCCAACATGAATCTAACCCTTATAGGTTTTATTTCACATTTTTCATTTCTATCATTTTATTTATTATTTTTCTATATTTGTGATACTAGGTCAACAAGGCCATTATAGTTTCTAACTTTTGTTCATAGGTTTAACACACAGTTGCATCAAAAATGACTATGATCTTTATGTGTAGGTCTCCATCAAATACATGTTAGTGGATCAAACAAGTCAACATAATTCTCTTTTTCAGATCTATAAAAACAAGCTAGGTTGAATAGGTTGACTTAGTATTCCAAATATCTTCTAGATAACAAACTAGGTTGATCAAGCTAGTATAGTCATCTTAACACGGTTCAACAAATAGGGAATTATAGAACTAGGTCGACCAAGTCAACAAAGTTGGTAGAATTTGTAAGAAACATTCAAGGTAAAAATTTTAGTCCTTAACATCCTCTAACCCACCAAGGTTCCTTTATTTCTCTCTCTTTCAATTTAGTTATTCCTTATAGTTCTATTTTACAAATTTTGTAGTCTTCAAAACTGCAATCATACAATAAACTAGGTCAATCTGGTCGACCTAGTTCTGTATTTTGTCTATTATCTGAAAGACTAGGTTGACCTAGTTGATTTAGTTCTTAAGGACTCTTGATTCTAAATTATAGTAGTGACATTGTTGACTCTATTTTGTAATTTTTTCAAACACTATCATATGAACTGACTCTATACTATGTTTCAAATTAGGAATTAATAATTATATGCTAGTAATTACTTCAAACTTTTAATTTTAGTTATTTTCTTTCTTAGAATAGATAACATAGTATAATTAGGTTGTTTTCAATATAATATTTAGTTTAACTATTTTTCTCTTTCTTGCACATACTACCAAGTCATATAATTTCAAAACACATTTAAAAATTTGTTTGCCTAAGGACTACCTACTTAGATTTCATCACCAAGGGAAAAGGTGACTTGGTTTTTTGGCCAAGTATAAACACATGGTTAATGGTATATATTGGCAATGAACCCAACACCCTTATCACTGTGGGATTGTGAAGTGAGGGGGTAAGCCCCAATACCAAGCTAGTACCATTGCCAACATAGATCCCTTTTAGCATAAATATCCAGAAAAAATCTATATATTATTTTATAGTTCCCTAATATCAGTCAACTTACCTATCACACTTGAAATAATACTTTATAATAATATAACAACACTCAAGATGACCACTTAGTTAGCATTTGCTTATCAATTGAGTGCAATTTCTTTGCTCATTATATGTTGTATTGTAAAAACTTACATTGGCCAGCATTGGTGTAATGTTTTATGATGTGTGCCTTAATTGGATCATTCTCATTGACATAACTAATTGTGTGTTTTCTTTTATTTCTTTTCTTCAAAGTATATTGCAAAATATTTCCCTATTTTTAGTACACTATCACTCTATTCAACATAGTCTCTTAAAAATTGTTTTTCTCCCTTCATGTAGTAATAAGTTGACCTAGTCAACTCTACATATATCTTACCAATCAAATTACAATACTAGGTTGACCTAGTAAATATTATAAATTTATCAGGTTGTGTTTTTCCTAGTTTTCATTACTAGGTCAACCCAATTGACTATGTACTCTTACTATAATCCTATCTATCTAACTGAGTTCTCTATTTTTCCTTCCTTAGCATTCTATTTCTTTTTCACAAATCATCACAAAGTCCCCTATTAGAATCTTCTTGGACAACCTAAATCTATTTAGACACTATATGGTATGTTCATTTATCCCTCTCTTTTCCTCCCAAGATAAACCTCACTCTTGGAGCACCTCTTCCCCTCCTTCATTTATGGATCGTAATATGGTTCAAATCACACCTCAAGGTGAAGTAGGTATATTTGATCCTTTTTGTACCTATCAAGACAATTCTTATCTTTAAACTTTTCAACATAATGTGGGAATCATTGACACAAGTTTATCCAATAATCCCACTAATAATCCATCTTATAATAACCCTCCCTCTAATACCAATTTAGGGAGTTATCTTAGAAACACCAACCCACCAATTGAATGAATCAACTTTTTCCACAATTCATACAAAAAATGAACATAATGCAAACCTCTAACACTTCTCAAATGATGGAATTATAATGTCATTTGATCAATATGGCTAATCAACCTCCAACTATCAATCCTCAAGCCAATCCAAATTTTATTCCTCCACCTCTTAGATATGCCTCAGGAAATGTTAGTCCTCAACCTATCATGAATAAAAAATGCTTCAAAACATCTAAAATAAACCTGTCTAATTTAATTATGTCCATTGATATTGGTAATAAATCTCCAACTATCAAATATGATGGGAATAAAGACCTTGCATCCTTTCTCAAAACCTTTGGAAAATTTTACAAAGAGTGGATCCAAACTAATACTTTCACCACAACTAAAATTGTGTTTAAAGCATTCACTGGTGATGTATTGGAATGATACAAACAACTTTCCCAATATTCCATTTGGCATCTCGAGGATTTGATTAATCCTTTAGTTAAAGAGTTTCAACATAATGATCTTCTAAAAAATTATCTTAGCCATTTCATCAATGCTAAGCTTCATCTCCCACTAAATCAAATCATGATTTTATCAAATAATGGAAATATCTATCCCATAAATTTGATCATAATGTAACTAATGACAATTTGTTTAAACTCTTTATAACTACTTTAAATCCTTCTCTTCAATATAAGGTTCAAACATTTTCTCTCCAAACACTTAATGAAGATCTTGACTAAGACAAATGTCAATACTTTCTCATGAATTAATTTAAACCTCATGCCAAATTCCTTAAAGTATATTTTCAAACTTATACCAATGATATTAGAGGCAATAATCCTCAAACCAAACCAAGAGTTACCAAAACTGACAATCCCTAATCTTCTCATATACCAATCACTATGCACCAAATGAAACATTTATTACCACCCTCTACACATTTTAATTATTCTAATAATCCTCTTATATGGTATGACCCTAATCAATTTTGTTGGTTCCATGCTGATATTGGTCATTACCATGAAATTTATTGAGGGGTTACTATTTTTCTATATCCTATGTGTTTGGTAATTCCTTTAATCATGAAGCCATGATCAACCTTCTTCATCAAGAATACAACACTTCCAAAAAATGAAAAGTTTCTAAATCTTCTACCTCTAATAACAAAAAATATTTTTTCATAGCTAATAATCAACAAACTACCAATGATGTTTATTCTATTAATGTTGATTCTGACTAATATTACAACACTTCTCAATATGTTAACATAGATAAGGTTATCTATCATCATAAACCAACTCAACATCATGTCACAAAACCTAAGAAACTATATTTAGAAGAAAAAGTTTTCAAAGATACTACAACCACTCATTTAGCTTCAAAATCCTAAGGAACCACTTCCTCCTTCCAAACCCCAATAACTTTTATTCCATAAAAATCTACCTTACCTTCAAAAACTTACACTGTTTCACTGCTTCAAAGTTTGTTTGCCCATAGAAAGAAGGAGTCTCACCCCATTTTACATGAAGGACTGATTCTTATCATAGAGGGTTTTTGCAAAAATAATTCCATAGCTTCAACTCCTTATTTTGAAAAAAATAAGGATTCACAGTGTAAAAATGATGAAAAAGTTAAGGGGAAAGAAAAAGTAAAACCAAAACCCTCCAGTTCTAAAAAACAAATTGCTGAAGAGGAATTTGAGTTGGAAAGTATAGAAAGTTCTAAGAAGGATGTTCTGGAGGAAGAGTAAGGGATAGATATAGGGGAGTTCAATTCTAATTTGGAAGGTTATCAGGAAAATAAAGAAAAAAGTGAGAAAGGAAATGAAGGGGATACAACAGAGGGAAATTCAAAATAGAATAATTATGATCATGAGGATAATCAGACTATGTTGGGGGGAAGTGTTAAAGACACAAATATTTTACTTGATTATCTAGCTTCTATAAGAGAGAAGGAACATATGGTTTTGGTTTCCAATCATGCTATGGAGATTAGGGAACAAGAAAAGGATGATCCTGTCCAGCATGAAGACCCTGTTGAGACTAAAGAGGAGAAAATGATGGAAAGGGAGGAACAAGAAAAGGATGATTCCTTTCCACATGAGAATGTAGAAGACATTTGTGATGCTCGATAGAGGGACACTAAGCTATCCTTCATGAATTTAGCCAAATTCAAAGCTGGTGCTATTCTCCAAGTTGATTCGTGGATGTATAAGGAAATAATGCAACACAACTAGGAAGTGGATCAGACCAAAATCAATAATTTAGAGATGCAAATGAGAGATATTCTAATTAAACTTAAATATTATGAGAATAATCTTAGAAGGCTCATCAAGGAAAGTAGAACGAAGATGGAGCAGGTAACTTCAAGCATATGTGCTACTGCAGCTAGCCTTGGAAAATGAGCAAATGAAGAAATAAAATCCTTAGAGGGTCCAAGTAAGAGGACCAGATAGAGTTCGAGGAAGAAAGCCCTAAAAGATGCTGCTACTTTGACTACAATATCCATATAGGATACTGCTATGATTAGAAAGGAGGCTGTGAAGATGATCCTAGAATTAGAAGACTAGGGTCTTCTTTGTTGATATTGTATTTGTTTTGGTCCCTTTTCCTGGATGTTATAACTGGTGCTAAAACTTGGTGCTTAGTCTTAAAACTTATTTTGTGTTTCTAGGTCTCTTTAAAACTTGGGCTCTTTTTATGGTTTAGGTTTATGGTTTTAGGTTCCTGTAAAACCTGATTTTGATGCTGATCTTTAGTAGGATTTAGGAATGCTCTTCTTGATGGATGTTATTGATTTATCTTTCTATTTTTGTTATAGGGTTTTGGGGTCCCTTCAAAACCTGCTTTTACCTTAATCTAAAACTTACACTGTTTCTTCTTCTAAATCCCATTAGAAATTTTTGGAAGAACTTAACTCCATTCCTAATAATATTCCACTTATGGAGTTAGTTTGTACTTCCCCTTATCATCACAAGTTACTTATGCAACAATTACAAGAAATTGAAAATCCATCTCCTATATATGAAGAACCACCCTCTCTTGAGCCTCAACCTACCAATATGTATACCATTTAAACCATTTATCCTTTTTATAAGCCTTTTATTGAATTTATTGGAGAAGACATGATTAATAATGAGATCCTTTTTCATGTTGATGATCCACCACTATTCATTAAAAATCCATTAATTATATTTTATCCATAAAGTTTTAGTTGACAAAGGGTCCATTATTAATGTAACATCTTTTTGGCTCATCCAATAACTTAGCTATAATAAGGATCATCTCACAAAAAGCTACCTCACCTATTGTGGATTTGATAAAACTAATCAAAATCCACTTGGTTATATTTGGATTCTGCTAACAATGAATCCTAAGACTACTCAAACTAAATGTATGGTCCTTAATTTCCCCTATCTTATAACATACTCCTTTGTCACCCATGAACTCATAGAATGAGGTCCATTACCTCTTATAATGTCTAATGCATCAAATTTTTACATAACAACAAATGGTATAAGCATGAGGTTGATCCCAACCCTTAGAGTATTCAAATTCCTCATCCAAAATCTCAATATCATATTTTTACCATTCCAACCATAAAAAAATGCTCCCTTACATAAGTTCATCAACATCAATCCAAACTTATAATTCACTATTTCTGATTTGGATGATGATGAACCTAATTATTTACAACATACTTGCAACACTACTAAACTACCTCCTTATATATCAAAGTGGCTTATTCCTTATTTATTACCTCATGTCCGTGTTAATCCTCTCATTGATGAGATCACTTATTTCCCCCTCCATGCAATGCTTAAGATCCTTCTCTACCAGAATATGTCTTCACATGCAATGACTATGGAATGGCCAAATTATTCCAAGACCCTTTGATCATGTCTCCACATAAATTCATTAATATTGGAATTTCACCTTCTAAAACTCCCCCTGAATCTCAAGCATGCACCATTTCTCCAACATATGATGATAAATACATCATGGACCATGCTCAAAATTGAGACTTAGATGTTCAAAATTATTATAAGACTTTAGCTCAAATACATGATTTTAACCAAGATATCCATACCATTTCTATGGATCATGAATTAGATACCGAAGGTCATGTGCCTTCTATTAATTGTCCACTTCTTGATACTCTTTGGTTGGTTGAACAACTCTTACCTTTTGAACCTTAGAAAAGTATTGCATATTCTTTACCACCTATAGATCGCATCATTACATCTAATTCTTCCCCCATCAAAGAAACTAGTGATACATCAATCCCTTTTAATCAATCTACTACTCCTACTCCTAAGATTACATTAGATGTCAAGGCCATATATTTCCATCAGATACATAATGAATATGATCACCATGGTAATAAAATTATTGATCTTGAAGTAGATGTTAAATATTATGGTCCTCTTCCTACTTTTCTTAGAGATTAATCTATTCTTGAATTACTTCATGCTCTAGAACCTCATCTTCCTTGGTAACATCACAAACTTGGGAATTTCAAAAACAAAACCCTTGTTTCAAAAATTTAATTGCTATCATCGACCCTAAAACTAATCTAGTTTCTTGTTTACCTAATGCACCATACCATTTATAATACATCAATGCGATGCTTGTAAAAAAACTACTCTTATTGAATATGTTACTCCATTATACCCTCAACCAATTATAGTTTCTCACAAAGTCTCACCTACCAAACATGATTACTTTAGTTTATTTTTTGATAAATATCATGAAAGTTTTTCTTGGTCCTATGAAGACATGCTTGGTATTGACCCTAGCATTGTGGTACACAATATCATCACATATAATGATGCCAAAACTATACATAAAAAGCAATATAAATCTCCACTAAAAGTTTCCACCTTATGTCACAAAGAAATTATCAAAATTCTTGATGCTAAGTTTACCAAACTATTGGATTATTCTAAATGGGTTTATAACATAGTTCCTATTAAAAACATATTACCATGTTCATTCACATATAAATTGATTTATGTAATCTTAATATTGATTTTCCCAAGGAAAATTTCCATTTACCTTCAATAGATGCCATTATCAATTCCACAACTGGTTATGAAAGTTATCTCTTATGGATGGTTTCTCAGGCTACAATCAGATTCACATTTCTCTTAAGGAACAATATAATACCACTTTCACCATAGAATGGGGCACCTATTGCTATTTTAAAATTACCTTCAACCTTAAAAATGATATATCTACTTATCAATGTGTAGTGACTCATATCTTTCATGATCTTATCCACAAAATTTTAGAGACCTATGTGGATTACCTCATTGCTAAATCTAAAAGTCATAAGACTCATCTTTCTGATCTCACCATCATTTATGATCATCTTCTCAAATACAAAGCTAAATTAAATCCTTACAAATGTGTTTTTAGTGTTACATCTAGAAATAGTTAGGATTCTTAGTCTCTCTCCATGGCATCAAGGTTGACCCTGCTAATATCAGTGATATCATCAACATGCCTATTGCTCAATCCATCCTAAACATTCACACCTATCTTGGTAAAATTGAGGCACTTAGATGATTCATCCCTAAAATGGCTTACCATATCCACTCCATCAATTCTCTTCTCAAGAAAGGTAATGCTTTAGAATGGATAGATCCTTGTCAAAAAGCATTTGATAACATGAAAGAATCATTACTTCACCCACCTACACTTCATCCTCATTCAAATGATTAACCTTTGATCCTATATACTTATTTCACACCCATATTAGTTTGGGAAATTCTTACCTAAAAATATGATATAAAAGAGAATATGCAATCTACTATATCAACTGAGGCCTCATTGATTATGAGAAATGTTACAAAAAAGTTGAACATGATTGCCTCAACATCTATTTTATAGTTGGAAATCTTTGACATTATATGATTTATTAGACCACTTCTATTATCATCCATTTTAATCCCCTTCATCACTTATTTTCTAAAGACTTTCTACTTAGAGATATAATTGTCAAGTAGATGGTCATTCTCATGGAATTTTATCTCTAAATTATTACTCAAAAAACTATCAAAGGGAAAATCATAGCTGATCAACTTGCCACAGCTCTTGTGCCCACTACCAATCACCTTTAGGATGGTATTCCTAGTGATAACATTCTCTAAATTAAATGTCTCAATCAACCTATATCTCTTAAATATTACTTCCATAACTCAACTATTGATCTTGAAGTAAGTAATCACAATGACTTATATATCCTCCTTGATGCTACTAAACCAAAAGTAATTATAAAAGAACTTTCTAAAATTAATGTTGACTTACATGAAGATACTTAGACCCTTAACTTTTATGGTGTTAAATGTCTTCAAGGAATTGGGGTATGTTTTAGTCTTATAATTCCTCTTGGTGGAATTATCCGTTTATATTTTTGCTTAACATTTGATTTCACTAACAATATGATAGAGTACAAAGATTTAATATTGGGCATGAGAGTTTTTCTTGATTTTGATATCTAATATTTGTATATTTTAGGTGATTCCAAACTCATTTTCCATGAATTAAATGGTGAATACCAATGCAATATCAAGAATATCATTTATTATCATCAAATTGAAAATACTCTCACCAAATATTTCATCTCTTTCACTATCGAGCCTATCCCTTGAGATAAAAATTCTATTACTAATTGCCTTGCTTCTTCAACATCTATTTTTCATCCACACCAAGTTCTTACCAATCCCACTTTTTTATCCAAATAAGAAAATCTCCATATTATCCTCAACTACATGATTAACTCATCTACCACATCAATGTTTTCACCATTTGAAAAATCCCATGGTAAAAAGACATTATTTCAATTTTTAGAACACCAAACTTATCCTCCCAACCTAGATTTCCACGAAAATACTCACATTAGCAAACAAGATTTTAAGTATATATTTAAATATAACATCCTTTATTATCTCAAAATTGAATGTAACTTGCTCTATTATATTATGCAAGATGAGTTTCCTCCTCTTCTTGAACAAGCATATGGGGACATTTGTGGTGGCCATTGTATCAGACATGCTACATCCCACAAATGCCTATATATGGGATACTTTTGGCCCACTATTAAAACTTATACCATTGAATTTTATAAAAATTTATACTTTTGGCTATGCCCCTTGTTAATGTCACCAATATCACCATCTCCAAATCCATCCTTAAAAAAATCATTTCCTGATTTGGTGTCCCTCATCTATCATTTTAGATAATGGTGGTAATTTAAAAAATAACTATGTCAAACAACTCTATGCTAAATTTAAAATTAATCATAAATTTTATACACCTTATCATCCAAAATGTAATGGCCAAGTTGAAGCCATAAATAAAATTCTCCAAAATACAATTTATGAAACCTACATGGATTGGTACCTTAATCTCTATCCTACTCTCTGGGCCTATTGCACTAGCATACGTACTGCCACTGAGGCAACATCATTCTCTCTAGTATATGGTTCTGAGTCAATTCTTCAATTATAAGTTTAGATTTATTATCTTCATATATCTCTTCATGGTATCATACTTGATGAATAATTATGTGAAGTTCACCTTTAAGCTCTCAATCTCCTTGATGAACATCATCTTTCTACTTTACAACATAACTGCTAATACAAGGCCCGTATTGTCAATAAATATAAAAAACATGTTAAAGTTTTCATGTTTAATGTTGGTGATATTGTCCTTAAATTATATTACAATCATATTAAGGTAAATACGCCCCCAAAATTTAGGGTCCCTATTTAGTCAAAGATATTCTTGATCCAAGTACCTATCACCTACAAACCAATGAAGGTCATATTTTCAAAGATCCCACCAATGCACAATTTATCAAGAAGTATTTTTCCTAATCCTTCCCTTATTTTAATGATTTTTATATGTTATATATATATAACACTTTTTATAGGATATTTACATAGGTCTCACCATCTATAACAGTTCTCTACTTTCACAATCCTTAGTCCTTCCTTTTGATCTTTTGGTTTCCCTTTTTCTCATGAGTTGCATTGTAAAGCTTCAGATAGGACCTAGTTTTCCTCATGATGTAATTTTATCCTTTTTTGTTTTCATACTTTTTACACACTTTTTGGCACCACTTATGTTTCTCATTTGTGAGTTATAGTGTAAGACCATGGATAGGACCTAGCCTTCCTAACAAATACCATCTTTTTCTTATCCCATTTATTTTTTCAATGCTTTTGGCACCCTAAAAAGTTTATCTTTTATGAGTTTTACTGGAAGAAAATGCATAGGAACTAGCCTTCTTCATAAAATTGCCATCTTATCATTACTTTTCTATAATGTTTTAGAAATGATTACAATTTCTCGATCCTTGTTATCAGCTTGAGATTTTGCTTCTTTTTTAGATAAAATTTGTAAAACAATCTATGTTAGCACATTTTCCTCAATTTCCATAATTCTTATGATAATTAGTCATAATTTACTATCATTGTATCCATTTTTTACCCTTGGTCATATTTTTTATGATTTGAAGTAATTCAAATTGTTTCATGTTTTGTTCCTCTTGATTTCCTTTTCTTTCACTCCACATTAGATAAAACAAGGTTGAAGTCAAGATGAAACTTTTATTTCACCTATATTTAGGATATTCTTATACACCATGCTCTCTAAAGTTATCTCTCTTAGTAAACAAGTTCCAAGTATTCAAGTGAAATTCATCTTTAGCACTCATGTTCAGTTCTCTAAATCCATATGGAGAAAGAATAAAAAAATAATAATAATAAAAGCCATCAAGAAAGTTTAAGACAAATCATTTGAAATAAAAGGAAATAATATACAAAAGTCAACATACAAATATCAAAATTCAAAATCACACCAAAATATGTGATTACAAGCACATCTCCTTTCTCCAATCGAAGTGCAAATGACACAGTTGGCCTCAAAATAGAGCTGAGGTCTATTGGGGTGCAGTAGGCAAGTAGATTAGAATAAGAGAATTAAATAAACTCTATGGTACTACCTACTTTCTTATCCAAGTACCCAATCTTTATAGTAGACAAATGAATCTGTAAGGGGTCCAAAAGAATGCAGAACATATTGTGGGAAGGTAGGTCCATTTTAATTTTCATGTATATAGCCTTCATGAGATGATTTACATACTTCATTTGTTGACATAAGACTTGTGTGGATATTATAAGTTATTCAAAGTCCTTAAATTCAAAATTCCTCTTATTTTGATAAACCTAAATTGAGTGTCTTGACTTTGATAAAGAGTTTCTTTACCTTAGTTTTTACTTCATTATCCCCTCCACCCATTTTATTTCCCCCATTAACAAGCATGTGTGATTCTAAATATTTTTTCCCTCTTATCTACTTCCTTATTATTCACATCTTAAAAACATGATAGCACTACTTTGTTTTAGTTTTATCTACCCATAAAATAAAATAATATGCTTGACCTACTACATATTAATTTCTTTACAACATGGCTCTACATTTCTAGATATACTTTGATTTATTTTACCTTTTGTCATTATTGTACCACCCCTTTTTGTTGACACCTAAGTTTGTTTCTACTTTCATGTAATTTTTTCCATTATTGAGTGAGGTATGCTTGTTACTCTCACTCACCAATGTTGTTTTCCCTTTCATGCACCTTTTTCAATTGATTATTGAGTAAGGATTGCTATTACTCACTCATGAATGTTTTTTTACCACTTTACTTACCCATCTTCATTTAAGTAAGGATTGTTATTGATTTTACGTTGATGTTTGATTACCATCTTTTTGATATATATCCTTGGTTTGACTTGGTGAGTTTGTTTTTCTTAGTTAATGTTTACTTATTTGAATTTTTTGTTCTTTAGTAGCCTCAACTTTTTATTTACCCAATTTATTCTAATTTTGACTTGGTCATTTAGTCTAACATAGTTATTGTCACCACAACTTGATAAATTTTCATGTACATACCATCCACATAACACCAATTATCTTGGCTTTCCTGTGTTTATTTATTTTTGGTTCTTAGTTTTGTATTCTTGGGTTTGTCAAAAGTAGTCTATGTACCCTCCATAATCAAAACTTAAAACACAATAGATAACCATCCAACAATAAATGTAATTCAAGGTATGCATTACATTTACTTTTTTGGTTATTTCACTTTCAATCATTTACTTTCAGTTATTGTTTCTTTAAAATACTGCAACTCTTTTTAGCCTCAACGTGATGTATTACTATGTTCTTTCTCAAAGTGCCATCTCCTATTATACTTGAGTGACACATGATGAGCTTCAAGTGGGGCATATGTATACACATAAAATTTTCAAAATTTATCAATTACTAATGATTTCTATAATCTCTCTTAGTGTATGACCTAAGGGGTACATTGAGAAAGGGTAAATATAAAAATATAGGAATTAATTAGGGTTATTACATGACTTTACTTGACTAGAGGCTTTGGAACCCTTCATAGTGATATTATTTGTGATAAGCGATCCCCTAATTGGGTCTAGAAGATCCATATTGGTCATGTTCATAATTATGTAATGTATCCCCAATTGAAAGTGTAAGTAGGATCTATCATCTTTGAGATAGGATTTATTTATAGATCTGATGTATTTATGATTGTATACATAATAGTACTGATTATATTGTAATACCACCAATCTATAAAATCACATGTCTTAGTTTAAAAACACACTTTACCTTCAACAAAAACTCTATTAATACAAAATTACACTTTAACATTGAAAAAATACATATTACAAGCATAAAATCACATGTCTAGTTATAATAATTGTTTTACAAGTAGAACAAACTCTAGTAAACAAAAATCACACTTTACCAATGCAATATCATTGATTGAAAATGCAATACCATAATTACCATTTGTAAAATCACATATCTTAGGCTACTTCCATAGTGATAAACCACATAAAACATGCAAAATTGCATTTGTAATATCGTACTTCCATAGTGAAAAACTACATCTTATATGTGTAAAACTGCATGTCCCCATGCCTCAACCGTGAGCTTCATTTTTTCACTTTTTTGGTTGTAAGATCAAAATTTTAACATGAAAAATGTTAACAAAAGGTTATAAAAGGCCATATGAATAACATTTTGAGGTGGGCATCCCACTAGGCATGCTATTATGTGATCAATATGAATACGTAAAGGGGAGATTAGTATTATGTTAGTACGAATGTTTTAATGAATTTTGGAAACTATAGGGTTTAATTACATTAATAGTAAATGGGTCTATATTAAGGGGAAAAATATTAAATAAATGTGCATTAATTAACCTACTAATTTATTTAATTTGGAAGTGCTTAATTGATTTCTAAAAATAACAAACAAGGGGATATAAAGTTAAACTTAGTTGATTCTACACTGAAATAGTGGAGACAGAGGCTACAAATTACTGATATGGCTAGGTAGAATATCAAAAGTAGGATCCAAAAATCTATTTTATATTAGGATAAGAGCTTAAAAAATGGGACACCTAGAGGTCCAATGTTGTAGTCCTAGTTTTAGCAATGTAGTCCTGTGAGTCTGAACTTTTTGGGTTTTGTTCATCTATTCTGATAGACCCTACATATTAGATTTTATCTCCTGAGAGTCACTATAACTCATTTTAGATCTATTTCCATCTTTAGTACCTATAATTGTCTACGCATATGAAAATGAAAAATAGATCAAAATCAAAATGGTGAAAGACTAGGTTAGGGGAATAATGATCATATAATCAAGAATCCATGTTATTCTGATTGTTTCCTACATTAACCCTTAAGTTAGGGTCTTAGATCTGATATAGTTATCCTATACGGAATGTGCATAGTCAACATACATGATTGATGCAAGAATGAATTTTTCTTAGACCCTTCCTTGATCAAGCATGCAAATCTAAGTGTGATGTAGAGAAACTAA
Source organism: Torreya grandis (assembly GCA_037957365.1). Lineage (NCBI taxonomy): Eukaryota > Viridiplantae > Streptophyta > Pinopsida > Cupressales > Taxaceae > Torreya > Torreya grandis. Next base: position 364,306 of record JARHVA010007237.1, on the reverse strand, counting down.
GATATACTATTGACTAATTTTTATTATGTCTAACATGCCAAAGTAGTAAGTGCTCAATATAAAATTCCCCATGTAGTCCTTTATATGAGAGACTCATTATTGAGAATTTGAGATCTTTATTCATATTTTGATGACATTAGGAAACTTAGCAATGAAGTAAAGAAAAGGGGTAAGAATTATCCTATAGAAGAAACTGATCGTTAGAAAATGGGCTTGGACAACACTGAAAACTAGAAAACCTAGGTTTTAGCACTGTGGTCCATATTTGGGCACTATTTTCCAAGGGGTTTAGGGCTTAGGGGGATGGGCCAAGGTCTAAATGAGGTCTTTGGGCCTAAAAGAGTCAAACCTATTAAGCTATGGATGACTAGGAATAGGCAAATAGATGTCTAGGGAATGTAGTAAGACCAAGATAATATAGACAAGATGACCTAGCTAAATGTGAATAATGCTCATATTCTCCAGTCAAAGTCTCCTATGAAAGGACCATGAAAATAAATAATGTTTGTGTTTTCTTGAAAAATTTAGGGTGATTACATTTCCCCCCATTTTATTCTAGTGATGTAATGAAATGAAGTACTAGAGTAAAATAAATAACAAAAAATATGTACCTTGGCTTTCTTGTGTGAAGATAAGTATGCTAAAAAGGGTCCAACTTATTGGCTAGGGAAGTGGATTGAAGAATTGAAATAGTACTCAGAAAAAGAAGGGATCCCTATAATAGATGCTTCATGTATTAAACCTAAATAGTGTATGGAAAGAGAAAGAATCCATATAATGGATGCCCCTTATAGTTAATCTAAATAGTGCTTAGAAAGAGAAAGAATCCTTGTAATGGATGCCACCTGCAATAAATTTGAATAATCTAAACTAGATTTGAGAAGTTCTCAAAGGTCCTAAACCAATTTCTATCCTCTATCCTACACAAACTCCTAAGTCTAAGTAATAGTATTGACCAATCACTATAGACGACCATACGGTTCATCCTACTGACAACCTAAGTAATGCCTGGGTGTAAGATGAAAATGTTGGTAAATGTGTAAGAAGAAAGTGACATGTCTTACCATCCTAATTTGTATAATCTTAGAAGATGAAGGATATGAACATTTGTGCCATTCCCCCAAATTTGGTATGTGATTTATGTGTCTAGATAATCTATAAATATATATAACCACATATGATATGATCTATCATGTCATGTCTCATGTGCAAAACTAGAGATCAAAATAATGTGCTCTACACTATGCCTATAATATACTATATAGTCTGTAACTATGTCATGTTGTATGAGGCTATATGTGTGAGATGTGTAGTACTATACATGCCCTAAATCTAGTATCCAGATAATCTGTATATTTGTAAACTGAAAGTGTGTCCCTCTAAATGTATTGAATAATGCTAAGTGACCCTAATGTAATTTTAATCATTATATAATCTAACTAATCTAGGCTGAGTAATGTTAAGTGACCCTTGGAGTCTAAACCACTTGTGTAATCTTGACCAATCTGAGTTGAGTAATGCTAAGTGACCCATGGAATCTAAACCACTTGTGAAGTCATGACCAATCTAAGTTGAGTAGTGCTAAGTGACCCCTAAAATTTTAATCACTATATGTTTTGACCATTCTAGGCTGAATCAGATAATTTAACTACTAAAGGTGTGAGAACCATGGTGTACTAAATAAGTATGCTAGATAAATTATGGGAATAGGGATAATATGAATGATTCCCCCTTTTGGGGAAAGGGATGAGATCTATGATAGAGGAGGTTGAGCCAAAAGTAATGACTAGTGGTAGAATGTATATAAATGTGGTTGGCATGTATCAAATAGATTGAAAGGCCATTATTGAATTGGTGAAATTGAATTATTAGGAGTAAAAGGTATCTTTGGTTGATTAGGATCAAAGCTTGTATCTAAGTTTAATATATATATATATATATATATATATATATATATATATATATAAGTTGTCATGTCATGGTAGGCAAATGAGTTAAAAATAGATTGAATGAGATGAAAGATTTATTTGATCGAATAGGATGGGTCATTTGAATGTTTTGAACATATATTTTCTTGGTGAGGACCAATTTGGGTACTACATAAGTGTATAAATGGGTGTGTCATGGTAGGCAAATAACGTAATAAAATAGTGAGTCCTTCTTTATGTCGAAGGTATCATTATCATGATTACAAGGAACAAAATAGTTTGTAAAATGGAACTACAAAGCACAACTTATGGGTACATAGAATTTTGATTTTATTGAGAAAATGGCTTGATATAGGGATGATTTGACTAAATCATGATTCATTTGTGTATTGACTAGTTTGAGATTGGAAATGTGGAGTGAGAAGATGCTGAGGAGATGAGCACCCATCGTGACTCATTATGAGTAGTTGGTGGCATAAATTCAAGCTGGTAAGGAGGTTTCCCTGGTAAGTAATGATAGTTTTTAACTTCTATTCATATCTTAGGCTTGATTTTGGTAATTTTTAGCTAATTTGAGTCATTTTAAACTAGTTTAAAAATTATTTGACTAGTTCTAACATTGTTGTCCTAGAGTTAGTGCTACTATCTAGGATACAACACTGCTATCTAGGTTTTACTGCTAGTTTCCTTCTGTATTATTATTGTCTAATGTGGATGGATTTTTTAATTTTAAACTTATTCTTACTTTTATATTTCTTAGTTGTTTATCCTTGGCATGGTTATCTGACATATAACCTACTTGTTGGTGTTTTGAGGGCAAGGTGTAAATGAGAGAGTTTCATAGAGGCTTGGTTACGGAGATTCTGAGATTATTTCTATTATTTGCTAATGAGCATGTTGTTATGGATAGGCTTGGTTTGGTCCATGTATATGATCTTGGTATAATGTATTGGTATAGATATTTGATCACTGCCTTATGTGAGAGGTGAAATGTTGATACATGTACATTTTGGCTTTCGATAAGGGAGATTACTATGACTCTAAAGGATGTGTATCAAATTTTACATTTGTTGAGTAATGGGTGATGAGTGACATTGCAAGATGACATGGGTGTGGATGCCATTGATCATGAGTCTAGATACCTTTCAAGGATGGCCAATGGAGTACACCATATGGGTAGTGACAGTGATATATTACTATCAATTATTTTGTAGTTGAGTTTTCCACACCTCTAAAAGTGGTTGGTTGTATTATTAGCTTCTTTTATTATTGTGAATGGCAGTGGAATATCTATTGCTTATAGGATGCATAGAGTGGTTTTAACTATTGATATTTATGGTACCATGTTTTTGTGGTAGAGGACTATGATTTCTCATTTGTATAGAGATTTATATAGATTTACATAGGAGTCTTTTAGTGGTGGTGTGGGTGCATCCACTTTGTTGTATTATTGGGCTTATGAGCATATAAGGGTTGTATGATTATTGGGTTGTTGAGGGTGGGTTGGGTATATCCACATCCATTTTACAAGTGTTGGACTAGTGAGTTGGCTATATGATCCCCTAAGATAGATTATTATATGTGGCTACTAGATAGATTGGTGGCTAATGTCATCAGATTGAGGCCCTATAGAGGATTTCCTAGATAAATAAAGAATGGAGAGCAGTTATAGTACATGAGAGTAAGTTATTGGTTACATAATAATTGGTCTAGAGTTTATGAGAAATTTTAATATGAGTACATGACTAGGCAATTTATAGTTTGATAGGATGTTCCTCCTATAACATGGATATGGTTGAGGAGTTCGTAGGTACCAATGAGAATGGGAGCTCATCCCAGACCAATTGAGGTAGAGTTGGCACCATTACCATTAGATGTGTGAGATGAGATTATAGATGTTCCTAATGTAGATGATGTGGGGTGCACTGAGGCATATACAATGTGGTGGTTGAAGCATTGATGGGCTCTAATATATCTAGTTGGTGTGCTAGATGTTCCTAAATATGAGTAACCTGAGCCAATTCAGAGGGTGAGAGGTGAGTGGTTGTAATGTGGCTTATATATTTATGTATGTTTTTGTTGTTATTTGTAGATTATATATGACCAATGGAGTGTAATGTTTTTTCACTCAAGTGAGGTGGTGGGTGTGTAGGGTGAGGCATGTGTTGGGGTTAGTGGTGGGGTTGATGTGTTCTAAGAGACTATTATTGAGTCTACATTGTGTGAGCTCACATGACATGTTCTTGATGATGTTTTGGAGGAGAATTTGATAGAGAGAGCTATGGTTATGGCTGGTGTTTATGCTCACTTTTTTGATCGAGCTGCTATATCTATAGCTACCTATGTTAAGGTAGTAGGAGAGAGAGAGATGAGCTTAGGGTTGAGCAATATAGGCACAAGATGCCTCTAGATTATGGAGCAATAAGCTTCAATATTTTAGATGATTATATGGATCTTTAGTAGTGACATTCAGACTTGTGTGAGGCATATGGTCATTTGTTAGAGTGAGATAATTGGTGAAAAAATCATTTAGGAGCTTGAGGAGGTAGAACGTCATCAAGTGCTAGACAGGATTATGGGATGCACACTAGAGGAGAGAGTGATATGGAGAGTGAGGGCATGACCCCTATCCATGATTGATTGACCTTGACTTGATGTATATGTTTTGAAAACTTATGTGTTATATAGATACTGGTTTGATTTTGAAACTCATGTGTATGCACATTATGGATTCTAAATTATACTGGTATTTCAATCTTATGGTTTGAAATAATTGAACTGATGTTTGATGTTGAAGTTTTATATGCTTGGAAAATTGTATGTAGGAGATGTGCTTCGATTATGTTGATATATTTGGTAAGACAATATTTAGGATATGTTTGGATGTAATTGTCTGATTTATAATCATATGTAAGTGACAATATTGTTGGTTTTTTATAATTGGTAAAATTTATTTGGTAAAGTGAATTGGTTTGTAAGTGGGATATAAGTAAGGTCTAGCTATTGAGTTTGGTAACTTGTTTAGATAATTTGAATTAATTAGATATTAGAAAAAGATTTATGTCAGTTCATTAGGTAAGATCTACACTATGATAAGTTTGTTATAGCTAGGGATGGATACTTGGAATTAGGGATGTTAGTTGTTCATAGGATGGAAAAGTAAGATAGCACTATGTGCGTATTACCTTCCTATGAGTGGCTCAAGAATACAAAGGTTAGTTAGACCTTCAACTCCATCATTTCCCTACTAAGTGAATTTATAAATTAATGTTGAAATGAATGTATGTTGTATCACACTATGTTATAACACTATCTAAATCCTGTTGGCCAAGTGAACAAGGGCCCATATTACTCATGTTGTGTAAAACTCTATCCTAAAGTTGATGCTATATGTGATGCACTAACTATAGCAAGTTGTGATAAATCTAGAAAATGTAATTTTACTAGCTATGTTTTTGAAACTTTATGTTTTAGAGAATGCTCATTTGATCTCAAACATAATGGATTGTTGCATGAAATAGGACCTAGAAAGTCTACCCAGAGTGGATATCTCTCTAAAACTATACTATGTTATTATGCCTATGATGGTGGTAGATAAGTATTTGGCACTACACTATGTATTCCTTGGACAATAGTTTTATATGTAAGTTACATTCTTTGAACTGGCTTTCAAACTTTTTGATAGTTGGAATAAGAGATCTCCTATGAGATTCTATCCTAGGAACCACATGACTCACGTGATGAGTGATAGATGATTCCTATAAAGGAGTGTCCTGGGATGACTTAGTCATGGAGGAATGAGGTTCAGGGTTACATGATGGAGGAGACATTAGTGCCTCCTATGTGAATGCTATAATACCATTATCAACACATCTAGAAATGCAATCTCAAAGTCCAAAATAGGTATCCACATTGTGTCCATAGATATGATGATAATTACTCAAGGGCTGATATGCTTGTCTATGTAAAATATGTGGATCTCACTGATGAACAAAAGGTAATATAATTAACCTCTTAGCTATTAGTGCTAACAATATGATAGATGGGCTATCTCAATTTGAATCAAACTATAGTAGTGTTGGTTGGTAATTCTCTATATTACATACTATGGGTGGTGTTCTGAAAACTTATTCTTTATTTTTGATTGTTTGCTTTTTTGGTTATGGTCTCCAATCTTATCTAGGACATGGTGGATGCTGAGTAGTAGGAGCTATATCTGAAGATGCTATTGTGAACTACAGAGTAATTAAATTAACTAAATATACCTTTATCAATCCCGATTTCTTTTCCAAATATAGAACTATGTTACACAAATGTCTAAAATAAGGCTCTATATGATATAGTAAATGCTCAAGGAGAGGTTGGTGAAGGCCCTTGATGAAGATATGCTGAACATCTAGATCTACTAGCTTATATATCAATCTTAACAAATGAGTCTTAAATCTTAAGATGCACTCACTTACTGGCTCTGAATAATTTTGATGTATTATGGAAAGTTTCTCATATGTAACATGAGGGCCCATTTTTATATTGTAGTTTCTAAAAAAAGACTCCTCCTGGTCATCATATGTGTGTAATGAACCAATGGGGACTATATGAAAGACCTAATTCTATACTTTCTCCACTAATGTCTATTGAAGCAACTTGAGTAGAATAAAAGGAGTTGTTTGAGGTGACAAAGCTTTTCAAAAGGTTTGAAGGTGTGTGAATGGATCTCTAGTTCCATCAAAGTGAGGTAATGATGGTGTTTGGAGATGCTTAGGTAATGTAGATTTTATGAATGTTTTTGGAATAGGGTTACCATGTAGCTTAGACCTTGTGATATGGATGTGGGATACCATTCTCTATAGGTGATGGGTGAGAATTGGGTTCTACTGTAGTGAGGGGTGGCTTGGGGTATTCATTGGTATCTTTATGTTTTAGTGAATCACATTCTAAATTAGTAGTAGATGTGTTATTTAAATTAACATGTGAATGATTGGAAGTAGAATCATTCATAGATTTAGAATCAATATTTTGGTATGCATGAGACTTAAGCAAAGTGAGAGAATAGTTAGAAGTATGAGATGCATTTTCTTCTTCACTATATGTATAGGAATAAACATTATTCCATGCATTATTACAATATTTATTTTGTTCATTTGAAATATAAGAATTTGAAGTATCATTTTCATACTCATTTACATGTTCACTATTGTATTCATAATCACTTCCATCATTTCTAGGTAGAGGTGAAAGAGAAAGATTTGATTCCTTTATAATATGCACTGAGTTATCATTGGAATATCATGTGTATCTCTATTATCCATGGATGGAATATATAAATTTTCTTCATTTTCAACATGAGAAGTAAGAGTCGAAGAGTTATTATTTGAACACTCTTTGGAAAGAGTAGAGTTAGGAACACATAATGCATCATTTGAACTATGATTTGGTAATTTTATTCTTTTACATTAATATTGTTGTATTTTAAACATATAAATAACAAAAGGTAGAGAGAGATTAGGTTCACATGGAATTAAATCATCACCAGTGAGATGTTCATTTGAAAGTGCATGATTACTTTACGTATTTTATGCATTGTGCCTAGGAAAATGAGGTGAGAAGTATTTTTCCCATTTAGCAAAAGTATTATTTTGAGAAGGAACAAAAGAGATAGGTTTTAGAGGAAAAGATGTATCTATATATTCTTCACTATCATGTTTGTATTCATGGTAATATTCTTCATTATAACAATAGTAATTATCCTCATTAGATATAAAATCATTTTCCATATTTTTATCTAGTGTGTAATTTTGTAAATTGGTCCATTCATTAGCATAATTGTGAGAAAAATTAAGAAATTTATCTATGGGATGAGAAGGATGAAGTTCCTTTGTGGCTATTTTATCACCAAAGAGAAATTTGAAAAGTATTATGAAGAAAATAAATGCATAAAGAAGTACTAACATCAAATTTTGAAAATTACTTTTGCTAACCCAAACAATTTAAAATAAATTTAAATTATTTTTCTAAAAATTGTAAGGGAGGGTAATTTGAGGTTTGAGGACCTAGTTTAGGAATCTAGGGTTTTTAGATAGGGTTTTAGAATTTTTTAAAATTATGCAATAATTTTTAATTCTAAAAATTATTTTGAAATGGAATAATTGTAAAATAATTTATACAAAAATTATAATTTTGGAAATTAAATTTTTGCACAAGAAACTACTTATTTTGAAATAAATTTTGACAAGGTAATTATTTTACAAAAATTCCAAAATAATTGTCTAAAATTGGTAAAGAGGTAGGCTTATTGTTGGATGACCTAGTTTTGAAATCTATAGTTTTAGTGAATTTATTGGAAATATCTCAATTAATTTTTAGCTTTCTAATTTTTAAATTTAGGAAAATTTAGGAAAATATTACAAAAAATAAAAATAAATTAGCCCTAGGGTTTCTAGGGTTTTTGTGCAAAAATTTGAAGTAAGTCAGGTTAACCAAATGTTTAATAAATTTGGGAAACTATAGGGTTTAATTTTCTAAATAATAATGGGGTTTAGATTAAGGGGAAATTAGTAAATAAATGTTCCTTAATTAAACTACTAATTTATTGAATTTAGAAGTTCTTAATTGATTTCTAAAAATAGAAAACAAGGGGAAAGAGAGTTAAACTTAGCTAATTTTGGGCTGAGACAGAGGAGATGAGGCTAAAAATTATTGATCTAGTTAGGTAGACTATTAAAAGTAGGATACATAAGTCTATTTTCTACCTGGATAGAAGCAATGGAAATGGGACACCTGAAGGTCCAATGTTAGTTTTGGCATTATAGTCCTATGGGTCTAAGATTTTTGGGTTTTGTTCATCTATTCTGGGAGACCCTACATACCATATTTTAGCTTTTGAGAGTCACTCAAACTCACTATAGGTCTATTTCCATATTTAGTACCTATACTTGTCTATGCACATGGAAAGAACAAATAAATCAAAATTAAAAGGGAAAAAATTAGGTTAGGGGAGGAATGATCACACAATCAAGAAACCTTTCTATTCTGATTACTACCTACATTAACCCTCAAGTTAGATTGTCAGATTTGATGCAGTTTTCCCTTAGGGAACATGCATAGTCAATGTGCATGATTGATGCAAGAATAAATTTCACTTAGGTCCTTCCTTGATCAAGCATGCAGATCTAAGTGTGATGCAGAGAAACTGAGCTAAACTATTGACTAATTTTTATTATGTCTAATGTGCCAAAGTAGTAAGTTCTCAATATAAAATGTCTTGTGTAATCCTTTATATAGGAGACTCATTATTTTGAATTTGAGAGCTTTATTCTTATTCAGTTGATATTAGAAAACTTAGGAAAATAGAAAATAAAGGGGGTAAGACTTATCCTACAAAAGAAACTGATTGTTAGAACTAAAACTAGGCTTGGACAATAGTGCCAAAAACTCTACACCTTGGGTTTCAGTGTTGTAGTCCATATTTGGGTGCTATTGTCCTAGGCGTTTATGACTTGGGGGGTGTTGAGACCAATACCCCCTATCTTTTGTTTGTGAAAGGAGGACCCCTATATGTTTTTTTCAAAAAGTCTGTATTCTGAAATTGAATGTGAAGAGTTATCTTATCTTAGATTTTAAAGGCAAATTAATTTTAAAAGGGGAACATGTGCTTTGATGTATTTTATCATTTTTACATTTCATGATTCAAAATTGCTAATAATTGTCTTTAAGGTGATTAGGTTTAGGTTTTATTGAAGAATCTAGGGTTCTTAAGGAACAAAACCTACAGGGAGTTTGAATTTGAATAGTAATGAAAAATACTAGTGAGAAATTTTATTTCCTTTTGATTAAATGATCCTAATTCTAAATTTATATTAAGCTTCAAATAAGTTTTTTCTTTAAAACATGATCAACTATTAATATAAAGCCTTAGGCTAAACTTTATACATGATCGGGTATTAATTTAAATCTTATGCTCTTTTATAGATCTAATGGTAATTACTTGTTTGTTGATTTTGATCCAATGGTACGACAAACCCAAAATATTTTAAAAAGGACATACAATTAATGATTTGGGCCTATTAAATATATAATGGTGATCATTTTATTAGATGTTTTGATTTAATGGTGTGAATTAAATTTGACACCCAAAATGATGTTAACAATTGTTAACCATTTAGGACTCAATCTAATGGTTCACATTGCCTCAAAGGTTCTAATGTAATGGTACGCATGGACCTAAAAGCCTCAAGATCTCCTGAAGGATTTACGTCTGGAACTCATTCATTAGACTATAAAATTTTATTATCTTAAAATTGATATGATTGCCCCTGTCATATGATGTTTGTGAGAATGTATTTGATGGGACCAAACTCATCAAATTTAAACTAAACAATCCCAAAAACCTTAGGATATCCTAAAGGATTTATGCATAACACTTAATCATTATACCATAAAATATTATTATCTTAAAATTGATAGGTTTACTCTCATCATTTGATATCTACAAGGACATATTTGATAGGACTGAACCTATCAAATTTAACATGAGACCGAAAGATTCTATTGCCTTAAATTTGATAGGTTCACCCCCATCATTTAACATATATGAGGACATATTTGAAGGGATAAAACCCATAAAATTTAAACTAAACAATCCTAAAAGCCTTAGGATCTCTCAAAGGCTTTACGTGTGGCACTCAATCATTAGACTAGAAAATTCTACTATTTAAAAATTTGATAGGTTTTTTCCCATCATTTGACATCTACAAGGACATATTTGAAAAGATCAAACCCATCAAATTTAACTTAGATAATTTTTAAAGACTAATCAAAGGGGTCATTTCTAAAAAACCTTTTAAGAAATTCCTAGCTTTTTACAAAGACAAGTTTAGTATATAAAGATCTTAGCCTAAGTCATTTTGAGTTTTTTAAACATAAAATTCTAAATGAAAATTTTAAACCTAATATTTATATGATCATGTAACTGATTAAAAATTAATCATATTGCAGGATCTAATGGTGATCACTTATTAACTAGATTTGATCCAATGGTGCATTGATCCAAAAGCCTTTTAAAAAAAGCATGTAGTTAATAATCTGGCCCAAGATAAGATCCAATGATGATTGCTTGCTCATTGGATTTGATCTAATGGTGTGATGAAGTTGATGATGTTTTAAAGGTCTCATGAGCTTGACACATGGCATAATCAATAAGTTCAAAGATTAAGAAACAATAAAATGCAAGGACTTAGATTTAGCTTTTTAGAGAAAAATAAAGGTGACTTTTAAAAACCAATAGTCACTCTTCAAATGGCATTTATGAAATTTATGATGAAAGACATGGAACCCTACCACATAAGCTCCAAATAATTATGAAGGATCCAAATGAAAGATATCTCATGATTAAAAACATAAAAGACATGATATTAAGGTTCCATCAAATCTAAGGCACGTATGAAATCAAGAGGGATATTTTTCCATTAAAGAAAAAAACCCAAAACCCTCTATAAAAAAGGCTAGAGTCGATTCAATTTATTATGTGACACTTGAGATAATTACAAACTAAATTTAGAGAAAGTACCTTAGTAAGAACTTTGATATCTTTGTAACTATAATACAATGTTATCAATGTTAGTGGGTAAGCAATAGATGAAGATTGAAGCAGAGCTTTATGTAACTTTAAAAGGTGAAGGAAGGGTCTTTAGAGACACATAGTTAGATTTAACAACATTGAATGTACATGGAATCAAGAATTGTTCTAATTTTTTTTTCAAGGAGTCACAACTAATTTCCTAGGAAGAAAATAGGAATGCTTTAGTGTACCAAAGATACAAATATTTAGTATTAATTCAAATGGTGATCCTTCATCATGTAGCTGCTAGACTAGAGGTAATGAATTACATTGATCTTATTGTGACTATTTTCATTGACTATAGAATAGATGGAGAATGTATTATTCATGAAGGAAGCATCAATAAAGTTTCATGCATATATCCTATGGCCTTTGAGACTCATTATAAGCTCCATTTACCTCATATTGATCTCCCTTATTTGAGAGAATCAACAAATTCCCAAAACCTAGATTCAGTCCTCTCACCTTAATTAATCCAAGGTTCCCATGTTTTTAGGACATCAAATGGTGAGATTCCTATTGCCTAGTTTAAGGAAGGTGTTAGGGTAGCTATGAATTTATTAAATAGAGCCTTTAGTGCCTCTTTTACTACTTATTTAAGTAATGTTTGGGTATCTTATGTCCATTGCATGTTGGAATGGAACTTAATCCCTCCTATTAGAGACTTAATAAGTTTTTTCTTAGCCAAACAATTTATAGACTGTTTCTAACAAGTTTTTTCTTTTCTACATTCAAAAGATGAAAAAAACTATGATAATTGGTCAGGGGTTTGTACGTACCTGGATGAAGTTTGTGCACCATTATCCAGATGTTGTAGGGACTCCTCTTTGGCTGTGGAGGATGACACCTGTAGAGAGAAAGACTTAAACAAAGAGATTGTTAGATAGATGGATGGTGAATTGCCAAGCAAAGCTCGATCCCAGAAGTGCAAAGACTTCCTTAAGGGATGATAGTCCACTTTTGATAAAAGAGAATGTTGCTAGATAGAAATAATGAAAGACTAAATAAAAGAAATAAAGGTAATGCATACCTGTATTATGCTATCTGCCTTCCACAGTCACCGATGCTGATTAGTCTACCATCGTTAGTTGGTCTAAGGTTGTCGATGCCGGTTATTCTACCGATGTCGATAGGGGTAATGGGCCTTTGGATGAGTTTCAAGGCTGTCTGTGGTTGATAGAGAGACTCTGTGGGTTTAAGGGGTCTATGCAAGGTTATAGGGAGACAAATAAGGTCTAAGGAAGGAGTCAGGTAAGAGACAGGGTGTCAAAAAAGGGGCAAGGGTGTGAGGAAGGCTTCTCAACCTCTCCAAGAAGATAGTCAGGGATGCTCTAGTTGATAGCCAGGTCTGGGTGATGAAACTTAGAAGGAGTAAGAATAAACTAATTACAAATACATTCTAAGCAACTGAAATGAATAGACAGAAGAGATACTTAGCTCTTGATATGCTAAAGAAGGAGTGTAGAAGACTTGTTGCTAATGCAGCTGATGTACCTATAATGTCTTTAACCCAAATTCTAGAGCTATTTCTGTAGAGTGCCTATAGCCTGTGATGCTTGGTGTGTGTCTAGGAGAGAGGGAGAGAGAGAGGTCAGATTTTGGGTGTAAAAGAATTTGCATTCAGGGAAGAAGATTGAAGATTGAAGATCTGCATTTTAGACATAGAATGTAGTTTTAAGGCAACTGATGTCGGTGATGCCGCTGACGTTGGTTGACTACTAACCAACATCAGTAGCCAAAGAATAGGAAAAAGGGCTAAAAATAGCCTTTTGCCTGTTCTTCCATTTGTCAAGGTCAGCTGGTCATTAGAAAATGGTTGAAGGCAGGTTAAATGAGCGTGAGAGGCTAGTGGGAGGGTTGAAATGGGGTCTGAGCAATTAAGATTTGGCATGGGGTGAGGGAGGTATCCAAAGTGGAGTGAGGTGTCAAGGGTGAGAGAGAGAATGTTATTAATTTAAAATAGTCAATTTATTTTAAATTAATAATTGAGTGGTTTAGGAATGTTTGGAAGTGAACCAAGGGGACCAAGGGGTGAAGATGACCAAGGGTTAGACATGATTTTAGTGTCTACATTTGCCCTTTTTTGTCTTGTTGGTTATTCTTGATGAACTGCAAGACAAAAATAGGAGTACGCTGTCCCTAAGTATGGGATAAGGTCATTTTTATTTTGTTGGTTGTTCTGATGAACTGCAAGATAAAAATGAATGTTGGTTACCTTGATTATGGGATGAGGTATCCCCCCTCAAAGTGGGAGTCAAGGGAAGGGAACCTGAGATCGGGTGTCAATTTGACAGAGAGGATATGGATATGGCGAAGGTTGAGTGTGAATGCTGCAATAGTTGAGATTGCACATATACCACTTCATGAGATGGTTAGGTCAAATTGTCGCAAGTCAGGGTCGAGGAGTGATAAAATTGAAATAATTGGGCCCCACCATTTAGTCGTAGCTGATTGGGTTATTCGATCTAAGATGTAGCTTTAATGGTCATCATGTTCCAAGTATCTTGGGCTCAGGAAGTACTCTTAGAAAACATGAAAAAGTCACAAGTAGTGGGGATCAACTTGCTCATGATCCAATACTTGTGAGGGTCGAAATGTGGGTTGCAGACAATTTTACTAACCATTCATGAGGTAGTATATATGCAATCAAAACAACCAAGGCAGAGTTGTCTCGAAAGTGGTCATGGTTTGAGGAAATAGGCACGATCTCTAAGGTCATTAGTCGAGTTGAGGTGAGATGCATGGTCCATTAGATGGACAAATGATGGAATGACATGTGACAAAGGAATGGCTGAGCTAACCTCAGAAGACCCCATGTCAACTGAGTGCTACCTACATAGCCCTGGTTGGAAGGGCCTCAGGCCGATGTAATTCTCCCTAAAAGGAAGGAAGAGGGTTAGTTATGGACTGAGGTCAGACTAGGTTAAGTCATGGTTAAGGGTGAAAATGGTTTGTCCATCAGATAGACGAACAAACAAATGTGGCTGAGCTAACCCCAGAAGACATCATATCATCTGAGTGCTACCTACATAGCCCTTGTTGAAAGGGCCTCAAACCAATGTAGTTCAGGCAAAGAGTCAAAGTAGTTGATGATTGGTTTGGTCGGGGTTATAAATGATGAGGGTATGATGATTGGTTTGGACTAGGTTAAGTCATGGTCAAAGGTAATATGGTTTGTCCATCAAGTAGATGAACAAATGGATGTGGCCAAGCTAACCCTAGAAGATGTCATGTCATCTGAGTGATACCTACATAGCCCTTGTTTGAAGGGCCTCAAACCAATGTAGTTCAAGTGAAGAGTCAAAGTGGTTGATGATTGGTTTAGGTCATGGTCAAAGGTAGAATGGTTTGTCCATCAAGTAGAGGAACAAATGGATGTGGCTGAGCTAACCTCACAAGATGTCATGTCATCTGAGTGTTGCCTACATAGCCCCTATTGGAAGGGCCTCAGACCAATGTAGTTTAGACTAAGAGTTAAGGTGGTTGATGATTGGTTTGGACTAGATTAAGGTTTAGCACTTCCCATATGTCTGAGGATACGTGCTTGAAATGATGAGGGTAGTATAGTTTGTCCATCAGATAGATGAACAAATAGATATGGCTGAGCTAACCCTAGAAGATGTCATGTTGACTGAGTGCTACTTACATAGCCCTTATTGGAAGGGCCTCAGGCTAATGTAGTTCAGACAAAGAGTCAAAGTGGTTAATAGTTGGTTTGGTGATTGGTTGATGATTGGTTGATGATAGGTTTGGACTAGGTTAAGTCATGGTCAAAGGGTAATATGGTTTGTCCATCAAGTAGATGAACAAATGGATGTGGCCAAGCTAACCCCAGAAGATGTCATGTCACCTGAGTGCTGCCTACATAGCCCTTGTGTGGAAGGGCCTCAGACCAATGTAGTTCAAATGAAGAGTCAAAATGGTCGATAGGTTGGTTTTGGTCATGATTAAGATGATGAAGGTAATATGGTTTGTCCATCAGATAGATAAACAAACAGATGTGGTTGAGATAACCCCAGAAGATGTCATGTCATCTGAGTGCTACCTACATAGCCCTTGTTGGAAGGGGCCTCAGACCAATGTAGTTCAGACTAGGAGTCATAGTTGGTTGATGATTGGTTTGGTCATGGTTATTAATGATGAGGGTATGATGATTGGTTTGGACTAGGTTAAGTCATGGTCAAAGGTAATATGGTTTGTCCATCAAGTAGACGAACAAACAGATGTGATCAAGCTAACCTCAGAAAACATCATGTCAATTGAGTGCTGCCTACATAACCCCAATCATTAGGGCCTCAGGTCGATGTAGTTCAAACTAAGAGGCAAAGTTGGTTGATGATTGGTTTGGACTAGGTTATAAATGATGAAGGTAATATGGTTTGTCCATCAGATAGACAAACAAATGGATGTGGCTGAGCTAACCCTAGAAGATGTCATGTCAATTGAGTGCTACCTACATAGCCCTTATTGGAAGGGCCTCAGACTAATGTAGTTTAGACAAAGACTCAAAGTGGTTGATGATTCATTTATGATTGGTTTGGACTAGGTAAAGTCATGGTTAGAGGTAATATGGTTTGTCCATTAGATAGATGAACAAATGGATGTGTTCAAGTTACCCCCATAAGATGTCATGTCGACTGAGTGCTGCTTATATAGCCCCTATTGTTAGGGTCTCAGACCAATGCAGTTTAGAAAAAGAGTCAAAATGGTTGATGATTGGTTTGGCCAGGTTAAGGGTCAAATGGTTTGTCCATCAAGTAGATGAATAAATAGATGTGGCTGAGCTAACCCCAGAAGATGTCATGTCATCTGAGTGCTACCTACATAGCCCTTGGTGGAAGGGCCTCAGACCAATGTAGTTTAGGAGAAGAGTTAAAATGGTTGATGATTGGTTTTGGTCATGGTTAAAGGTTTAGCACTTCCCATATGTCTGAGGGTAAGATGATGTTATAGCCTTTTCCATATTATGTGATGGTGTATTCTGTAACATTGGTTGAGTGGTCTTTCATCCCTAGCAAGTGTCCATATCAGTGATGGATGTATGCTATAAATGAAATAAGATTATTTATGCTTCAACAAGTAATGGTTTATGCTTGACATAAATTATATGGTTGATAGTTTCCATGTGTATTGGTGTCCATAAAAACTATGTGAATTGGCCATGAGAACATTTTGTGGTCTAAAAAAAAGGTTTGGTTGGTTTGGATGTGGTCAGTAAATGATTTGGTTGAATGTAACCAAAGTGAAAAAGGAAGTGAAAGGCATTGTGCCCTTTCATTGACATGGACCATAATGATAGCATAGGCAGAGGTTGTTAGATCCAAAAGCCCCATTCATGCATCACATTGTTGACCATTGGTTGTGTTAGAGAAATAATCGAATCACTTTGACATTAAAATGAGCTCAAAATCCCTTGAGTAGGTGATGTGATATGTGAGGATAGGGTAACCCCTTTTAGTAGGGATAACTTTGTCCCTTTTTATAGGAGACCCTGAGAATGACTATAAGCCAAGTCCATGACCCTTTTTTTTGGTAGATTGATCAATGCGAGAAGTCTACATAGGGATGCCATTTAGTTTTGTGGTCATTTGTGAAGCTGATCGATGCAGGAAGATTCTACGAAAGTGATGTTTGTAGCAATAGTTTAGTCATAGCCATCTTTTGAGGGAGTGGTCTATATTTTTGCTTTATATATATTTGAGAGTTTTGAATAGCTGTCCTTCGAGGGAGTAGTCTATTAGCTACAACAATGATAGTACAATTGTCCTCTGAGGGAGTAGTCTACCTTTAGAGTTTATGACCTTTTGATATTTTGACATTCCAATTTATTTTTGATAGAATTTTGAGTCATGGAAAAGACTATAGAAGTTTAAGGGCTCCCTTTTATTAAGACAAAGCATTCATACTTTATAAAAGGGTTACATTGTGTTTGCTTTAGGGAAACAGGGTTGAAAGGAGTGAGAATTAAGATGACAGGGATTGCTCAAGAGACGAGCTCAAGTTAAATGTCAAGTGAATGAGTACTCGACTAACAGTAGAATGGTCATAGATGTAAGGTATTGAGAGGCTCAAGTTTTGGTCAGCCTTCGAGAGAAGATAGACGATAAGTCCTTGATCCATACTTGTGCATGATGATGTAAGGTTTGAGCCAATTAGGAGTAAACTTGCCTCATTTAATTCTTTCCAAATTGGTCATGTGTTAAAGATGATTAAAAAGTTGGTTGATGTTTGGTCGAGGTTTGGTCGATGCTTGGTTGAGATTTAGTAGATGCTTGGTTGAGGCTTGGTTGATATTTGGTTGATGCTTGGTCGATGCTTGGTCGAGGCTTGGTCAAGGTCATAATAGTCAGGATAGAGTCAAATTCCCCCAGTTACTTGTGATAGGGAGAATGTTTGACAGACATAGTTTGAGAGGGCAAGATCTTGATCTTCCATGTTGGAGGTTGGAATCTCAAAATGACTGAAAATGATGGAGGCAATGGTAGGTAATGATGTGACCAAAGCAGCCAGTGGTTGGGGGTCTTCGGGTTAGACCTTCACTGCCTGTAAGGCTTTGATCAAAGTTAGATAATGCTATGGAGAGTTTTGTATGAGGTCATACAAAGATGTCTTCATAGAGGTTTGGTGACATTGTTTCACCATGGGGTCATGAATTGGTTTTGAATAAGTTGGTCGAGATGTGCCCAAGATTAGAGTCCTGGGTTTTGGTGGTTGAGGAGACTTGATGAATGGATATGTTTGGGGGAGAGAAAATCTCTCTTTCCCTTTATCCTGCATGATTTGTGACCTGTTGGCCACATTGATGGTGTTGATTTCAAATAAAGGGGTTAAAGGTGATTAAGGGACCACAGTTTGATGATGGGCCCCTAATTTAGGTGAGGATGTTTGAGAGGCCTGGGATGATGTCGATGGCTTGGTTAAAGGGTGGTCAAAAGGATCCTTAGTAAGAAGGGTGTCCTTTTTGAAGTGTTGATGAATGATAGCCTTAAGAGTGCAATAACGCTTAGTGTCATGTCCAGGTGTGTGATGATACACACAAAATTCAGTGTCATCAAACCAAGATGGTTTTGATCTGAGAGTTGATGAGTGTGACAGTGATGAGGTTTAGGAGGCATGAGACAGTGTTGGAGATGTGTCAAAGGGGTCCTTAATAAGAGGGGTGTCTTTATTGATGAATTGGCAAATGGCAACCTTAAGGGCACAATAATTTTTAGTGTCATGCCCAGGTGTGCGATGATATTGGAAAATTATAGTGTCATCAAACCAAGACGGTTTTAGTCTGAGAGGTTGAAATGGTTTGATAGGTGGAAGAGTGATGTTAGAAGTTTGTAAAAGTCAGTGTAATAGCAAGGTGTAAGAACTTGTTAATGGGTCTACATGTTGTGTTGCAGTAAAAGTTGACAACTTCTATTTAGAAGCTATTGAGGGAGTGTTTCATATCATCTTTTTGTTTGGTGGTGTGGCCAGATGCATAGATGACACTTTCGTGGTAGGAGGCATTGGATGTTTTGAAGGAGGTATGTTCTTGTTAGGTGTTGGTCATAATGGAGGTGATTTGTTTGTGTTGGGTGTCAAAGTAGGAAGTACTCCTATTATGGTAGAAGGATGAGGGCCCAAAATGGAGGGCAATGATGATGGTGGGGGAGGAATTCTCTGATGTGATTTAGTAGCCTTCTTTGGTTGGGTCTGAGGACTACTATTGTGGGGGGTAAGGTTCAAGTCTACCCTCACCGGATCTTCTTTGACTGAAGTAGGTGAGGTGGTCAGTTCCTCTCTCGATAGAGAAGGGATTGGAGATTGTGGCTCTTCAAGAGGGTAGAGCATAGGGATGGTGATGGCTTTGATGTGTGGTCAAGGAGCGGGGAAAATATGATCCCGCATTGATGATAAGAAGGATGAGGGTGAGGCTAGTGGTGTCGGTATGGTCAAAACATCCTCCAATATGGGAGAAGTCAAAGGAGAACTAACAAGAGAAGATGGTTCATCCACCTGTGGAAGAAAAGTGGGACAAGAAGGCTCTTCTTCCTATGATGGACTAATAAGTTGACTAACCTCTTTAGACTATGAGAGAGGTTGGTCAGGGACAAGAGGAGAGACAGTGTTGACTGTGCGTATATTATGCTCTTGAGAGTCATCGGCCATGGTCTGCACGTTGTTTTGGCTAGGGGGATGGTTAGGAAAAGGTTTTTTAAAATGTCTATGTTTTGATTAGGTGGCACATTTGGGTTGTCCAAGACAAGGTCACCTTTATCTAGCATGTCTTGGACAATGTTTTTAAAGGTTTTGTAGTTGTTGATGTCATGGCCTTTGATACGGTGATAATGATAAAAGTCATTTTCCCTGTACCATCAAGGTTAGGTTTTGAGGGGTTGAATTGAGGTGGTCAAATTTGAGGGAGATTGAGGACCCCCTGCTTAATGAGTTTATCTAACACCAAAGCATATGATTCTCCTATTGGAGTATACTGATGCTATATATATCGTTGTTGGAATTGTTTGGTGATGCTTTGAGATGTGGAAGGTTTGGATTGGTTGGTTATTGTTGAAGATGATGGCCTAAGGACCATAGCATTTGTTGACTCCTTAAACTTGGAGTGGGAAGAAGAAGGTTTGGGTGAAGAAGGGTCATTGGATTTGGTGTTGGGGTTTTTACTCTACAATTTGACTTTGTTTTCCTTGATGGCACGTAGTTCAAGATTTTTAGTCATTGTGAAAGCTTCATCAAAGGTGCAGAATGTTTAGACCTGCAAGGTAGAGGAAATATGTTTGGTACATGCCTAGGAAAAGAGTTTGATGAGCTTAGGTTGAGGCAAAGAAAAGGAGAGCTGGTTGATTAAGTCTCTCCAACGGGCAACAAAATCGGCTATCGATTCGTCATCAAACTGTCTGATAGAGAATAGGTCTGTGATGGAGACCTTTTTGGTGATATTGATTAAAAAGTGGTCAAGGAAAAGTTGATACAGTTGGATGAATGTGAAAAGAGAGTGATTGGTGAGAGAGCTATACCAATTGAGGGTAGCACCAAAAAGTGACATGGGGAATGTGTGTAGCAGTAATGCATCATCATGTGCTATAAGATAACAAGCATATCTAAATGCTCATAGATGCTGCTATGGGTCTTCCTTACTCTAGAAGAAAGTGAACTTAGGAATCTCCCACTAACTGGGAAACGGTCAGATTGGGACTGAGGAATGGATGGGTTCATTACAAATTTGGTCATATGAAAGGACATTTCTTGAACCTAAAATTGAGGTCTCAAGATTATACATTTTGTCCATCAACATTTTGATTAGGTCAGTTGAAGGATTTGCAGGTGGGGCACCCCCTAAGTTGTAGGGTGCTTGGAAAGTGCTAGAAGGGGTGTATGATGTAGTTGGTTGCACTTTTATGGGCATAACATATTGATAACTAGCCATTAGGATAGATGTTGAAGCTAGGGGTGGTTGTGTCATGAAGGTATAAGGCACAACTAGGCTTGATGTTGTCAGAGGTGGTTGAATGGCGGCACTAGTAAAAGGATAGGTAGTCACTCCTACATTTATAGGCGTAAGAGTGTGTGGAGTCAAGACAATCAAGTTTTTAAAATGTGATGAACTTGGTTGAATTGAAGAGTCTCACATTTGGTTCTTAGCAAGATAGTGTTGGAGAGCCTTGACATTATGGTCAAGGAATCTCTCAAACTTTTGATCCCCTTTGGGAACAATTAGAGATTGATTAGGGGTTGATTGGGTAGGAGTTCATTCAGTCTTTGAATGATACTCCATTATAGGACTAGTTATGGAAGGTGAAGGTAGAAGCAGTTGTTGTCTCGCATGGTCAACAAGAGCCTTGGTTTGACTACATGTCAAAACCATTCAAGGCAAAAAGGGTCAGGTTCTAAAAACTATGTTTTTTCAGTTTTAGAAACTCAAAATGTGTGTCTAACAGCAAGAAAGTTGGGTTTTAAGCCTACCATTTTGGAAGAAGAATTGATAGTGACCGACGTCGATAGAAAAACTGATGTCAATGAGTTAAAGGGGGCTGATGTCGGTCAGATAACTGATGTCGGTGAAGAAAGGTTGCCGACGTCAGTGCGAAAACTGATGTCGGTTACTGTGTTTCTAGAAACTAAAAGTTCTTGGAAAAAAAGAAGAAAATCTGAGTTGTTTTTAGATCTCAAAATGTGACCTCACCAACTCAAAAAACTAGATGGAGACAGAAAAATAGATGAAGACAAGCAAACCCTTAAACGTTAATTCTTAAGAATAAGTTTTAGAGTTTTGTTGGCTTATGCCTTAGAAGAGTGTTTGGGAAGTTGGCTTTTAGAATGGGTCCTAGAAGAAGCAGTTTAAAGTTGGTTCAGGTTAGTTTCGGTGCTCAAAGTCTGTATTAGGTTCTATACATGGCTTGGTGCTAAGGAGCAAGCTCCCCTCACTTCACGAGCCTAGTGATAAGCTGGTCTTTCTTAGCTAGTATATACTTCCCCTAGAGTTTATCCTCTGCCAGAGAATAGAGTGGGCTTTCCCCTTGGTAGTGAAGTCCAAGTGGGATTGCTAGGAAGGGTAAGGTATCTGCTAGGTGATGAAATCCTAGTCGGGCCTTGTCTCAGGTATGTTTAGATGTTTTATTTTGTGAAAGTGGTCTGGATGTGTAACATAAGTGTGCTACGATTTATTCATGATGCGTTTTTAATTACTAGATGTGAGAGCTAAGTATGCATTTAGGAAGAAATGAAATGCAATGTATTTTAAGCCCAAATAGAAATGTGTGTTCATATGTAGGCAAGTGAGAAGAGGTTGAAGAGTATGAATCTTACTACTCTAAGATGCAAGAAAGAAAGAAAAAGAAGGATTCTTTTTAACTTTGCTGATGGTGTCTTTTCAGAAGAGATAAAAGAAAAAGATGCAAGAAGAGACCTAATGCACCTATATGAATTTTTGTTTTTAGAAGAAAAAGTATGAACCCAAGAAAGACTTCTAGGGTCCCACCGGGCGTGCCAGAATGTTTCTAACAAGTTTTTGCTTTTCTACATTCAAAAGATGAAAGAAACTATGATAATTGGTTAGGGGTTTGTACGTACCTGAATGAAGTTTGTGCACCATTATCCAGATGTTGTAGGGACTCCTCTTTGGCTATGGAGGATGACACCTGTAGAGAGAAAGACTTAAACAAAGAGATTGTTAGATAGATGGATGGTGGACTGCCAAGCAAAGCTTGATCCCAAAAGTGCAAAGACTTCCTCGAGGGATGACAGTCCACTTTTGATAAAAGAGAATGTTGCTAGACAAAAATAATGAAAGACTAAACAAAATAAATAAAGGTAATGTGTACCTATATTGTGTTGTCTGCCTTCCATAGTCACCGACGCTAGTTAGTCTGCCATCATCAGTTGGTCTAAGGTTGCCGATGCCAGTTAGTCTGCCGATGTCGATAGGGGTAATGGGCCTTTGGATGAGTTTTAGGGCTATCTGTGGTTGACAGAGAGACTCTATTGGTTTAAGGGGTCTATGCAAGGTTGTAGGGAGACAAATAAGGTCTAAGGAAGGAATTAGGTAAGAGACAGGGTGTTAAAAAAGGGGCAAGGGTGTGAGGAAGGCTTCTCAACCTCTCCAGGAAGATAGTCAGGGATGCTCTAGTTGATAGCTAGGTCTGGGTGATGAAACTTAGGAGTAAGAAGAAACTAATTAAAAATACATTCTAAGCTACTGAAATGAATAGACGAAAGAGATACTTAGCTCTTGATATGCTGAAGGAGTGTAGAAGACTTGTTGCTAATGAGGCTGATGTGCTTACAATGTTTTTAACCAAAAGTCTGGAGCTATTTCTATAGAGTGCCTATAGCTTGTGATCCTTGGTGTGCATCTGGGAGAGAGGGAGAGAGAGAGTTTAGATTCCAAGTGTAAAAGAATTTGCATTTGGGGAAGAAGATTGAAGATTGAAGATTGAAAATCTGCATTTTGGATGCAGAATGCAGTTTTAAGGCAACCGACGTCGGTGATGCCACCGATGTCGGCTGACTACTAACCAATATCAGTAGCCAAAAAATAGGAAAAAGGGCTAAAAATAGTTTTTTTCCTGTTCTTCCATCTATCGAGGTCAATGGGTCGTTAGAAAACGGTCAAAGGCGGGTTAAATGAGCGTGAGAGGCTAGTGGGAGGGTTGAAATGGGGTCTAAACAATTAATATTTGGCATGGGGTGAGGGAGGCATCCAAAGAGAGGTATCCAAAGTGGAGTGAGGTGCCAAGGGTGAGAGAGAGAGGATGTTATTAATTTAAAATAGTCAATTTATTCTAAATTAATAATTGAGTGGTTTAAGAATGTTTGGAAGTGAACCAAGGGGCCCAAGGGGAGAAGATGACCAAGGGTTAGACATGATTTCAGTGTCTACATAGACATAAAGAGAGAATTCCAACCAATTCTTTATGATGTTTTACCTCTTGGATTCACTCCTAGCCTTTATTAATTTCCCTATCATTTGAAATTGGTCCCATGATGGTAGATCTACCATTTCCCATCATTATTCCAAATTACATATATTAAAATATAGGAATCACATGAAATTAATATGTGATTGTATCTCCCCAATAATTTTTGAGGTAATCACTAGTATCCCTATGCCTAGGCTTCATCCTATAATAAAAAGACAAGTAGAGACCATAGGGGATGTGTGGTTCTATCCAGATTGCACTATAATAAAGATAGAGGGAATCATGGTCTAACCATACATATTGCCTATATATGTTCCCAGTAAGATTATAAAGCATGAAATTACTAATTAAATCATCTAAGGAATGGATTGGCACTGAAAAAAGAATAATAAATCTCAAGTTCATCCCTTTCCACTAGACATTGGTAGAATTGTAATCAAGGATTGGAAATAGATGGAGATCATGGTGGTACATAGGAACTCTTTTTGATTTCCAACTAGATGATATTAAGATGTGGGACCCCAATGATAGAGTGGCTAACCATATTTAGGATAAAAAGGTCCTAAATACTCAGTATAAACATCAACCAGGTGTGGGAGATGGTATTTACACAAAGGAAAGGAAATTTGAAGAAGTCTTGTCTAGGGTTAAAAACTACAACATAAATTTAGAACATAAGTTGGTCAGGGATAATAAGCCTTCAGGAGAAATATGTCAGTTACATATTTTATAGTATCACATGTTGCTAGGACCATCTGGGACTACACATCAAGCACCACCTATTGAGGACAATCTTCTGAGCCTAAGTAGGGAGAATTGACAAAGTTATCCCAAATTGGGCAACCTGAGGATGCAAAGGGAAAAGGTAAAGATGTGATTTAGGAATCTAGCATAGAGCATAAACCTAGTAAATATCTCTAAATTTAGGCATCCCCACCAAGGCCTTCTTCCCTAATAGAGGTTATTATCATGATTGCTTTGGAAACTAGAGAAATAGTAGAAAGTGCCCTTATTAATATCACAACTTCTTATGGTTTGGATAAGAAAGAAAACCCATCTAAGGAAGCAATCAAGTAATTGTTCCTATTGGGTAGTGGAAAGAGATAGACAAAATTAGCCTTAGTTTCTCTAACTCTGAGAAAGAGGCCTAGGTTAACTTTCACTCACCCTACTAGTGAAATAAACCTCTTTAATGATGAGAATCATATTTATGGACCAAACATTCTTGATTGGTTTGTTTATGGGAAATTACAAAAAATACCATCTCTTTCTCCTTCACTATCTTTGACTCAAGTGGACATAGGTTCAAGATAATGTCAAGCCTTGGAGTTAGGATATATTGAACAAACAAGTAGAGATAAGCATCTAGATTATTCACAATAATGAAAGCCAATGGGTTGGTACCCCAAGAGTCTCTAGGAGTTAAAATGTAGAGATTATTGAACAACCATAGGTGAACTAATTTGACCCTCAGGTCTAATTTAATCTAGATACATCAACTCTTGAGAGACTAGATACCAAGAAAATTACTATTGGTGTTGAGGTGTTCACCTTTTAGAAGGTGGAACCATTTTCAAGATTAACTCCTATTCCAAGGTAGGCAACAAGGGAGCATCCTATTTTTTCAAGATGTAACTAGTATGGTAATAGCCTAGTCAACAATAACCTAGGCTAGATTTCAAGGAATGAAGCATAATATTCTCAACTTGGAGAAAGAAAAACAAGATTTAGAAACTCATGTCCTCCTTTCAATTCGTGAGATGTATTACAAGCATTGAATAAATCTTTGACAAATACATTAGAGAGTTTGAAAAAAACCAAGCCTAGATTGAGTTATTTAAACCATCAAGATGAGATGGCACAAGCCTAAATCACTCAATGGTAGAATTCTTTAGTTCAAATGGAGGAGCTCATCAAGGTGCATAAGATAAGGTAGGCATTAGACTTCAAGATTATCAAAATTAAACATATGTACATATTCATGGTAGTTTTGATAGATACACAAGAGGATTTGATCACCTAGAGAAATGATGTTAAGGAATTCATCAAGAGAGACATAGACTTGGTAAACTAGATTGAGAAATTTTTGGGGAATCTATTAGATAACCCTTCTCAAACCATTATTATAGGCCTAATTGATGATGAAGAATCTAAGAAGAGGGTTGGTACTTACATCCAAAGCATCAAAGATAGAAAAGGTCATTAAACTAAGGATAACTAAAAGACCTTTTATACCATTATTTTTATAGGGAAACAAATTACAGAAGCATAATATATCAAGGAACTTGTATCTTGGGTAGATAGTGAATTTGACAAGTTAACAAATAAAGAAGAGGATTATCTAATGAATCATGTACTAGATTTTGAGTTGATCAAATAATAATACACCAAGGTGAAATAATTACTTAGACAAGTAGAAGTGAAAGGCCCACCAATGAAATTCTTAAGAGATTTTTCTTTTTGTAAAGTATATGTTAGTCTGTTAACATATACTCTTTCTTGTCATGTTGACATGTGACCTTCCACAATGTATATTTATATTAACGATAACTTTCCTTATTTTCATGTTGATATTTTGAAATTTAACTAGCTAACCACCTATGTTTCTTATAGATAGGTAGATGGTTACCATTTATAAGAGAGATTTTTTGATTAATTGATATTAGGAGAATTTAATACAACTAAGGAATTCTAAAAAGATTGCATGGTTAGTATTTTTAAATGTCTATGCTATCTCTCAATTATGGAAATTCACATTGAATTTGAATGATTCTTCTTATTTTGAGTCACATTCTTTGTCATATGGTAGTTAATTTATACTGAATGTTAGATTAACTATAAATATTTTAAGTATACTTCATTTTATTTGCTCTGTATTTGGATGTACTTATGTTATTCAGATCATAATAGAAAACTTTTAAAGTAAACATGGTTCTTACTTATGATTCATACTTTTCCTCTAAATATTCCTTTATTTTTTATGTAATTTGAGCTTATGTTATTTTATAACATAAATTGGTTTAATGTGTACTCAATATAATTTTAATTTTGTCATAATATTTGATATGAAAAACCTACAATCACATCTCTTCCTTCCTTACCCTTCCTTTTTCTTATTTTTTTTTATTAAGATTCACTCTAGCTTAAACATCATTATTAATAATCATTTAGTTTAACTTTTGAGTCCTCAAAATTTATAACTATTATAATTGTGTAGACCCTGGTGGCTCCCAACCACTAAATCAAATAAATATTGTGGACAGTTTTCATACTTTGCTTTTATTTCACCATAGACAATCACTAAATAGTCACAAACTACAACTCATGCCATGTATTCTCAGAATCCTAAAATGAGAAGTGCTCTTCAACACTAATATCACCTATGGTATAGTTTGAAGCATCAATAGGAGAAGCTCCACTTGTGATAGAAGAAGGGCTTCATTAAAGATACTTAATATATTTTGGGTGTAATTGGTCAAAATATATCTACATTTTACATGATTATATTTCTTTTAGCATAAATCATGTAAATATTGGTGACCTTTGTGGAAATATGGATTTTGTTGATAAGAATTTATTAGTATTTGGAGTTAATATGACTTATTTGTTTTAAATTAGAAATTATTTGAAAATAAGAGGGTTATTTGATTCATAAATTTTAAATATTGGTGATCTTTGCATAATTTAGTATGTCTTTGAACTTGTTTAGTTAAAGATTGATGTCCTTTGTCCTCCTATGAACAAATTTTTAAAAATTAAGCTTAGTGTGAATATTATTTTTTATTATTTGGAAATTACTGTTTTAAACCATGTTTTAAAATAGGATCCTTAATCTTCAATCTGGAATTACCAAGGATTAAGACCAGATCACATTCAGAGACTATAGAACCCTTGCTCAAACTCGAAATTCATAGGACTAGAAAAGATAGAGGAAGATGTAGGTATTCTAAATCTTTGCCATCATCAAATTTGAAAGGGATTTCTATGTTTGATATTTTATCCAATCATGGCATGGCTTGGATGTTCCCCTATCAATATACCATGTGTAGTTCATGATTTACCATGTAACCCTAAAATATATTTACCAATATTTAGTCCAACTAGTATTACGACTGTTGAAGAACATGTTAAATATTTCAAATCTACATTAAGATTATTAAATATTATTCATGAAGATGTAGCTTGTAGGTTATTCCTATTTACATTCAAATATGTTGTATATGAATGGTTCTTGAATCTGCTTGACAATTGTATTATCTCATGGAATAACTTTGACACTATTTTTATTGATCAATTTAGAAAGATAATAAGCCCTTATGTCATCTATCATCAATTGACAACTATTAAGATATATACAAGTGAACCTATTAGGTCCCTTAATGTCAGGTTCTAAAAGATGTTTAGTTAGACCATGGATCCATATAAACCTAATGAATCTTTAGCTTTTGAGGTTTATAAAGATGATATTAACCCCATGACTTCTATGTTTCTGAAGAGAGCCCTTCCACTTATTATCACATTGGCTCAAGCCTATTTTGAATTATTATTTATTAGTGACCAAATGAAACCCCAATAATAGATGGCTTATTATATTCCAAATGTTAATCCTCAAATGCTTGCATTAAACCTTTTCCCAAATGATAACTAGAATACTCTAGCATTAAACCAATTTCTTGCTTTAAATGTGTTGCCTACTAGTAATGGTACCCCTAATCAAAATTTAGGTTTCTTAAGCCATCAAGTTACCAATGGATTTCATGACAATGACCAAAAGGATTTAGTGCCTATCAATGGCATTAATAGTAACTAAGGTCAAAATACTCAGGTTCCAAAAAATGAGAATGAGTCTATATTAAAAATGGTACAAAATTTTAGCACTAATTTTTTACAGTTGTAAAAATAAGTTGGTAATGCTAATGACAATTTTGGAAATAACTTCTCTTTTCAAACATTCAATAGGCATGGGAATAGGTTTCAAAATGATAGTTTCTATAATAACAAAAGTAATGAGGCTTCCTATATCAAAAATAATATGGATATAAACCTCACTAATATTGGCTTACCATATTACTATAGGGTTCATGCTGCTTTCAAGCATGGTGAGATTGATTGCATTCAGTTTTATAAATATTTTAAATCTTTTCAAGAAGAACTTGACACATTTGAAGTGGTTCTAAACAAAAATGTTGCTACAATTTTTTTAAAATCTAAACCATCTAACCAAGTGCATATGGTGGAAACTTTTCAATTCCATTTTCAAGAGGATAATGAGACTTAAAATATTCTTAAGGATATTCAAGCATTCCAAATTTTTTTGAAGACATATCCTTTGAGAAATAGAGAATAAAAATAACCATTGACTACTTCTACCCCTCCTAACAATTATGGAACCCCTCCAAACACTGTATCAAAGAATAATCTTGAACCCCCTAGAGGAAGTTCTTCTAAGCTAATTATTGATCCTCCAATAGAAATTGGCTACAATATTATGGAGGATATGAAAAGGATTAAATCCAATATCACTCTACATGAGCTAACTCAGATTACAAAACAAAGTGACTTACTTTTGGAATCTTTGTCCAAGAAAATTGGGGAGCCCCTTAGGATTGATAGTGAAAATTTAATTACTAAAGTAATCAAAGTAGAGTCTTCACCTATTTTACTTACAATTAATATATTTAAGAATAATGTTCATAATTGTGTTTTAGATTCTAGAGACTCAACAAACATTATGCCTGTGGGATATGTGAACAAATCGGGTTAACTCTAATCAAGTCTAACATAGTAGTCACTCAATTGGATAAATACATAGTTAAGGTTGTAGGATAACTATTAAATGTTCATAAATAGCTAGCTAATGAAACTAGGGTTCAAAAATTCATTGATATCCAAGTGATAGAAATGCCTAGTGCTTATGGATTGTTTTTGAGTAGAGAGTGGACTAAGGCTTTAAATGGTTGTATGTCTATTGATTGCTCATAGATATGGATTCCTTGGAAAGGTGTGCCAAATCAAATAAGAGTGGAAAGGGAACCTCAAATGAAACACATGATAATATAGTATAATGCTATTAATAAAAGGGTAAATTTCCTAGATTCTAATTTGGGAGTTTTAACTTTGGAATTACAAAAGAACTAGTTTTTAAGATTTCTCAAATTTTTAGTTTGTGGAAGTTATACATTGATTGTGCCAAGCTCAAATTAGGATTAGGAGCTTGTATTATATTGATAGATCCTTTAGAAAAGCAATACCATGAAGCTTATACATTATAATTTCCTTACACCAATAATTTAGCTAAGTATGAGGCTCTCATATTTGGATTATAGTATGCCATTAAACACAAATTGAAAGAGATCCTTATCTATGGAGAATCTAAACTTGTGGTTATCCAAGTGAGGAGTAAATACCCATGAAAATTATCTTACTTAAAAATATATAAGTTTAGGGTGTGGGACTTGATAAAATCTTTTGATGTCTTCAATATCTTAGCTATTCCAAGAGAAGAAAACAAAGTTGTTAATGAGATTGCCTCTGCTATAGCTAACCTCATGCCTAATCATGATTCTTAAAGAATTAGTATTAAGCTAGTACCATGCCTAATCATTTCTAAGTTTTCAATGATGATCAATAAATAATAGATTTCTTAACTAATTCTAGAAATTTTGAAGCTCACATTATTGATGAAATTGATGAAACTTCTCATGAGAAGGAACTTAATGAAAAAATCATCCAATTAATTA
This sequence comes from Torreya grandis, assembly GCA_037957365.1. Classification (NCBI taxonomy): domain Eukaryota; kingdom Viridiplantae; phylum Streptophyta; class Pinopsida; order Cupressales; family Taxaceae; genus Torreya; species Torreya grandis. The sequence goes on along the minus strand of JARHVA010007237.1, from coordinate 333,615 downwards.
ATAATAAGATACCTAAAGGGATGATTTCATTGGAAATACTATTTAATCTTGACAAGATTTCTGAGGCAACTAAATAACCTAAGGTAAATGGTAGAGATTATCATGTGAGCCTTGGTCCACATGATCAACCCCAATTGGTGAATATAGGGAATGTTTGCACTAAAATGGAAACTAGAAAAGCTAGAGAGTTGCTTATAAAATACAAGGATGTAATTGGTTATTCTTATGAAGATTTGAAAATACTTGACCCAAGGGTCATTACTCATACTATACCTCTTCAAGAAGGTTGTAAACCTTTTAGAAAAAAGCAAAGGTGAGTTAACCTTGTTTTAGAACCCATGATTTTTAAAGAAGTCAAGAAGCTATTAGATACAAGGATAGTGTTTCCTATTACACATTCCACTTGGGTGGCAAACCTAGTACTAGTTAGAAAAAATAATGAATAAATAAGATTGTGCATATATTTTAGGAATCTAAATAGAGCATCTAAAAAGGATAATTATCCTTTACCTTCTCTAGACTAGGTTATCCAAACTATTTTAGGGTTTTCCATGATGTGCTTTTTAGATGGGTTTTTTGGATATAACTAGGTGTTTTTTTCGCTAGAGGATAGGATGAAAATAACTTTTACTACTAAATGGGGAACATATTATTACAATAAAATGCCTTTTGGATTAACTAATATAGGGGAAACTTTTTAAAGGGTCATGGACCATACTTTCCAAGGTTTAGTGGGTAGTTGTATCATCATATATATGGATGATCTTATAGTATGTTCTAGAAATAGAGAGGAACATTTCATACATTTGAGACAAGTATTTGATAGATGCAGAAAGGATGGTGTATCTCTTAACCCCAAGAAAAGTATATTCTATGTCATTGAAGGAAAATTGTTGGGACATCATTACCAAAGATGGGTTTTATATATATCTTAATAAAGCAGAGGCCATTTCTAAAATTGGGTTGGCCAATAGCTAAAAATAACTTAAGTCATTCTTTAGCAAGATTAATTTTGTGAGGAAGTTTATTTTAGGCTTTGCTGAGATTTTGAATGATATGCTTAAGAAAGATTATATAATTTCTTGGAATGAAGAATCTAAGAATGCCTTCACTAACATTAAGAAGGCAATCATTGAAGCCCTAGTCCTCATAATTCTTGATTTCTCAAATTATTTCTATCTATATTTATTTGCTTCTAAACATACTATGGATACAATACTAACTCAAAAAGATGATGAAAATGATAATCTCATAGCTTTCATGAGCACCAAATTAAAAAATGTAGAAGTTAATTATTATATGATTGATAAGAAATCTTATGCATTGGTAAAGGCAACACAAAATTTAGACATCACCTCATTAGAAATAAGGTACATGCCATATTACCTAATCCAGCTACAAAGCTTATGTTGAGTTAGAATGAGCTTGGAGAAAGAAGAGGCAAGTGGATGGAAATTCTATAATAATATGACATAGAGATGAAAATAGATAAATTAGTGAAATGTCAAGGTTTAGTTCAGATTATTTCTAGTATTGATCCAAAATACCATGTTATGCAAATAAATCAATAAAACTTATAACCCAATGAGTGGTATGACTCTATTATCCATTTACTTGTCAATGGTGTTTATCCCCTAAGATTTATAAGATAATAAAAGAGAGAATTGAGGCTCAAAGTAGGTCATTACCTCATCAATAATGGAATCTTGTATAGGAAAAACTTTGAGGGAATTTATTTGAGATGTGTGTTCAAAGAAGAAGTAGCTTGGATTATGACTACCTTCCATGAGAATCTAGGAAGTGGACACCCTTCAAGAAGAACCACAACTCAAAAGATTCTTAGGGATAGATATTATTGGCCCACCCTCTTCTAAGATGCTTATAAGCATGTAAGGGAGTGTCATTCATGTTATATTTTTAGCAAAAAAGGAGCCAAAGGAAGCCATGCTTTTAGTATCCCTATGCCCAAGCTTCATCCTATAATCAAACAAGCTCTAATGGCCTCATAGTGTATATTTTCAAGAACCCATCTTTCCCATAACCTTGAAGTTGTCTACATTCACATTCATGTAGGAATACAAGGAAGACAATCAAGAACTTGTTAATTCTTGGCTGTTAGACATTATTCAAATGGAAGATGCTAGAGAAAAGGAATTTATAGACTTTAGTAGGCACAAATTAACCATGAAAATATGGTTTGATAAAATATCTAAAGTAAAGGTGTTTAGGCATGGATATCTAGTCCTTATTTGGGACAAAGCATCAAAACCTAAAGGCAAACATGGTAAATTCAACCCTTTATGGATTGTCCCATACCAAATTATAGAAATCTTGGGTGATAATACTTTCAGGCTGAAAGATGTCCAAGGAGAAAATTTCACAATACCTACTAATGGATAATATCTCAAACATTACTTTTCTGCTGTCCCACCAGGGGTCTTCATGGAATAAATGTGTAAGATTGTTAAAGTTAGAGTAGCTAGGCTAGTTAGTTTCTTATCTTGCTTTTTTTTTTCATGTTGGGTTTGTATATATTTGTTTATTTATGTTTTCTTTTCTTTTCTTACTTGGTGGTATTCCTTGGTTATGGTATAATCTTGTGGTATTATTATTAATTTGTAAATTGATCAAGAGTGTGTGGGTGAATTTTACAAAAGGTGAACATCAGGTCACAATAAAGTATCATGAAGAAGCCAATGGCATTGGTATAGATTGGTATATGAAATCAATGTCCTATAAAGATTTAAATATTATTTTGAATTAAAACTTGGTTTTAATAAGATTCATATGTATATCATGTGAATTTATTTTGTTAACTCATATTAATTCTTACACTTGAAACATATCCTTGTCATGAACTCAAGTTCTAATTAAAGGAGATTATCCTAAGGCTAGAACATTTGATCAAATCCCTAAACCTAGATAATTTGGTTCTCAACCTTTTTTAGAAGCAAAAAATGATGATACAAAAAAAATCTTATTGTCAATTCAAAATTTTCTAAAGCAAAGGTGATTTATGTAATCTCCATTGGGGCTATAGACACCTAAATGGTAGTGGATCAAGACCTTAAGTGGAACCAAAGGTATCTTTGTCGGGGCTATAAACTCCTGGCTAGTAGTAGAGCAATGACCAAGCCTCCCTTGAAATAAGAGTTGTTATTCTCAAAGAATATCTAAAATTCTCAAAATCAAATGCAATGGATCAAAAAGACATGAGCCTAAATGTTGTTTCTTAAAGTTCATGACAAATAGTAAGAGGAGTCAAGCACACACTACATGTTATGTTATAATATCTAAGTTTATATTTTTTACATAAGGAGCTTATTTCTATTTAAGGTTGATTCAAGAAAGAGAATATGTCTAAATGGGATATAGAGTTCATGTACAAGTTTAAACTAGAGTCTTGTGTTATAACATATTGCTATGTTTCCCCTATGAGTTGCCATTTACTGAGACTAACACCCCTTATCTTTATTTTTTAAGAGGACCTATACATTTATTTCTAGAAAGTCTGTATTCTAGATTGAATGTGAAGAGTTATCTTATCTTGTATTTTAAAGGCAAATCAATTTTAAAATGGGAACATGTGTTTTGATGTATTCAATCATGTTTACATTTCATGATTCAAAATTGTTAATAATTATCTTCAAGGTGATTAGTTATACATTCCATGGAAGAAGCTAGGGTTCCTAAGGAACAAAACCTAAAGGGAGTTTGAATTTGAATATTCACAAAAAATACTAGCAGGAAATTTTATTTCCTTTTGATTAAATGATCCTAAGTCCAATTTTATATTAAGCTTCAAATATGTTTTTTCATTAAAACATGACTGAATATTAATATAAAACATTAGGCTAAAATTTATACATGTTTAGGTATTAATTTAAAGCTTATGATTTATATATCTAATGATAATCTCTTTTTTGTTGATTTTGATCCAATGGTGTGACAAGCCCAAAGTCCTTTAAAAAGGACATACATTTAATGATTTGGGCCTAGTAAATATCTAATAGTGATCATTTGTTCAAAGGTTTGGATCTAATGGTGTAAATTAAATATAACACCCAAAAGGATGTTAATAACTCTTAACCACTCAATACTTGATTTGGTGGTTCACATTGCCTTGGAATTTCTAATCTGATGGTGCACATCAAACTAGAAGCCTTAGGATCTCCTAAAGGCTTTATGAATGGCACTCATTCATTGAACCAAAAATGTTTATTGTATTAAAATTTATAGGTTCACCCCCATCATATGATGTCTATGAGTATGTATTTGATGGGAATGAACCCATCAAATTTAAACTAAACAATCCCAAAAGCCTTAGGATCTCTCGAAGGCTTTACGTTTGGCACTCATTCATTGGACCAAAAAAAATTATTATCTTAAAATTGATAGGTTTGCGTCCATCATTTGACATCTATGAGGATGTATTTGATGCAACCAAACCCATCAAATTTAACATGAAAAAGAAAGATTTTATTGTCTTAAATTTAACAAGTTCACCCCCATCATTTGACATCTGTGAGGAAGTATTTGATGGGAACAAACCCATCAAATTTAAATTAAATAATCCTAAAAGCCTCAAGATCTTCCAAAGGTTTTACATATGACACTTAATCATTGGGCCAAAAAAATTTACTATTTTAAATTTGATAGGTTTGTTCCCATCATTTGATGTTTGTGATGATGTATTTGATGTGACCAAACCTATCAAATTTAACTTAGACAATTTTTAAAGCCTAATAAAAGGGGGAATTTCTAAAAGAACTTTTAAGAAATTCTTATCTTTTTATGAAGACAATATTAGTATATAAATATCTTAGCCTAAGTCATTTTGTGTTTTTTAAACATAAAATTCTAAATGAGATTTTTAAACCTAAGATTTATATGATCATGTAACTGATTAAAAGGTAAGAATCTTGCAGGATCTAATGATGATTGCTTGTTCATTTTATTTGATATAATGATGCATCAAACTTGAATACTTTTTTAAAAAAAAGCATGTGGTTAATGATTTGGCCCTAGCTAAGATTCAATGATGATCACTTGCTTAGTAGATTTGATCTAATGATGCGACAAAGTTGAGGACTTTTCAAAGGTCTCATGAGCTTGACACATGGCACAATCAATAAGATAAAATATTAATAACAAATGAAATGTAAGGACCTATATTTGTCATTTCAAATCAAAATAAAGGGGACTTTTGAAAACCAATGATTACTCTTTAAATGGCATTTATGAAATTTGCCACAAAATTCATGGAACACTACCACATAAGTATGGAGGATCTAAATGAAAGATATTTCATGATTGAAAACATAGAAGATATGATACTAAGGTTTCATCAAATCTAAGGCACATATAAAATCAAGAGCTAGATATTGTTTCCATTAAAGCCAAAAATCTTAAACCCTTTACAAAGAAAACCAAAGTCGGTTTAATTGATTATGTGACACTTAAGATAATTTCAAACTAAATTCAAAGAAAGTGCCTTAGTAAGAACTTTGATATATTTTCAACTATAATACATTGTTATCAATGGTAGTAATAAAGTAATAGATGAATATTGAAGAATAGCTTTTTTCTAACATCAGATGGTGAAGGGTCTTTAGAGACACAGAGTTAGATTTAATAGCATTGAATGTACATAAAATTAGGAATTGGTTTGAATTATACTTATTTATCAAGGAGTTGAAACCAATTTCCCAAGAAGAAAATAGGAATGCTTCAATATACTAAAGATACAAGGATTTAGTATCAATTTAAATGGTAGACCTTCATCATGTAGCTGTTAAACCAGAGGTAATGCATTTCATTGATCTTCTTATTCCTATGTTTTTTACTACATAATAAATGGAAAATGGATTATTCATGAAGGAAGTATCAACAAAGTTTCATGCATAGATCCTATGGCCTTTGAGACTTATTATAATCTCCCTTCACCTCATGTTGATCTCCCTTCCTTGAGAGAATGGACAAATTCCCAAAACATGGATTTAGTCCTCTCACCTTGGTTAATCCAAGGTTCCCATTTTTTAGGACCTCAAATGGTGAGATTCATATTTCCCAATTTAGGGAAGGTGTTAGGGTAGCTATGAGTTTATTGAATAGAGCCTTTGGTTCCTCTTATACAACTTATTAAAGTAAGGTTTGGGTATCTTATGTCCATTGCATGTGGGAGTGGAACTTAACCCCTCCTTTTGTAGACTTAAAAGGTTTATTTTTGGCCCAAAAATTTACAATCATCAAGAGAAAGACTTCCAACCAATTATTTATTATGTCTTATCTCTTGGATTCACTCCTAGCCTTTATTAATTTACCTAGAATTCAAAATTGGTCCCCTGATGGTAGATCTACCATTTATCATCATTATTAAAAATTACATATATTCAAATATAGGAATCACATGTAATTCATATGTGATGGTATCTTCCCAATCATTTTTTAGGCAATCACTAGTATCCCTATGCCCAAGCTTCATCCTGTAATTAAAAGACAAGTAGAGACCATGAGGGATGTGTGGTTCTATCCATATTGCACTGTAATAAGGATAGAGGGAATCATGGTCTGACCATACAAATTACCTATATATGTTCCCAGTAATATTTTAGAGAAAGAAATTGGTTATCAAATCATCCAAGGAATGGATTGGCACTACAAGAAGAATAATAAATCTTAGGTTCATCACTTTTCACTAGACATTGGTAGAATTATAATCAAGGATTGGAAATAGCTATAAATCATGGTAGTGCACATGAACTCTTTTGATTTCTAGTTGGATGTTCTTAAGATAGAGTGGATAACCATATTTGGGATAAAAAGTTCCCAAATACTGAGTATAAATGTCAACCAAGTGTGGGAGATGGTATTTACAAAAAGGCAAGGAACTTTGAAGAAGTCTTGTCTAGGGTTAAAAACCAAAACATAAATTTAGAACATAGGCTAGTTAGGGATAATAAGTTTTCAAGAGAAATATGGAAATTACATCATTTATAGTATCACTTGTTGCTATGACCATCTGGGACTACAAATCAATAACCACCTATTGAGGGATAATCTTCTAAGCCTAAGCAGGGAGAATTGAAAAATTCATCCTAGATTGGGCAACCTAAGGATGCAAAGGGAAATGGTAAAGATGTGATTCAAGAATCTATCATATAGCATAGACCTAATAAAGGTCCCCAAATTTAGGTATTCCCACCAAGGCCTTATTCCCCAATAGAGGTTATTAACATGATTACTTGGAAATTGGAAAAATAGTAGAAAGTGTCCTTATTAATATCAGCTCTTCTTATGTTTTAGATAAGGAAGAAGACCCATTTGAGGAAGTAGGAAAGTAATTGGTTTCATTGGGTAGTGGAAAGAGATAGGAAAAATTAGCCTTAGTTCTTATGTCTCCAAGAAAGAGGCCTAGGTTAAATTTCACTCACCCTACTAGTGAAATAAGTCTCTTCAGTGATTAGAATCCTATTTATGGACTAACCATTCTTGATTCCATTGGGTAGTGGAAAGAGATAGGAAAAAATAACCTTAGTTCTTTTGGCTCCAAGAAAGAGGCCTAGGTTAAATTACACTCACCCTACTAGTGAAATAAGTCTCTTCATTGATGAGAATCCTATTTATGGAATAACCATTCCCAATTGGTTTATTAATGGGAAGTTTCAAAAAATCCCATCTCTTTCTCCTTCACTAGATTTGACTCGAGTGGACATAGGTGTTTAGGATAATGTCAAGCCTTGGATTCAGGATATGTTGAATGAACAAGTAGAGAGAAACATCTAGATTCTTCACAATAAGGAAAGCCAATGGGTTGGTACCCTAGGAACATCTAGGAGTTCATATGTAGAGATTATTGAACAACCACAAGTGAAATAATTTGACCCTCAAGTCTAATTTAAGCTAGATACATCAACTCTTGAGAGAGTAGAGACCAAGAAAATTATTGTTGGTACTCAAGAGGTCACCTTTCAAAAGGTAGAACCATTTTAAATCTTAACTCCTATTCCAAGGTAGGTAGGAGGGGAGCATCTTATTTTTTGAGAAGATGTATCTAGTACGGTAATAGCCCAGTTAACAATGACCTTGGTTGGAGTTCAAGGAATGAAGTAGAAGATTCTCAACTTGGAGAAAGAGAAACAAGATTTAGAATCTCAAGTCCTTTCAATTCCTGAGGACATATTGTAAGCATTGAATAAATATTTGATGAATGCATTTGATAATTTGAAAATCATAAAGATTAGATTGAGTGATTTAAACTATCAAGCTGAGGTAACACAAGCCTTAATCACTCAATGGTAGAATTCTCAAGTTTATATGGAGGAGCTCATCAAGGTGCATAAGACAAGGTAGGCATTAGACTTCAAGATTATCAAATGTAAACATCTGGACATCTTCATGGTAGTTTTGATAAATAAACAAGAGGATTTTACCCCTTAGAGAAATGATGTTAATGACTTCATCAAGAGAGACATAGACTTGGTAAACTAGATTGAGAAACTTTTGGGGAATCTATTAGATAACCCTTCTCAAACCACTACTATAGGCCTAATTGATGATGAATAATTCAAGCAGAGGGTTGGTACTTACATCTAAAGCATCAAAGATAGAAAATTTCATTTATCTAAGGACAACTAGAAGACCCTTGAGACCATTATTTTTTTAGGGAAGCAAATTTTAGAAGTGTAATGTATCAAGGAACTTGTATCTTGGGCAGATAGTGAATTTGACAAGTTAAAAGACAAAGAAGAGGATTGTATAATGAAGCCTCTATTGGAATTTGAGATGATCAAGGAACAATACACCAAGGTGAAAGACTTCCTCAGACAAGGCTAATTTAAGGGCCCATCAATGAAATTTTTAAGAGAATTTTATTTTTTCAAAGTATATGCTAGTCTGTTAGCATATACTCTTTCTTGTCACGTTGACATGTGACCTTACACATTGTATATTTATATTAAGGACAACTATCCTTATTCACATGTTGATATTTTAAAATTTAACTAGTTAACTACCTATGTTTATTATAAATAGGTAGATGGTTACCATTTGTAGGAGAGATTTTTTGAGAAATTGATACTAGGAGCATTTAATACAATTACGGAATTTTGAAAAGATTATCTGGATATTTTTTTAATGTCTATGTTATCTCTCAATTATGGAAATTTGTGTTGAATTTGAATGATTCTTCTTATTTTGAGTCACATTCTTTGTCATATGGTAGTTAATTTGTGATGAATGGTAGATTAATTGTAAAGATTTCAAGTATACTTCATTTTATTTGCTCTGTATTTGGATGTACTTATGTTATTCAGATCATAGTGAGAAACTTTTAAAGTAAACTTGGTTCTTACTTATGATTCATACTTTTCCTCTAAATCTTTCCTACTTTATGATGTAATTTGAGTTTATGCTAATTTATAACATAAATTGGTTTAATGTGTACTCAAAATAATTTTAATTTTGTCATAATATTTGATATGAAAACTTGCAATCACACCTCTTCCTTCCTTACCCTTCCTTTTTCTTTTTTTATTTATCAATATTCACTCTAGCTTAAAGATCATTGTTAATAATCATTTAAATTAACTTTTGAGTCCTCAAAACTACTAAGTATTCAAATTGTGTAGACCCTAGTGGCTCCCAACCACTAAATCACATAAATATTATTGATAGTTTTCATACTTTGCTTCTATTTCACCACAGATAATCATTGAATAGTCACAAACTACAATTCATGCCATGGATTTTCAAAATCCTAAAATAGGAAGTGTTCTTCAACACTAAGAGCACCTATGGTATAGTTTTAAGCATCAATAAGGGGATGGGTCAGAGTCTAAAAGAGGTCTCTGGGCTTGAAAGGGTCAAACCTAGGAATCTATGAATGATTACGAATAGGCAAAGAGATGTCTAGGGAGTGTAGTAAGATCGAGATAAGATAGAAAAGAGGACCTAGAAAAATGTGAATAAAGTTCATATTCTCCAGTTAGATTCTCCTATGAAAGGACCATGAAAAGACATAATATGTGTGTTTTCATGACCAATTTAGGGTGATTACAATGAAATAAAATCAAACCAAACACACTAATTAACTTACCCCTATAACTTGACTCTTAAGGAGCTAATGAACTACACAAGTAACTAACAAATATAATCAAAATAAGAAAGTTTGCCTTCCATGAGAGCAAGTGTTGTGTGTTGGTAGTGAGTTGATGTGCTTGGTTGTGTGATAAAGAAATATTTGTCAATGGATCTCATTTCACCACCTCTTCTTGTCACCTTGGTAATTTTGGATTTAAATTGGCTTGGCTTAGATTAGAAAATAGGCATGGTAGCTTTAGATCAAAATAGCTTTGAGGAAAATCCAACATAATAACATTACATTACCTGAACTTATTTATCAATGGGTGAGGCCTTGTATTTATAGCCTCTAAAACTAACTCTAACCCAAATGTAGTTAGCTTAGAGTTAATTATGGTTGAGTTCTAATTAACCCTAGTTGATTTAAGGAGGGGATATGCATTTAATATTTGGGGTAGATATCCCATTTATTAGGCATGTATCTCCATTTTTGAATTTATTGCATTTAGGGAGATATTTCTAATTCCTTGATTTTGAGGATGATGACATCATCATGACCTCATTTTTATTGAATTTTTATTTTTTAAAAAATTATTATTACTAATTTCACATGTAAAATTCACTTAAGAATTTAATTTGGTTTAATTAGTTAATTCATTCTACTTAGCATTTTTGCACTTTAGGAATTGTTTAAGTGCCCAGCTTAATGGGTCTAAAGGCCAAACAATCACATTTCTAAGTCTTAAGGTGATTAGAGAAGAATCTATGATAGATTAATATTGATTACATGATAATAACCCAAATAGGGATGTTTCAACATGATTCTGAGCACTAATGAATGATGTGTGGATAAAATTGGGACATTCAATGATTCCTAGGCTTAATTTACATTGATTGATATAAATTAATCTAAAGTCTAGTTGGAAACCACTTGTGGCTAAAATGTGGTGTCTACATAAAATTTTTAAAAATTCATTATTTTAATTATTTAAATCTGTTATTTACTTCATTTTAGGTAAATAACATATTTCAATTTTCATATACATAATGTTTTTCATGAGGTATATGATTGAGATACAATACACACTATTTCATGTTTTTTAATGTTGGGATTCCCTTATTACCTAAAAACCTTTCTAATTTGGGGGATTATATTCATATTATATGAAAAATTTATAACCTATCTACCATGTTGAGATATATATCATATATTTTTTTTGTTCATCACTCATACTTTAAATTGTGTTACATGGACATGCTACTTGATAACAATGACATTGATACATATGGTTGATATAGATTAGGTCTCATTTGATTTATTATTAATTCTTACTTTACTAAATCATAATTTATGAATTTATTTCTTATTGTGTGTGGACCTTGGCCTTGTTTTTATAACATATACATGTTCTTTTTTATAAGTGGCCTCTGGGTATTTCATGTGGATTTATATGTGAATGCATGGTATTGTGTGACATTTATTTTATGTTCATTACTTGTTACGTATTTTCACCAAATATTTCACCTTATAGGATGTTTTTAAAGCCCACTCTAAAATTTTGGCAACATTTGAATACCTATAGACCTATGGGTTGCCTATAGTAGAGGTAGACCTCTAGGTTTAAGGGCTAGCTTGCTAAATTGATCTTGAAGTGCTTATCACCTATGATAACTAATTGATTTTGGGAAAATAGATATAATTATGCATGAACTAAATATATTATAATGAGTTTATATACCATAAGGATCTAAACAATGCTATCATAATTATTTCACTAAGAAATAAGACCAACAAACTAGCTTAAAAGTCCTAAGATGTTCTAATATTAGGATTTCAATATATAGGTGGCATACATGAGACAAATTAAGATAAGTGGACAAGAGGTATAATTTCAAACTCTAGTGACACTTTAAAAATTTAATAAATCCAAACACACTAGCTACACTCCATATGACCTGTTACAATGAGAACTTCTTGCATTATACATGAAAGGATAAGGAGAAGCAGAGATAAAATCACTAGACCTCACCATTCATCACTTTACACACTTAGACAAGATTTTTGTGAACTCAAAAACATATTTATTTTATTATTAAAAGGTAAATTACAACATCAAACTAGTGGGTATATGCCATACATGGTGTGGAATTATTAAACAAGAGCCAAAATGGCTAATATCTACAGAATATGAGAGAGGAGAGAAAAGAATGAAGTTTAAGATACACAAGAATTGGTGTATAGATGAGAGAAGGAATAAAATATATATAAGAATGAATCATGAGACATAAAATTAAAGGTTTATTTTTAAAAATTTCCTTCCAAGGCATGAAACTCTTTAAACTTAGTGTAGGACACTTTAATTTCTTGTTTGAAAACTGCCTTCATCATTGGTTTCTCTTAAGCGCTTCTTAGAAGACTAGGGAAAGATGATATAATTTAATTATGAATGGGAGGGGTTAGAAATATCTTCAAAAATTAATTTTATATGTCCCTAATCATCAATCTCCTTATGGACAAGTATTTTCACTATTTGTAGTCATAATCACCCTTATTTAGACCTATCTTCATATTTGGCATTAGAATGCTCATCAATTATTCAATCCAATACGTAAAAGTGAGGGTATGACACTTTTAAAATGTCCTAAAGTCTATATCAGTTAGGTATACTTTGAAATGCCTCCAAATTTGAGTTACCACATTCTCACTTGGTGATCACTCTCTATTCATTATGTCAGTTTGGATTGGCTAAAGTGAAGGTGCTTGAAGAAGTACTTGTGTGCTTTATTAAAGTAAGAAATGGACATGGGGAGTTATATTATGTCTCACTCTATCTCCCAAAATAATATTCATCCTTTAAAACCCTTATATACCTATAGAACACACAAATATAAATGAAAATCTATTTTTCACCTTATCTATACAAATAGGGTAGAATCCAACTTAATGGGAAAGAGCCTTGGGGAGTCCTCTCCAATTTTAAATAATTATATGTGACCTTATATCCATTGATTTAAGTTATTTAAATTTTAATTTGACCTTAAATCATTAAAATTTCTTTCAATAAGTGTGACACAACATAAGGTGTGACTCTTCAAGTTTCAATTTGCGTATTTATTTTAGTTCTTTTCCATTTAGTAACTACTCTTCCAAATATCCTTATCTTACAACCTTATAAATTAAATGTGACCTTCTATTAATTGTCACACATTTATCTGGCACTTATCATATTGTGTTTCAATCCTTCAACATAAAGGACATCATGTGTAAGTAGTTTTCCATGTATGTTCAAGGTTTATTTACATCAAATCTTTACTACAATATTGTCTCCCAAGTTGACAGATCCTTCCTTACATTTTCTCAGTTTGATGAATTTATTCTTGTCACCATTCATGTGTTTTGAGAAACCACTATATATTACCCAAAAAAATTTCTCCTTGGCATGGAGTGTAGTTTGAGTAATCCTAGATTGATCTTTTAATTCCACATATCCTTGGGTTTCTTATTCAGATTATTTTTCCCTTTTTCAGAGACTTATGAAAAAAAATTCACACTGGGAGGAATGCCTTTATTTTAAATTTTTATTTTTGGTCATCCAAATCTTGTTCTACATTTTTTTATCTATGTGACCAAAATTATTGCAAATATAGCATATTACATTTGTATCTAACAAGGGAGCAAATGAGTTTCTACTTACAAAGTTTGTTATCCTTTTAGGCATAAATCTACATTCACTATCCCTATGACCAAATTATTTATAGGTATAGAAATAACCATATAAAAATTAATAATACTTTTTTATATCATTTATTTATGACAAATGAGGAAATATTCTTAACTCTGGCTTCTTCAAATCTTTCACCCTTATGGAGCCATATGCATCAGCTACCTTTGTCTTCTTCTTTTCTTCAAGCATATTTTATCCTCAAGCTTTCTTCATATCAGTAGCACTTTTATTTGTATTTATATCTCTAGAGGCATTCTTGTAAGCTTTTTCATTGTTTGTTCTTGATTCTCCTTCTACTTTGAAGTTGTCATATAAGTTTGCAGATGTATTGGTTATGGGACTTTCCCACTTTTCAAAACCAAGACCAAATTTCTCTTTTGATGTATTTGAGAGTTTATCAACTCATAAATAATTAATAAACATCCTTTTAGCTTTAGACCTTTCTCTATTTATTCTTTATATTTTTTAAGTTATTTTCTCAAAGACACTATCTCTGATTCTAACTTCATGCATTCATTAGATTTAGATTGTAGTTCAAGTTTGACTACATCTTCTATTATTTTGGCCTCTTCAACTTGTGTATTTAGAATAACCACCATCTGATTAGATTTTTTAAGACTTTTAGAAACTTTTTCAATCTTCTTTTTTCCAAGATTCTTCTTCTTTGATTTTTATTTTCTTAGCTTATCAATTTCATCTAGAGCACAAATGAGTTCACACTTTAGATCTACTTCTCCTTCTTCTTCTTCATATGATTATTTAAATTCTTCTTGATCCATATAAGTTGATCCTAATGTCATCAAAAGGACTTCCTTTTCCTCAACCATAAAAGCACAATCATGGTAATCATCATAACTATCACTATCATCCGATGAATCACTATATTCTCTTATGTATAGGCCCTTTTATTCTTCTTGGAGTAGTGGGGTTTCACCTTTTAAATATCACCTTCTTGCTTAGAGTTATCCTTTTTAATTATAAGGGTATTTAATAGCAAAATGTCCTACCTCAACATAGTTAAAGCATTTAAGGGATAACTTACCTTTTTATTTTACAAACCCTCTTCTTAATATTCTAACAAATTTGGCTTATTCTTCATCAATATCCTCAAATCTAGATGTAGGCTTCTAATTTCATTTGTTTTGTTACTTTGAATGTAGCTTCTCTCTTGAAAGTTTTTATTTCTCCCAATTTCATCTCATAGGTAGTGGTTCCATGCAACTCATCAAAAGTGAGTTTATCATACCTTGATGGTAGAGATATTACAACCATTTTGACAATTATTAGATCTTTCATCTCTTCTCTAAGGCCTCTAATTATATTGACTATTTCATCTACTCTGAGGAGATAGTCTACAATTTTCTCTTCTTCATTCAAATCAAGGCTTTCAAACTTGCCTTTGAACGTTTGTAGCTTGGCCTAATTCACCTTGTCATCACTTTCATATATGTTCTTTAATTTTTTCTAAATATCTTAAGTATTTTGAGAATGCACCACTTTGACAAACTCTAAATTAGACAATCCACATAGAATAACATTCTTAGCCTTGGAATTTCTCTCATATGCTTTCTTGGTAGCCTGATTAGTAGGAGTTATATGTCCATTTACAACATACATCCATACATCAAACCCTAATGAAGATAAATATGATTCCATTCCAATGCTACAAAATGCATAGTTTGATCCATTAAAGAGAGGTACTTTGTTTGAAGAAGAGTCTTCTTGACGAGCCATTTGTGTTCACCATCCAAGATCTACTTGAGATGATTAAGATTCTTCTAAGGAATCAAGTCTCTAATATGAATTATTAGAACACAACTATCTACTAAGAGGGGGGGTGTGAATCAGTAGATTGATTAACTTATTATTTTTAATACCTTTAATTTATATTAAAACATATATGCAGATATCACACACACACAAATATACATAACACCTAATGTACATGGAAAACATAAAATGGGAAAAATCACCATGAGAATAATTGATAGAATCTACTGTTCTAATCTAGCCTCACAATCAAAACCTCATTTGTTATAAAATTTAAGGGCACTAACCCTGAGGAGACACCAATCCCATAGTTTAAGAGAACCTACTCTAATAAAGCACCAACTCCCTAACTAAGCACCAACTTAGCTTATCTGATGGCACACATCAATTAGATATATATTCAAAATATAGAGCTACAACTCTAGATTATAATATTGATTCATAAATGAATATAATTTTAGTTATCATTTACATGTTTGGTTTGTAACTGTTAATGCTCTGCACATCTCTCTCTTCTCCTCTCTTACTCTCTACCCTTCTATCTCTACCTCTATATTTTTTATTTGACACAATTAAACCACTTAAATAGTATCAACCTATATCCTAGATGACATATATATAAGGATTTGATCTAGGTTTCACATCTTCTCTATGTTCACACTTTTTTACGAATACATCACACTAATTCTAGACTTGGTTCATATTTATTGAATAAATTTTTTTGTGTGTCTTGAATTCATGCTCCACCACCATGACAATTTTTCTCATTACTATTTTTATAATATACTAGGATTTGGGTTTGATGCACATACCATATTAAATTTTTTTTATCAATAACAATCTTTTTCATTGTCTATGTCATATTTTATAGCTTGCCTATATGTTCTGTCACTTGACCATTAGGATGAACACATTTAAATATTGTCCTTTGATATTAAGTTTTTATATATGAATAGGATCACTCACTCCATCAGATATTTGTATGCTTATAGACTTTAAATTTTCAATTTTGAAATGCATCCATTAGATATTTTCATCTGAGCTATCATGTGCCATTAGATATTTAGAGTTACATAAAATTTACCTCTGTGTAACATTAAACCTAGATCACTTAGTCTAATCTCATTATTTCCTGAGACTCTGGAATGAATACATTCCATTAAGATCATTAAGGTAGCTTAGTCTTTAACTCACCTATATGTTGTTAAACATTGAGAACTTGATCCGATTGAGTCCACTCACTCAATTAGATCTTTATTGCATGATCACACACTTACCATTTGATATTATAAAAATATCAAACTTTATCTATGACAAGATCCTATGAATGTGACAAATTGACATCCTCTTGTGCCTTCTAAACATTTATTTTTAGTTCCCTCTATTATGACACTTGGCATTTCCACATTAATCCTTGACTATTTGACTTTAAACTGCTTCATATATTTACTGTTCAAGATTCATTATTGTGACACTTATCACTAATGTGTTTACTTGTAGGTGATTTTGATAAATTAACTTTTCTATGATTTATTGGATCTTTAATATATGATTAAGATCTAAACATTGATCAAGCTGGGATAAATACTAAGTATAAGACTTATAAAATATTAAGGTCTTTAATCACTACTCGATCTGGTAATTTATAGGATAAAGGGGTCAGTTGCATAATGATGACAAGGAATTATGATATAACTTAAGTAACTAGTTCCTACTTATATCTAGTCAACATTAAAATAGAACATGCCTATGAATACCATGGCTTAAACCCTTAAGGTTTAACTAAGAAACCATGTAATGTCTGAGAGTTAGAATAAATTATTTATAAGCTAATTTCTCTTCATTTGAACCTGTGGACCATATATATAGGAGGCACTCAAAAAAACCATAATAGATCTTTAATCAATTACTCTTCAATGCTTTCTAAATGGTCTGTGTAAAAGCATGAAAATTTTGCACTATGAAACTATAAATTATGTTCTTCTCTCTAATCTCATGCCAACAATCTCCCTTTTGACATAAATGAAAATCATATTTCCAATAATCTCCCCCTTTGGAATTGATGGAAAACTAAATTCTCTGATCTTATAATACTTTGCTCCTTCTTTGGCATTACTTGCATTGGCTTCTAATGAACTTGAGATGAAACTATTCATACCAAACTTGTTCCCCCTTAGACAATGGAACATTTTCCTAACATCAACTTGGACACATGTTCTACTCTTTCAAACTTTTATGGAGAGTATTTGCACTTTTTTTTCCCCTTTTGACATCAATGGCAAAGAGACTCCAACTTTCTCACAATTTATCTAAAATTTTCTCCTCATTTATCAGATAAAGGAGTTTGTCTAAGAATCTAGAACTGACAACTCATTAGAAATTTTCAAAAATATGCATACCTAAGTTGCGTTTTCTCTCTTATTTCAATGATTTACAAGACTTATATGATAGTCTCCCTAGACTCATGCCCTATCACTAGGTACTAGTGATGTGATGTAGGATCCACCACTCCCAACTTCTATCTTAGATACTCAAATTCTTCCTTAAGAAGAGGTTTGGTGAATATGTCTATAATTTGATATTGAGTTGGCACATATTCCATTGTGACCTCTTGATCAACAATATTTTCTTTTAAGAAGTGATACTTGATTTATATGTGCTAAGTTCTAGAATACATCACTAGATTCTTTGATATGTTAATAACACTTGAATTGTCAAAAAGAATAGAGATAGATGTTTGTACTCTACCTTGATGTCTTTGAGTTTTTGCTTCATCCACAAGAATTGAGTGTAAAATGTCACTACTACCACATACCCTGCTTATATTGTATAAAGAGTAACTAACTTTTGCTTTTTTGCTCAACCATGAAACAAGTCTATTTCTAAGGAAAAATGCACCACCACTAGTGCTTCTTCTATCATCTACACTTTTTACCCAATCAACATTTTTATATGTTTTTAAATTAAAATATTCAATTTTAGGATACCATAGACCATAGTCAACTGTACTCTTGATATATTTTAAGATTGTTTTCATTGCCTTAACATGTGACTCTTTAGGAGTAACTTGAAATCTTGTAACCATGCATACTATTTGTGTGATGTCAGGTCTTGATGCAGTTAGGTATAACAAGATACCTATCATTTATTTGTACATAGTTTGATTTGCATCAAGGGAATCATCACTTTTTCTCATCTTAAAACTAGTAATCATGGGAGTACCTACTAGTTTTCTATCTTTCATTCCAAACCTCATGAACATTTCTTTAACATACTTGGTTTGGGATATAAATATACCTTCATTAGTTTTTGCTATTTGTAGACCTAGGAAGAAAGAAAATTTATCCAAACATAGACATCTCAAACTCATTTTTCATTTGAGTATAAAATTATTTGCACATTCTATTGTTACTACCACCAAAAATGATATCATCTACATAAACAACAATAATCACCTTCTGATTTAAAATATAGATTATTGTTTGCACATCATTTATTGAATCCTTTTTGTTACAAGTACTAGTCTAATCTTAAATACCATGCTCTAAGTGCCTATTTTAAACCATACAAAGCTTTCTTTATTTTTCACACATATTTTATTCCTCTGATAGTTTAAAACCTTTAGGTTGTTCTATGTAGACATCCTCTTCTAGGTTCCCACTCAAGAAAGTATAATTAAAATCCATTTGATAGACTTTGAACTTCTTATGAATAGAGAATTATATAAACATTCTTATGACTTCCAATCTAGCAATTGGAGTAAATGTTTCTTCAAAATCTATGCCCTCAACTTTTGCATATCCTTTGCACACCAATCTTGCCTTATTCCTTATAACAGTTCCATTCTCATTGAGATTATTTCTAAAGACCCATTTTGTACCTATTACATTATTGTTTGAATGTCTTGGAACTAATTCCCAAGTTTCATTATTTTCAATTTGGCTCAGTTCTTCTTCCATGGTTTTTAGCCAATTATCATCCTTGTTGGCTTGAACATAGTTCTTTAGCTCAATATTAGACATTAGATCAAAACTTACTTTCTCCTTGATCATTGCAACTCTTTTCCTTATCTGAATTCCTTCATTTTTATTTCCAATGATTTGATCTATAAGATGATCCTTTTGATAAAATGTTGTAGGTGATTTTTCATTTACTTCCTCATGCTCTTCATTAGCTTCTTCTTCATAATCTAACTCTTCATTACATATTTCTCTATTAGGTTTAACATGTTCCAAGCCTTATTAAATATTGAAATTGATGCTCTCTACAATCTTGTGTAGCATTTTTTTATAACATATATAATCTTTGATTTGGGTGGAATAACCAAGAAATATTATTTCATCACATCTTGATTCAAAGCTTCCCAACTTATCTTTTTTTCTCCTAATATAGCATTTGTTGCCAAACACTCTAAAGTGCTTCAAAGAGATAGGTTTTTCATACCATAGTTCATAGGGATTTTTATCATTGTTTACCCTCAATTGAACTCTATTTAAGATATATACTACTATTTGGATTACTTCTCTCTAGTATCCATAAGGTAGATTAGCCTCTTTTAATATTGTTATATCCATCTCCTTGACTATCCTATTCTTTTTCTCAACAACTCCAGTTTATTATGGAGTACTTATTACAAATTAATGCCTTTTGATTCCATTCTTCTCAAAATATTATATGAACTCATTTTTGGTGAATTCTCCATCTATATCAGATCTTAAACATTTGATTTTTCATCCAATCTCATTCTCTACCATGGCCCTACAAATTTGAAATATTTCAAATGCCTGAGACTTATCCTTAAAAAAGGTTACCCATGTCATTAATGATTAATAATATACAAATAACATGAAGTATATCTCTCTTTTAGATCCTTTTATCTTAGTAAGAACACAAAGATCAGTATGAACTAATTCTAGAGGCTTTATAGTTGCATAGTCCTTTGTTTAAAATTTGACCCTTATCTGCTTGCCTTGTTGACATTCATTTAAATTAGTGTATTTAGGTTTGGTTATCTTAGGAGTGTGTCTAACATACTTATTTGAGGTCACCTTTACCAGGTTATCAAAATTGACATGGCCCATTCTTCTATGCCATAACCAACTCTCATCAACTTTTCCTATCAGGTAGCTATTACCATTCACTTCACTAAGATTATAGATATTGCTTATAGTTATTTTCCTTTCAATAAATACTCTTATATACCCCATTATCTTATAACCTTATGAATTAAATATGACCTTATATCCACTATCATGCATTTGGATGACACGTAGCAGATTATTTTTAAATATTTCAACTTAAAGGACATCATGTGTAGGCCATTTTCCATCTATGTTCGAGGTTTGTTTACCTCAGATCTTTATGATAGTATTGTCTCCCAAGACGATAGATCCTTAAATTTTTTTTAGTTTGATGAACTTACTCTTATCACTAGTCATGTGTTTTGATCAACCACTGCCTATAACCCACAAATTTTGCTCCTTACCATGGAGTGTAGTTTGAGAAATCATATATTGATCTTTAACTTTCCACACATCCTTGGGTTTCTTATTTGTCTTATTTTCCCCATTTTTAGAGACTTGTGAACCTTTTTTCACACTAGGAGGCATGCCTTTATTTTCACTTTATATTTTTTGTCTTACAAAGATTGTTCTACATTGTTTAGCTATGTGACCAAAATTATTGAAATTATAGAATATTACATTTGTATCTAACAAGGGAGAAAATGAATTTATACTTATAAATTTTGTTATCCTTTTAGGTATAACTCTACATTCACTCGACCTATGACCAACCTGATTATAGGTATAACAATAACCATAGAAAAATGAGGAATACCTTATCATAGCATTTATTTGTACTAGATGATGAAATATTCTTAACTTTGGCTTTTTCAAATATTTCACCCTTATGAAACCATCTGCATCATCTACCTTTGTCTTCTTCTTTTCTTTAGGCTTCTTTTCTCCTTCAGCTTTCTTCATATCAATAGTGTTTGCATTTGTCTTTGTATTATTAGAGGCATTCTTCCAAGCTTTTTCATTCATTGTTCTCGATTCTCCTTCTGATTTGAAGTTGTCATATAAGTTTGCAAATGTACTAGTTATGGGACTTTTCCCCTTTCAAAACCAAGACCAAATTTATCTTTTTATGGATTTTGAGAGTTGATCAACTCAACAAGAATTACTAACCTCATTTTAGCTTTAGACCCTTTTCTATTTGTTCTTTACATTTTTTTCATGTTATTTTCCCAAAGATAATATCTCTACTTATAACTTCATGCATTCATCATATTCATATTATAGTTCAAGTTTTATTACATCTTCTATTCTTTTGGCCTCTTCAAGTCGTGTCTTTATGATAACCACCATCTAATTAGATTTTTCAATACTTTTGGACACTTTATCAATCTCTTTTCATCCAAGCTTCTTCTATTTTGATTTTTCTTTTCTTAGCTTGTCAATTTCATCTAGAGAAAAGATGAGTTCACACTCTAGATCTACTTCTCCTTCTTCTTCTTCATTTGAGACTTCAACTTCTTCTTGATCCATAGAAGCCGATATTAATGTCATGAATAGGACTTCCTTTTCCTCAGCCATAAAAGCATAGTCATGGTCATCATTAGATATATCACTATCATCAAATTAATCACTATCTTCACTTGTGTATATGCCCTTATTATTTTTAAAAAAGTTATTATTATTGGAGTAGTCAGGTTTCACATTTTTACTATCCTCTTCTTTTTCAGAGTTATCCTTTTTATTATAAGGAAATTTAGTAGAAAAATGTCATACCTTACCATAGTTAAGGAATATGAAGGGTAACTTACCTTTATAATTACCAAACCCTCTTTTTAATCTTCTAAAAAAGTTGGCTTCTTATTCATCAATATCCTCAAATCTGGATGTAGGTGCTTCTAGTTTGAATGCATCTTCTCTCTTAAAAGTGTCTACTTCTCCCATTCTCATCTCATAGGAAGTGAAGCATCCATGCAACTCATCAATAGTGAGTTTATCTAGATCTCTTGCTTCCTCTATTTTAAAGAATTTTGAGTCATTCCTTAATGGAAGAGATCTTAAAATCATTTTCATAATGATCAGATCTTTCATCTCTTCACTAAGGCCTCTAATTACATTGACTATTTCATTTACTCTAAGGAGGTAGTCTATAATTCTCTCTTTTTCATTCATTTTAAGGATTTCAAACTTACCATTGAATATTTGTAGCTTGGCCTGATTCACCTTGTCATCACGTTCATTAATGATCTTTAATTTGTTCTAGATATCTTGTGAATTTTGACAATGCATCACTTTGAAAAACTTTGAATTAGATAATCCACATAGAATAACATTCTTAGACTTGACATTGCTCTCATATAATTTCTTAGTAGCCTAATTAGTATGATTTGTAGTAGGATTTGTATATCCATTTACAATAGACATCCATACATCAAACTATAATTAAGATAAATATGATTCCATTGTAATGCCCCAAAATGCATAGTTTGATTAATAAAAAAGAGGTGCTTGGTTTGAGGAAGATCCTTCTTGACTAGCCATTTTTTTCACCATCCAAGATCTACCTAAGATGATTAAGCTTCTTCTAAGGAACCAAGGCTATGATACCAATTATTAGAAAATAAATATCTACTAAGAGGGGGGTTGAATTATTAGATTAATTAACTTAGTCGTTTTGATACATTTAATATAGATTAAAACATATATGTAGAGATCACACATACACAAATATGCATGACACCCATTTTACATGGAAAATACATTATGGGAAAAAATACCATGAGAATAGCTATTAGAATATACTATTCTAATCCATCCTCACAATTATAACCTCACTAGTTACAACATTTAAGGGTACTGAACCTAAGGAGACACCAATCTTCTAGTTTAAGAGCACCTACTCTAAGGAATAATCAAATCCCTAACTAAGCACCAACTTATCTTATCTAATGTCGCCCATCAATCAGATCTATATTCAAAATATGGAGCTACAACTATAGTTTATAATCTTGATTCATAAATGCATCCAATTATAATTGTCTATTATAGGTTTAGTCTGTAACTGCTCATGCTCTAAACATCTCTCTCTTATCTTCTATTCTTCTCTACCCCTTTATGTATGTGTCTCTATATTTTATATTTGACACAAGTCAACCACTTCAATAGCATTAGACTATATCGTAGATGACATATATATAAACATTTAATCTAGGTTTCACATCTTATTTATGTTTAAACTTGTTTACTAACACATCACACCAATTCTAAACTCAATTTATATTTCTTGAACAATAAGTTTCTTGCATCTTGTATTCATGCTCTACTACCATGATTCTTTGTCTCATTACTATTTTTAGCATATATTGGGATCTAGTTTTGGTGTACATGCCATGTTACACAAATTTTATCGATCAAAACAATCTCTTTCACTATTTGTGTTATATTTTATATCTTACCTACATGTTCCTTCACTTGATCATTGGGATGAACACATTTTTAAATATTGGCCTTTGTTCTTAGGTTTCCTACCATGAATAGGATTACTCATTGTATCAGATCTTTATATGCTTATAGAGTTTAAATTTTCAACTTTGAAACACATCTATTAGATATTTTGATCTAAGATCCCATGTGCAATTAGATATTCAAAGTTTTATGAACTTTACCTCTATCCAATGTTAAAAATTGAATAATTAGTCTAATATCATTGAGTCCTAAGACTTTGGAATGAATACACTTCATTAATATTGTCAAAGTAGCTTAGTCTTTAACTTACCTATATGTCATTAAACATTGAGAAATTGATCCCATTGAGTCCACTTGATATATTAGATCTTCATTACATGATCACACACTCATTATTCAATCTTATAACAAGCTCAAACTTTATCTCTGACAAGCTCCCATGAATGTGACACTTGGCATCCTCACGTGACTTCTAAATAATTGTTATTAGTTTTTGATATTATGATACTTAGCATTCCTATTCTAATCCTTTACTATTTTAATTTAAACTAATTCATATATTTACTATGCAAGATCCATGATTGTGACACTTGTCACTAATGTGTTTACTCATAGGTGCCTTTGACAAATTAGCTTTACTACACTTCATTAGATCTTCATTATATTATTAAGAACTAACCATTGATCAAGTTGAGACAAATATTAAGTCTAAGACTTAGGAAATATTAAGGTCTTTGTTCACTACTCAAGATGGTAATTACTAAGTGAAAGGTACCAATTGCATGATGATGACAAGGACTTAAGATATAACTTAAGTAACTAGTTATTGCCTGTATCCAATCAACATTAAAATAGAACATGCCTATGAACTCCATGGATTAAACCCTTAGAGTTTAAATTATAAAACCTATAGTGTTTGAGAGAAAAAATAAACTATTTCTAAGCTCATTTTTCTTTATCTAAACCTACAGACCATATATCTAGGATGCACTCAAAAAAACCATAACAAATCTTCAATCAATTGCTCTTCAATCTTCCAAAAATGGTCTCTATAAAAACATGACAACTTTGCATTGTGTAACTATAAAACATGTTCTTCTCTCCAATATCATGCCAATAATCTCCCTTTTAACATCAATCAAAATCATATTTCCAACAATTTCCCCATTTGGCATTGATGGCAAATTAGATGCTCTAATATTATAATAGTCTACTCTTTCTTTGGCATTGCTTGCATTGGCTTCTAATGAACTTGAGATAAAACTATTCATAGCAAACTTGTTCCTCCTTAGGTAATAAAACATTTTCCTAAAATCAACTTGGACACATGCTCTAATGTTTTAAACTTTTATAGAAATCATTTGAACTTTTTCTCCCCCTTTGACATCAATGTCAAAGGGACTCTAACTTTCTCATAGTTTGTCTAAAATTTATTTCCTCTTTATCAAATAAAGGAGTTTTTCCAAGAATCTGCAACCACCAACTCATTATAAATTTTAAAAAATATGCATACCTAAGTTGCCTTTTGTTTTTTCTTCTAGGGACTTACAAGACTTATGTGATACTCCCCATGGACTCATAACCTATCACTAGGATCTAGTGATGTGATATAGGAGCCACCACTCCAAACTTCTATCTCAGGTACTCAAATTGTTCCTTGAGAAGAGGTTTGGTGAATATGTCTATAATTTGATCTTGAGTTGGCACATATTCCATTGTGACCTCTTGATCTGCAACCTTTTCTCTTAAGAAGTGATACTTGATTAATATGTGCTTAGTTCAGGAATGCATCACTAGATTCTTTGATATGTTAATAGCACTTGAATTGTCACAAAGAATAGAGGTATGTGATTTTTAATTTGAATTGATGTATTTGAGTGTTTGATTCACCTAAAATACTTGAGTGTAACATGCCACTATTGCCACATACTCTACTTCTACTATAGAAAGAGTAACTAACTCTTGATATTTTGTAAAACATGAAATAAGTTTGTTTTCAAGGGAAAATGCACCGCCACTTTATATATGTTGTTAAAGTGAAATATTCACCTTCAAGATACCATAGACTATAGTTAATTTTACTCCTGATATATCTTAAGATTCTTTTCACTACATTAACATGTGACTCTCTAGGAGTAGCTTGAAATATTACAACCATGCATATTTTTTGCATGATGTCAAGTCTTGATAAATTTAGGTATAACAAGCTACTTATCATTTATTTGTACATAGTCTAATCTACATCAAGGGAATCATGAATTTTGCTCAACTTAAAACTAGTAATCATGGGTGTACCTACTAGTTTTCTATCTTTCATTCCAAACTTCTTGAGCATTTATTTAGCATACTTGGTTTGGGATATAAATATCCCTTCATTAGTTTTTGCTATCTGTATACCTAAGAATAAATAAATTTCTCCAAACATAGACATCTAAAACTAATTTTTTCATTTGAGTAGAAAATTATTTGCACATTCCATTGTTACTACCACCAAAAATGATATCAACTACATAAATAATAACAATCAACATATTCTCATCTTCTGATTTACAATATAGATTATTGTTTTCACATCCTTTATTGAATCCTTCTTGTTGTAGGTACTGGTCTAATCTTAAATACCACGTTCTAGGTGCCTATTTTAGACTATACAAAGATTTATTCAGTCTGTACACATAATCTTCTTCCTCTAATAGTTGAAAACATTTAGGTTATTCTATATAGATTTCCTCTTCTAGGTGATCACTCAAGAAAGTGAACTTAACATCCATTTGATATAATTTGAACTTATTATAAATAGAGAATATTATAAACATTCTTATGGCTTCTAATATAGCAATTGGAGAAAATGTTTCCTCAAAATCTATGCCCTCAACTTGTGCATATCCTTTGCACACCAATCTTGCATTATTCCTTATAACCATTCCATCCTCATTGAGCTTATTTATAAAGACCCATTTTGTACCTATTACATTCTTATTTGAATGTCTTAGAACTAATTCTCAAGTTTTGTTCTTTTCAATTTTACTCAGTTCTTCTTCCATGGCTTTTAGCCAATTCTCATCTTTGTTGGCTTCAACATATTTCTTGCACTCAATTTTAGACATTAGAGAAAAACTTAATTGCTCCTTGTTCATTAAAAATCTTCTCCTTGTATGAACTCCTTCATTTTTATTATCAATTATCTACTCTATAGGATGATCCTTTTGAAAAAATCTTGCATGCTATTTTTAATTTACTTCCTCATGCTCTTCATTAGTTGCTTCCTCTTAATAATTTGATTCTTTATTAAAGATTTCTATGTCAAGTTTAACATGTTTCAAGCCTTATTCAACCTTGAAATTGATGATCTCTACAATATTGTGTAGTATTTTATTATAAAATATATAGTATTATATTTGGGTGGAATAATTAAGAAATATTCCATCATCACATCTTGATTCAAAGCTTCCCAACTTATCTTATTTTTTCTTGATGTAGCATTTGTTTCCAAACACTCTAAAGTCCTTCATAGAGGTAGGTTTTACATTATATCTCATAGGGAGATTTATCATTATTTACCCTTAATTAAACTCTATTATATATATATATATATATATATAAAATTTATAATAATTCTCTCTAGTATCCATTAGGTAACTTGGCCTCTTTTAACATTGTTCTAACCATTTCCTTGACTATCCTATTCTTTTTGTCAATAACTCCATTCTATTGTGGAGTCCTTTTTGTAAAGTAATGCCTTTTGATTCCATGCTCTCATAGTGTTTTATGAACTCATTTGAGGTGAATTATCCACCTCTATCAGATCTTAAACATTTTATTTTTCATCCAATCTCATATTCTACCATGACCCTAAACATCTTGAATCTTTCAAATGCTTGAGACTTATCCTTAAAAAAGGTTACCCATGTAATTGATGAGTACTAATATACAAATAACATGAAGTATTTATCTCTTTTATATCATCTTGTATTAGTAAGACCATAAATATTAGTATAAAATAATTCTAGAGGCTTTGTAGTTGCATACTCCTTTGTTTAAAATCTGACCCTTATCTACTTGCCTTGTTGACATTCCTTGAAAGTAGTGTCTTTAGGTTTTTTTTATCATAGGCATGATTCTAACACACTTATTTGAGATCACCTTTACTAGTTTATCAAAATTGACATGGTCCATTCTTCTATGCCATAACCTACTCTCATCAACCTTTCCTATCAAGCAGTTATTACCATTCACTTTGCTAAGATTATAAATATTGCTTTTAGTTATTTTACCTTCATCAAATAATATTATATATATCCTTATCCTACAACATTATACATTAAATGTGACCTTATATCCATTATCACACATTTGGTTGACACTTAATAGATTATGTTTCAACCCTTCAACATAAAGGACATCATGTGTAGGCAATTTTCCATCTATGTTCAGAGTTATTTTACCTCAGATCTTTACTGTAGTATTGTCTCCCAAGATAACATATCCTTCCTTATATTTTCTTAGTTTTATGAACTTACTATAGTCTCTAGTCATGTGTTTTGAGCAACCACTTCCTATAACCCACAAATGTTGCTTCTTGGTATGGAGTGCAATTTGAGCAATCATAGATTGACCTTTCACTTTTCACACATCCTTGGGTTTTTTATTTAGATAATTTTTACATTTTTAGAGACTTTTGAACCTTTTATCACACTAGGATGCATGATTTTATTTTCAATTTGTATTTTTGGTATTAAAAAATCTTGTTCTACATTGTTTAGCTATGTGACCAAAATGATTGCAATTACAACATATTACATTTGTATCTAACAATGGAGAAAATGAATTTCTGATTACAAAGTTTGTTCTCCTTTTATGAATAACTACACAGTAACTAGCCCTATGACCAAATTGATTATAGGTATAATAACCATACAAAAATTAGGAATACTTGGTCATAGCATTTTTTTGTGTTAGATGAGGGAATATTCTTAACTCTTACTTATTCAAATATTTTACCCTTATGAAACCATCTACATTAGCTACCTTTTTCTCATTCTTTTCTTTAGGATTATTTTCTCCTTCAACTTTATTCATATCAGTAGTGCTCATGTTTTTCTTTGTATCTCTGGAGGCATTCTTGCAAGCTTTTTCATTCTTTGTTCCTAATTCTCCTACTTTGAAGTTGTCATAAAATTCTAAAAATGTACTGGTTATGGGACTTTTCCCCTTTTCAAAACCAAGACCAAATTTATCTTTTGATGGATTTTGAGAGTTAATCAACTGATGAAGAATTACTAAACCTCCTTTTAGCTTCAGACCTTTGTTTATTTGTTCTTTATCTTTTTCATGTTCTTTTCTTAAAGACACTATCTCTGCTTCTCAATTCATGCATTCATCAGATTTACATTGTAGTTCAATTTTGAATACAAATTTTATTATTTTGGCCTCTTCCACTTGTGTCTTTAGACTAACCACCATCTGATCATAATTTTTAAGACTTTTGGCTACTTTTTCAATCTTATTTTGTCCAAGCTTCTTTTATTTTGAGTTCTCTTTTCTCATCTTGTCAATTTCATCTAGAACATATATGTGTTCACACTCTAGATCCAATTCTCCTTATTCTTCTTTATCTGAGTCTTCAACTTATTCTTGATCCATAGAATCTAATGTTAATGTCATAAATAGGACTTCCTTTTCCTTAACCACAAAATCACATTCATAGTCATCATCATAACTATCACTGTCATCTCACTAATCACTATCTTATCTTATGTATAGAACCATCTTATTTTCAATGTTATTCTTCTTGGATTAATGGGGTTTCACCTTTTTACTATCCTCTTCTTGCTTAGAGTTATCCTTTTTAGTATAAGTACTTTTAGTATAAAAATGTCCTACCTTACCATAATTAAACATTTAAAGGGTAACCTACCTTTGTATTTTCTAGACCCTCTTCTTAATATTTTGAAAAAGTTGGCTTCTTCTTCATCAGTCTCCTTAGATCTGGAAGTAGGTGCTTCTACTTTTACTTGTTTGGCTACTTTGAATGAAAATTCTCTCTCTTAAAGTGTTTGCTTATCCCATTCTCATCTCATAGGTAGTCAAGGTTCCATGCAACTCATCAATAATGAGTTTATATAGATTTATTGCTTCCTCTATTATAGAGATTTTTGACTCATACCTTGATGGAAGAGATTTTGGTACCTTTTTGACAATGATCATATATTTCATCTCTTCTCCAAGGCCTCTAATTGCATTGAATATTTCATCTACTCTAAGGAGGTAGTCTACAATTTTATATTATTCATTAATTTTAAGGATTTCAAACTTATCTTTGAATGTCTGTAGCTTGGCCTACTTCACCTTATCATCACCTTCATAGATTATCTTTAATTTGTTCCAAATATCTTGTGCATTTTGACAATGCATCGCTTTGACAAACTCTAAATTAGATAATGTGCATAAAATATAATTCTTATCCTTGGCATTGATCTTATATGCCTTCTTGGTAGTCTAATTAGTAGGAGTTATAGCAAGAGATGTAAATTGATTTACAGTAGACATCCATGCATCAAACCCTAATGAATATAAATATGCTTCCATTCTAATTCTCCAAAATGCATAGTTTGATCCATAAAATAGAGGTGATTTGTTTGAGAAAGAGCCTTCTTAACTAGCCATTAGTGTTCACCATTCAATATCTACCTGAGATGATTAAGCTTCTTCTAAGGAATTAGGGTTTTGATACTGATTATTGGAACACAACTATCTATTAAGAGGGGGGATGAATCAATATATTGATTAACTTAGTCATTTTAATACCTTTAATGGAGATTAAAACATATATGCAGAGATCACACACACACAAATATGCATAACACCCAATGTGCGTGGAAAACCCAATATGGAATAAACCACCATGAGAATATATACTAGTATATATTGTTCTAATCTATCTTCATAATCAAAACCTCACTAGCTATAATATTTACGATCATTGACCCTAAGGAGACACCAATCCCTCATTTTAAGAGAACCTAATCTAAGAAAGCATGAACTCCATAACTAAGCACCAACTCATCTTATCTAATGGAACCCACCAATCAGATCTATATTTAAAATATGGAGCTATAACTCCAAATTACAATATTGAATCATAAATGAATCCAATTCTAATTGTATGTTATAGGTCTAGCCTATAACTGCTCATGCTCTACACATCTCTCTCTTCTCTTCTCTTCCTCTTTGCCCCTCTATATTTGTGTCTCTATATTTTATATTTGACATAATTCAACCACTTTAGTAGCATCAGTTTGTATCATAGATGACATATTTATAAGCGTTTGATCAAGGTTTCACATCTTCTCTTTGTTGACACTTGTTTTCTAACACATCATGCCAATTCTAGACTTGGTTCATATTTATTGAATAATAAGTTTCTCACATCTTGAATTCATTCTCCACCACCATGATTATTTGTATCATTACTATTTTTAGAATATAATGGGATCTAGATTTGATGTACATGCCATATTACACAAATTTGATCGATCATGACAGTTTATTTTATTATTTGTATCATATTTTACAACTTACCTACAAGTTCCATCACTTGACCATTGGGATGAACACATATTTAAATATTACATTTGATCTTAAGTTTCCCACCAAGAATAGGGTCACTCATTCTATCATATCTTTGTATGATTTTGGAGTTTAACTTTTTAACTTTGAAATGCATCCATTAGATCTTTTGATCTGAGCTCCTACATGTTATTAGATATTCAAAGTTTCATGAAATTTACCTATGTATAATGTTAATCCTCAAGCACCAGGTATATTATCATTGATTATTAATACTTTGGAATGAATACACTCCATTAATATTATAAAATTATCTTAGTCTTTAACTCACCTCTATGTTGTTAAACATTAAGAAAATGATCCCATTGAGTCCACTCACTCCGTTAGATCTTTATTGCATGATCACATGCTCACTGTTCAATCTTATAACAAGATTAAACTTTATCTTTGATAAGATCCTATGAATGTGACACTTGGCATCCTTGTGTGGATTCTACACATTTGTTGTTAGTTCTTACTATTGTGACACTTAAAATTTTAGTGTTAATCTTTGACTATTTGAATTTAAACCACTCCATAGATTTATTGTACAAGCTCTATTATTGTGACACTTGTCACTATCACATTTACTCGTAGGTTCCTTTGATATGATTTATTTTATCTTCAACATATGATTAAGTGTTAACCATTGATCAAGATGGGACAAATATTAAGTCTAAGACTTAGGAAATATTAGTGTTTGTGATCACTACTCGAGTTGGTATTTGCTAGGTTAAAGGGGTTGGTTTCACAATGATGAAAAGGACTTAATATATAACTTAAGTAACTGGTTCCTACCTATATCTATTCAACATTAAAAAAGAACATGCCTATGAAAACCATATATTAAAACCTTATGGTTTAACTAAAAACCTTTTAATGTCTAAGAGTTAAAATAAATTATTTCTGAGCTCATTCTCTTCATCTAAACCTACAGACCATATATCTAGGATGAACTTAAAAAACCTATAACAAATATTCAATCAATTTCTCTTAAATCCTCTATAAATGGTCTTTATAAAATCATGACAAATTTGCACTATGTAACTATAAAACATGCTCTTCTCTCCAATCTCATGGCAATAATCTCCCTTTTGAAATCAATGACAACCATATTGCCAACACATGGATAAAATGCATATTATATGGCCTTATGATCAATATTATACCTCTAAAAAGTCTTCAAACTAATATTTTTCACATTGAAGCACTTCAAACAATTCCAATTAATTGTTTTAATGTACTTAGCCTCTCATATGGCACCTATAGTTGCACATTAGACTACAAGACTGTGTATATATTTTATCTTGATTGTCATAGTCTATCATATACCATTTGGAGAGCTTAGCTTCATTTTTAATGTTATAATAATGTTCCCAACCTCTTAAAACTCCTTATTACATCTCCATGAATATGCTTAGGACCTTCATACACCATGACTATAGATGGATACTTGAAGGAAGCTGATTGTGTTATTTTCTTGATTACAACTTCATTGATAATGTTAATTGAGAGTGAGATTTTAAAGAATGGAGATTAAAATGACATGAAAAAAAAATACATGTCATATTTATTTAGAATCACTATAAGAACAAGGATCTCTATACTTGGTGAAGTATGCCTGTAACTTGGCAATGGTGACCTCAACATACAAGCTAAACTATTTGGCTCATCAAGTCACCCCCAAACATGCAAAAAATATGGAAACCATTAAATAAATATTTACATACCTTATATAAGTAATATAATCCATTGGATTGTATTGACCAACTCAAACAAGGAAAAAACTTGTAGGGTATGGGAATTAATGTGTAAAAAGAGATAATCAACTTATTAGCATCGGTTAATAAAGCATAGTAAACTATTATTTTTAATCCTATCATGAATGTGAATTATATCGAGTGTAATAACACCCCACAAGATCATTTGACTTAAAATTTATCTTACTAGTCATACCATGAGAAACCTATTGATCATTTCTACATGCCTAGTGGAACAATGGAGATGTGAAATGGTTTTCAATCCTTTTTGAGACTTCCAAAGAAAATAAAATGTTTAAATTAAATTAATAAAGTTAAAGAGTCCTTGCATAATCTTTTCACATATTCCACACTCCTTTATAGACCTACAACTACCAAAACCTCCTTTTTTCAATTATTTTCATGATTTCAATACAATACCTACAAGGTTTAGCTAGGACTAACAAGATTTTGACATATTGGATGTTGAATAATAGTTTGAAACACTTGTCTACCAAAGGAAACAATTTAACCTTCACTAATGACTCAAAAGTGACATTAAATGGCTTAAGACTATAAGTTAACCAATGAAAAGCTAATAACATATTAAATGACATCAAGTAAGACCATAACACACCCTAAAGCATTATAATAGAGCCCTATATCAATTTTTGTACTATATGGGGTTGACCTATTTCAACTTGTGGTTTAAATAGTTAACATTACTATAGTGTCATGATTCATATCGTTCATTGCTTCTATTTTTACTCTTGTGCCATGTTACATAACATGCACATGATTTTTATGTGCTTCAATGATATATCTATCTAACATGTGTTTCATGTAAATTTCAATGAGCATATTTTATACTATCATGAAATAAATTTCAAATGTTCGTATGTTACTACATGATTACATATTTCACATATTCTATGGTTCTATTTTGAGATCAATGATTTGAATGCTACATTTCTCATCTCAAAGGGGGAATCATAATGGGATTATCTTGAAAATTTAAGTCCTCATGAGTAAAAACATCAGCTTTATGACAATTACTATTTTTAGAATTAAATCATGGCTAATATTTTTCATATTATGGGGGCATGTAACACACATGCACTCATTCCTACAACTACCTTATCGTAGATTCACATATACTTAATGCATATACATGGCATGCACAAAAACATAATCAGTTATAGGGTTCAAATAATTACAAGTTTAATTAGCATTCTATATCAATATGTTAAAAATACATGGGGCATGATATTCATCCATGTTCATGTTTCTACATGTCAGTTTCAAATTTTATTTTTTCAAATTTAATAATTTTTAAATGTACAAAATTTTCAAATAGAATCTAGATTTGTTAGTAGCATTGTGATTCATTTTTTTTCAAGTGGGTCACATCAAAGTCTAGTAACACTCAATGTCTATGGTTGTATTTTTTCCATTGTAGAGAGCCACATTTGGTGGTTTCACCCCTTAAATTATTTTATAAAGTTATCTACATATTTATATGAGAGTTGGACCATAAAATATTCCCAACTCAAGAGATTTTACTAGTTTTAAAATTTAGATCTGGTCACTCTATATTTACCATAGGTTCAACATTTATCGAAATGTCTCAACAAGGGGCACAAAATTTTCCACTTTCAAGTTATAGGGAAATTTGTATTCTTTCTTTGATCTCTTTTCAAAATTTCAAGTTTCAAATTTTCAATTTTCAAATATGAACAATAAATACTTTTACTAGCATTGTTGTAGGTTTCACATTGAGGTAACTTGCACAATAAAACTTCACATAAAAAAGATAAAAGTATTTATACACACTTAGGCTCACATGTATTTTACTATATTAACTTCACTACATTTCATCATTGGAATAAATGGGGGAAAATGTAGACACTCAAATTTAATCATTAATTTCTTGACAATGTTTAATATTGAAATCCTTACCTTAATTGGTCTATATACCATTTTGTTGATTGGAAATATCTATGAGATCCTTCACTATTCAATTTATTATCTTAAAATTAATAGAAACATAATTTAGGCATCCATATTCTAATTATAATTTATTATCTACCAAAAAATAACAATCTTTGTCCTTTTGGGATAAACCTAGATTAGGTAGATAGGGTCACAATCCAACTTTATCCACTAGTGCAACCTTGTCCCCTACACTCCAATGGTAAATTTTTAAATTTGATACATTTCATATTGGCCCTCCCTCACTTATTACAAGGTCAGTTAATGGAAATATTCCAAAAATTCCTATATATGATCACATCAAGGTCATTCAATAGACATCTTGCAAACATTTGGTAATTCTACTGCACATTTACCAAAAGAGAACTAATCTTTCCAATTCTAATTCTACTCAATTCTAATGGTCATAGGCTAAGTTTGATGTAATTTTATTATATGCCAAGGATACTCATTTCCAATACTTCAATTTATTATATCTAGTTGCATTCATTTAGTAAATATCAATATTTATACACTCACTCTAAGTGGAGAACTACATTGTCATGAATCCCTTTTGGGATATGTAGCAAGCACTCTTTTTTATGGGTTTTTAAAGGGTTACTTGGCCAATCCCCTTACCTTATTCTCTCCTTTTTATTTGATTTTTTTATTTTCTTTATGTTTAGGAACTAGGGTTTCCATATTAAAGGTCTTCTACATGTTAAATCTTGCTTACAGTCAATCATTCAAACCTCTCAGATATCTACAAGTATATGTGTAAAGAAATCAATCACACAATTAATCAAGATGTGTCTACAATCAATAGACAAGGCTGGATTGCACCATTATCCACATAATGTGGCCTTGTTCTAATGCATCATATAATATTGTCAGTTATGACACATTTTATTGGTCTTTTTAAAAAGTTTCACTTCAAAAATATGCCTACATAGTCAACATGAATCAAATATAAGCTAGGTTTAAACATTTGATTATTTATTACTATTTATAACACATTGAATCATTTATTACTATTTATAGCCAACTTAAAATTTTGTATTTTAATATATTTTACATTTAGGATATGCATATTTTGTAATCTAAATTAGTATTTTAATAGTTAATTATTTATTACATTTCATTGGTAAATCAAAATAAACATATAAATAAATAGATAGGCCCAAATTATTTTCCTTCCTTCCTTGACAAACAAATATGCATTATATAAAAATGAATTAGTTATAACACCATGAAACCATGTAAAACACTAAGAATTTAGCTATAATTTACATGTTTTGAAATGCATCATGTTGTGATAAAATGAATCTTCAAAGCATACACTATAACATATAAAATTAAGTTCTACTTTTTTGTTTAGTAACATCATTAACAAATTCATTGAAATATATGTACTCAAACTTAATAACATTATCTTACATAATCATGGCAAGGACTATCCATCTTATGGAATTATTTAGTGATATAGAGTGTATGTGAATATATATAAGGGTAACCATAATTCATACTAATAAGATAATAAAAATAATAATTTCAAATAATAATTCAAACAATAAAAAAGAGAGAAAACATAAAACACAAGAGTTAAGTTCTTGAGATCATTTTCTTGACAACTTGTGATTGTTGAGTAAAATAGTGGGTTCATTTTTACCTTTCGAATTGAGGATGAAGAAAATAATATGAATATGAGACATAAAACAAAGAGTTGTGCTAACAAATCTTAAGTAGGCTAACTATGTGTTGGGTCATTTCTATGTATGAAGATACATATATTTGATCCTTATAAACAATAAAATTTGTAGATAGACTTGAATTTAGTAAAACCAATCATGAATTTTTTAATACACTAGGAACATAAATAAAAAATGCTCTTCTTATTATGGTTCATTACTTGAAAGTCACATATGCATTGATATAACATAATAAAGTTCTCTAACACCCTACAATGTTGATGAAAGCATACCCACACATGATCTGAAGGGAATATCAATCTAAAATAGATCCCATGACACTCAACAATATTAATATGTCCATATTTTTTTGAAGATAGTTCTCCAAATAGTGATGCATTTTTTTTGACAACAGTTCTATCCAAGTTAATTTTATATAGGATAAGTATATTTTAGCCTTGATGCCTCTATGAATATATATTTTCAACATGTATGGATCATTCATGTAAAATGTATTAAGATGGAGACGATTGATACCAATACTAATTCTTTATAGAAAAGATGTAAATTGAGCATACCAAGACATATATGACCTCAAAAAATATAAGGTCATAAATCATTACAATTTAAAAGATTAGTGGATTTTATATTTTTCAAAAATTATTTATTTAATTTTTTTTTATATTTATTAAAATTGTACCAAAATGCATTAATATTATAACAATGTATATAGGTGTATTGAAGATAAAATAGATATGATAAACTAAAATGATAGAATCTATATTGAAATAATATCTAAGATAACAAAATAAGATAAATTCAAGACACATGTGATTACATAGTACATAAAATTTCACCTAAGAAACCTTTTTGGGAAAAAACCTAACAGAGTAACCTCCTTTGCTATTGTATAAACTTAGTCATCTTTTAATATAATAAAGTACTTCTTTCTTTTGTTTTTATCTACTACATGTTTGATTATATATAGGCACATCAAAGGTAACCATCAAAGTTGTATTAAAACACCATGGGTACTAAAACCATGGCCTGTATAAAACATGGGCTAAAAACACCCAAATATATATATCAATATGGTTCTAGAGCCTAGTAGAGTGTAAATAAAGGAAAATATTTAAAATGTTTCTAAGAATTTCCCACTTATTCAATAATTTATATAGGGGGCCACACAACCATATGTTCAACAACTAAGGGCAACTATGCCCATTGATTTTTGCACCAATAAAATATCTTAGTACTTGTTTGTCAGTAAATCAACAACATTCTCACCTATGCCCACATTATCACATAATATCTTCTTTTCCTCCACCAATTTCCTTAAAAAATGGTATTTCACATGAATGTTTGTCATTATAGTGAGAAAATTAGGGTTATTTTATATAAAAATGTCACTTTGAGAGTCATAGTATATCCTTATAGCCTTTTGAACAAACTCAAAAATGGAAATTATCCTTTGAAGCCAAATTACTTCCTTGCTTGCATGAGACACTGTCATATACTCAACCTCTATGCTAGATATTGTAACACTAGCCTACCATTTACTCATCCAAATTACAGATCCACCAAACAAGTTGAACACATACCCACAGGTAGATCTTCAAAAATCAAGATTTCCATCCCAGTCTAAATCGATGAAAACATGTAGAATTAGTGTTTTGATTTTAGTAGGATTAGCCTGATAGTAGATTGCATAGTTATATGTACCACACAAACACCTAAAGATATTCTTCACTGTAGTCCAATGTCCCTTTCCTATATTTGACATTAATCTCCTCACTACTCCTAATATGTGAGCACTGTTAGGTATAATACATACCATTGAATACATCAAGCTACCAATAACACTAGAATACATGACTAAAGATGTGTCATCAATTTATTTTCCTATTTTAAGACATTATTCAGTAGATAAATTTTGACCAATAGGAAAGGGAGTATTGATAGGCTTATTTTACTATATCTTAAATAAATTTAGTATCATTTCAACATACTTCCTTTGACTTAACCATACTTTCTTGTTTACCTAATCTCTTTTAATTTTTATATCCAAAATATATTTTACAACATCTAAATCCTTTATATTAGAGATGATAGTTGAGACTTAACTTGGCAAATGATTTCCTTATTATTACCGATTAATAACATGGTATCCACATACAATACTATGATAATAATTTTTTCACCTTCATGTTTAAAATAAACATAGGGATCAACTTTGATTCTTCTAATAGTAAGTCCTAACACATACCTATCAAAGTTTTGGTTCCACATTCTTGGTGATTACTTAAAACCATACGAAGATTTTTTAGCATACACACTAAATCCTCCTTTCCATTTATGTTTAGGTTTCCTCATTTTTCCATATATATTTCCTCTTCAAGCTCGCCATGTATAAAATCTATATTTACATCCATTTATTATATTTCCAGATCTAAAGAAAAAACAATAATAAATCTAATTAAATGTAATTAAAGAATAAGAGAAAAAATCTCACAAAAATAATTTCCCTCTATTTGAGATAATCCCTTTGCTACTAGATGAGATTTATAATTATCCATTTTACCATTTGCATTATACTTAATATTAAATACCATTCACATCCAACAATTTTTCTTCCAAGAGGTAGTTTTACCAAGTCCCATGTCTAATTTTTATCTAAGGACTTCATTTATTCCTCCATAGCATTCTTCCAATATTTATTTTTTTAGACAAAATCATCCTTTACAGTATTTGGGTCTTCATCAGTAAAAATTGATAAAATAAATGTAGAATGGAAATTAGGATTATTATACCTATTAGGTGACCTTCTCACCTGATCTAATATAGAGTTTTTAGTTCTTTATATTCTAGTTCTTCCTCCTCAACTTCTTCTAAATATTCCTCCTACAACTCTTGATATCCTTCATCTTCTGTAGATGGTTCAAATTTAGACACTTGTATTCTCTCTTCCCATTCAAACTAATTTTTTTTATGCTCATACTTTGGTTATTCTTCTTATTTCAAAATCCCTTGTACCTCTTTAAAGATAAGATTATGAGTGTAAACAATCTTATTTGTTTCATGGTTTCATAGCTTATATCCCTTCACACTAGTACCATATCCAATTAAAAAACAATTTATTCATTTCCTATCCAACTTAGTCCTTTTCTAATTTGGAATATACATATAATCGTCAAATCCAAAAACTCTAATATTTTAGAGAGAGGGTTTATTGCTAGTACATGCTTCCCATGGAGTTTTATTGACTAGGGATGATGTGAGTGACCTATTGATCAAATAGTAAGAAGTTATGATTGTTTCTATTAAAAACATGTTTTCCAATCCTATACCATGGACCATGTTTCTCGCCTTATCCATCAAATTCCTTTTTTTATAAACCTAAATTCCACCACTATAGTGTCATAATTATTCTACTAATTATTTCCAATATTCATTCACTCATTCTCAAAACTAACTGATATGTCATAAAAAATATGGATTTTTTTGATTATATATATATACAAAAAAAAGTGGTATGGAAACACACCCCAAACATCAAACTGGGCATAGCCTAGGAATAAGTCAAATGAGAAACATGATATATCAACAACAAAAATAACTAGGAACAAGTCATAAAATCAAAGGGGAAACTATTAATTTTCTAGAGCAAAGATGGAAGGTGGAGGATCCATATCATTAAGACCCCAACATAATCTTGGAAAGTAACTACCATATATAATTGGCTCCCAAAAGCTTGAGAATTCTTTTTCTTCTTCTACATTCAATTAGAGAGAGAGCATGGATGTTTCTATAATATCAATTCTACCAATTAGTTTATTACCATGTCACTAAAATATCTTGTATAAGAGTTTAATTTGAGTAACCAAATATCAAGCGACAAAGAAAAAATCCAAGGTAAAGAAGGAGAGGTGTCTTCATTGTTGGTAAGTGAAGGTACATTTTATGTTTTTTATCTTTCAAGTTCTATCTAAGGATTATACTAAGTTTAGAAAAAGAGTTCATTGTTCTTCTTAGCTTCTAGTTTTAGCTATGAATGATGTCATGTGAATTTTAGCATGCCTATGAAACCCACTTCTAAATGATTTATAACATGTTTAATTTCATTTTTGAAGAGTGTTTCATTTTTTTTTTTTCATCTAACTTATTTTAGGAGAGTACTCATACAAGTTATTTATTGTTGCAAGTGAAATATAATTATTTCTAGATAATTTCAGCTAGTTATAGTCATCTTCTTAGTTTTGGTGAATTCATACCATGAAAAGGTGAATTTGTTCTATAAAATAATGAATTTATGCTATTAAATAATGACTTCATCTAATCTAGTTTTTACTTATGCAGGTTCATATAGGTATGAGTTATGGTGAAAATGGTATTATTTTTGGTTAAATAATTATATGAAATGGTAATTCATGTTGAGTATCAATGATTTCATTCAGGTATCATTCTCTATTTTTATATTTTATATTTTATGGTTAACAACATTTTATTACTGAGTAACAATGATTTCATACTAATTTTTTTTGGAAATGCTATGTGAAACAATGAATTCATTAGGTATTATCTTCTATTCTTTTTATAATTTTTATATCTTATGTGCTTTTTGAGAATACTAGTTTTGATCTAACTAATAAAAAATTTGTTTTGTGTTTCAAAAAATTAATTCATGTTTATATGTTTTTATTTCTATATTTTTTACTTTATATTCTGACTAACCTAAAACTCTTCACTTATCAAAGACACTATATAAACTACTAATAGTTTTCTACATTACTGTGGACCAAAGTCATAAAATCAAAACATCTTTTTTGTTAACATTTTTGAGTTAAATTTTTCTTAATTTACGCTAGCATTTTTGTATTTTGTATCACTAAAATTTGTGTATGCTCTTCTCTTGCATTTTAAGGTAATCTAGAGTATTATAAATATCCCTAGTGATTTATGTATCCTAATGATTAAATTTGAGTATGTTATTTCCTTATGCCACATAGTTGATCTTAAAAATTATAAAAAAATTAAACCTTATTTAATTTTATTTCTAGGGGATCTATCGACCTTGGATTTCACCATCAAATGGTAGGATAAACCTTGTGTTATGATGGGTTATATAAATTTATTGGTTAGGATATTTATAATAGCTAAATGGTATTGTATTTTACCAACATCATGATGTGAGGTGGTTTCATCCCACCAATATCTAGGCTTTCAACTACATCATTATTTCAAGGAATTTGGCCTTAATGTACCAAAAGGTATATAAGATTACTCTCTTAGATAAACTAATAGATCATATCATAAGATCTTCAACTATAATCAAAGAGTGGTGCCAAGAAAATAGCATTCCCCAAGATCACCCACCACATACTTGCCATATTTTAAGGTACTACTGATGGGCCACTACTTGATTACACACCTACTTGACTAGATTAGTATAGTCTTGTTTTTATGTATTATTTATTCCCTTTTTTATAAACTAGTAATTAAGTCAATCAAACCAAAATATTAATTTGTTTTTCAACCAAAACCACAAAATTTAATTTTAAAATAAACCAACACTTATATTTCAAATCATAACCAAAATATGTTTTTCAAACAACCCAAATTAAACTTTCCAAATCAAACATGTCTAATAATCCAAAAACTAGACTTATAAAAAAATATTGATACAAACACATATAAAAAAGTTACACTATGGATCTAACTAGTAGGTTTCAATCATTATTGAATCAAACTCAAGATAGGGAAAATATTTTTGATAGAGATCCTTTCCACTTTGAGAACCAAGATGACCATATAAAGGTAAATGATAATGATGTTCATATCCTCATTAACCAAAGTGAGTAAAAACCTAATACTAATGATATGTATAAGTTAAGGAAACCCATGACCAAATTAATAACTACTTTTTTTTATAACAAAGAATAAGTCTTGTTATAACTTTTAGAGATAGGGGATAAGTTAAATTTGGACTATAACCCAAAATTCTAATTCACATCATTAGTAAGAAATATCAAATACCTTATAATCTAATCTAGGGTCTACCAATGAAAATTACCATCATGTCTCCTATGTCCATGTCAACAAGGGGAAAAAATTATAGATGACCAAGCCCAAAAATACCAAAAACTAATTGTCTCTAAATGCATCCAATGATTGATCCAATAATTAGGTAATCTTAAATCCTATATCAATCCTTCCATATAAATACCTAAAATCCAAAATCAAATAATCAATCGAATAATCAACAAATCATCTCTAATTATACTCTTAGGTTACCCAAATATAATCACAACCAATCATCATCCTTTCCATTCAAAGAAACATCATTTGTACAAGAATGGAAATCCATGAAGGACATGATCCAAGGATTAAAAGATGAGTTATACACCAAAGCAAAAATTATAAGTTTAAATAAGTGTGTTCATACCCTTTTAATATA
This sequence comes from Torreya grandis, assembly GCA_037957365.1. NCBI lineage: Eukaryota > Viridiplantae > Streptophyta > Pinopsida > Cupressales > Taxaceae > Torreya > Torreya grandis. The sequence goes on along the minus strand of JARHVA010007237.1, from coordinate 290,097 downwards.
AAGTGATGAGAGTACATTTTCCATCCTACTTTGAGCCTCCAAAGCCTAAAACATTCAAAGGAAAATATGACCCTACATAACACATAAAATAATTATTTATGTCTTCTAAATATGTTTATTATAGTGAAAATTATTTGCTTAGGATTTTCCCATGAATTTTAGGTGGCCAAGATTTAAAGTGGTTAGTAAATCTACCAAAAGGGTTTATTGCCACCTTTCTAGTTCTCTCTGAGAGGTTTATAATTTTTTTAATATAACATATAACATGAATTTACCATGATAGAATTTTGTAATTCCAAGGAAAGAAATGGTTAAATTTTATCATCTTTATTGAAAAGATAGTGTGACTTTGCTAGTAGGTAGGTTACCTTGGATAATCCCTGAGAAATAACTCATTGCCATTTTCCTAGCCAATCTCAATTCAGAGATGGCCTTCCACCTCTATATCCATTTTTAAAATTAATTTGTTGAAATCATTAAAAAATGAGTCCAAATTATAATAAAAGGACTTATCAAAATGTTTCATAAGTATAACCAAGGATAAAACCAAGCTAAGAAATCCAATTATTTAGTAAGAATAAAACATAGTTAGTGATGGGGGAACTGATTCCAAACCTGTCTAAAGTTTTCAAAACACCTAAAATATCACCATACCTAGGGTTTAGCCAAAAACATATATGAAACTAATGACATATACTCCTTTATGAGAATCTGTTGATTTAGTTTTCCACAAGCTAGTGGCCTCAAACATGATAGTGTTCCCATAGACTAAACCATTTGATGAAAACATTCTAAAACCAAATTGGTATAAATAAAATGAATACTATAAACTCAATAAAATAAATATTCAATCTAAAAATATATTCATGAATTTGAAAAACTATATCCAAGACTTAATTTATCAAGGAGACATAGAATTAGAGGGTAATGCATCCAAATCCAAAAACAAAAATTTAGGGATATACCAAGACCCCTTTTTAAAACATGACCCACCTCACTCAAAAACTAACCAAGGTAAAAACCAAATAAAAAAAATTAAATCCAATAATATTACCAATCCATTTGAATTAATCATTAGTCATGCCCAATACATGGACAATCATATTGCCATTATCAAAATCAATTCCCAAGATTGTGTAGTCACCCCTAGGTGCACAGAAATCACTATCCCAAGGCCTCTTATGCACACTTATAAAGGTAAATACAATATCAGAAATCAACTTGAGAAGACATCACTCCAAATATCCATTTTAAAACCTCCTCAAAATAACCATTGCTTAAAAATATATATTATACATTGATGCATCCAATTTCCAAGCACTTGTATGAAACTTGTCCTTAAACCACTAAGTTACGTTTGATAAAAATGTCATCTTCCATGGGGTCCCATATCATAAGTTAATCTTATACATCGAATCCATAATTTCAAAACATAAAGTAAAGTGTGTTATTATATACAATGGGTATAGTCTAAATATATGCCCTTTAAATTTGATTAAACATATAGGTAATATGGTACCATCATTAGAGTCTAATACCATCACCATAAAAACCTATGACAATGTAGAATAATAACCAACTAGAAGAATCCATCTTACAATTATGGTAGGGATTGTCACATACCAAAATTAACAACGCATCATTAGTATTGACCTTCCATACAACATCCTTCTTGGATGACCATGGATTCATGCCATGTATGACATTCCATCCATAATTTATAAATGCATAAAATCACCTCATTTTGGTATGAAATTTACCATTCATGGTAATCCCAAACCTTTATATTACTACAAATTATTGGAAGGGTTATATAGAAAAGAATTATTTACCTATTACAGAATATGCCTATGAAGCAAATAAATGGTTTCTCAAGCTATAAAACTCTTAATTCCACCATCAATAAATCAAAATTCCACCATAATACCAACATAAAAGAATTATCACACCATGGGGCACTATTTGCTACCAACTCATGTCATACAGTCTAAATAACATATGAGTACCATATAAATGAATAATTACCACTATTTTACATGACATGCTCCATGACATTGTGTAAGAATATCGATGAGCTATTGGACAAATAAAAGACTAGAGAAAATCATCCTACAATATTACACAAAATCTTTACAAGGCTAAGGGAGTAAAAATTCTAATTGAATCCTAATAAATGTGCTTTTTGGGTCACATTAGGAAAACTCTTGGGCTTCATTGTATTAACAAGGTAAATAATTTTATCCAACTAAATTCAAATATATAATAGACATACCACCACCTACCAAACTCAAATATATTCATAAACTACAAGAAAAAATCCAAGCCATTAGAATATTCATATCCTAACTAATGAACAAATGTTAGCTATTCACATGTCTTCTAAAAAATAATATTGTCTTTAACTGGAATGAATAAATTAGACTTTTAACCTCAAAAAATATCTATCCAATCCACTAGTATTAATTCCACCCATTCTATGGAAACTAATTCTATTATACATATGAACTACCTAGTATGTCTTGGGATATCTTCTAGCACAACATGATGAACAAGGAACTAAAAGAGCAGTATACTAATTAAGCATAAATTTGGTGTCATATGAGATCAAATACTCCATAATTTTTTTTTTAAAAAAAAAAACATGTTTATTTGTTGTCTTCATTTTAAAAAATATTCAACATTACATCCTTAGCAATCAAACATAAATCATTGATAAAGTAGATCCACTCAATTATCTCTTATCAAAATCAACACTTACAAGAAGGATGGCCAAATGGGTAATGTTGCTTAAAAAATTTGAATTTGAGTATGTGAGAAAAAAATTTATTAAAGGAAAAGTTATTTTGGATCAATTAGTATATGAACCTTTAACAAAAAAGTAGTCATTAATCTTTAAATTTTTAGATGAGTCTATCTTATCCCTTGATGAGTCATCGAAATCAAAGTTTTAATTTGATGGTTACTTCACTACCCATGGCTTAGGGGTAGGTATATTACTAATTAATCCATAAGGTTATGTTATCCCAAAGTAATTTAGAATATTATTCCAATACACCAATGAGATTGTGAAATATGAAGCCCTCATCTTTGATCTAAAAAAGCTATCTAATGGAGTATTCAACACCTATTAGTAAATGGAGATTCATAGATCATAAGAAAGAAAGTAAATAATGAATATAAATATAAATATGATAATATTTACCCCTAAAAGAGAATAATTGATAGTTTTATTAGGTTCTTCATACCAATAACAAAGTGACATATGCCAAAAAACCATTGGTTTTTTTCTAGAAATGCACAAAAACATCAAAAAAGGCCAAGTCTTGGTTAAACAACTAATGATTCATGTTTATGAAGCTTATGAATCCAAGATGGTTTGTGAAATTTTTGGTCCCAATTCCCCATAATACCATGAAATTTACACTTACCTTCATGATAATATAATCCTCTAAACCTCACACGTAATAAAAAAATATATATTTATCTAACATACTTTCCATTTCACACTCCTTTTTGACACATTATAGCATAGAGACTATGAAAGAAATTTCTTAGAATGTTTATATTTATATTAGGCTAACTTAACCATCAAAGAGGTCCATGATGGAATCTATGTCACATAATAGTGGCATATTATTTTCTAAGAAGCTATTCAGAACATGGTACTGTTATCCCACAACATAAATAGATGCACATTACTATGTTAAATAGTGTGTATCATGTTAAAAACATGGGGATATCATAAACACACCATCTCAAGATATGTATCCCATCAAAAATATGAGGCACTTTTTGACATGGGGCTCGATCTCATTGGAAAAATCAACCCTGACTCATTTGACAACCATAAACACATAATCACCACCATCAATTACTTCACCAAATGGGTGGATGCAATCCCTCTCACATATGTAACAAGAAAAAAAATTTAAAAATTAATCCTTAATCACATCATTTTCCATTATGGTGTCCCATTTGTATAATTTTTTACAATGATAAGTCCTTCAAATAAGGATGTTAATGCCCTTTGTAATCAATTTCATCTTAGACACAAATGGTCCACACTATATTTCCCTCAATGTAATATACATGTAGAGATATGCAATAAAAATATCCTCAAAATCTTTAAGTGGATCATTAATGATGTTGGTCATAATTGGAATTTATAAATTTATCTTTTTTTGTGGGCTTATTATACAAGCATTTAAACACCCATAGGGGAAATTCCATATTCACTTGTCTATATAACTAAATCCATACTACCAATTGATATTGAGTTACCATCCATATGTATCTCCTTGAAAAACCTAATTAATCATGAGGAGTACCAAGTTATAAGGTTGCATGCATTAGATATTTTGAATGAGAAAAAACTCAATGTATTTAATCATATACAAGAATATTAGAATATGATATGCCATAGTTATAAAAATAATATAAAATCTAAAGAGTTTGGCATTTGATATCTTTTCTTGAATGGAGGTCAAAATAATACAAATGCAAATAATGAAAAGAAAGGAAAAAATTAACCTAATTAGTTAGGTCCTTAAATTGTCATTGCTAAATATGGATAAAGTGCTTACAAATTGTCCACTAAAAATGGAGAAGAACATGATGAACCCATGAATATCATGCATCTCAAGAGCTTAAATGATTAAATGATCTAATGATTCTATGACTAAAAATTGAAAAAAAAATCAAAAGAAAAAGAAGAATAATCATTCAAAATTGAAAAACCATTATTATGGCACTCTAAGCAAGTACCATGGAAAAGAATTATTTATGGTGCCATTATCAATATCTATTGTTTATAGTTAATATTTTAATTATGATAATCCTCATTCCATCTCATCCTAAATTATCCACATCCATAAAATCCTAATACATCTTAGTCATCCATTTCTCTTAGTCATCCCATCCTTAAAAATAACCATTAATTATCACAATTAAACTTTAAAATTACATGAAAAATGTCTTGAATCATGTTTAAAAAAAAACTTGGTACACCCACACTTTCCCAAGGAACACATTATATCACACACTAATTCAGTACAACAAAAATTGGGTATATGACTCATACTCAAGGCAATCCATGGATATTCATCCTTCATCCCTTCAATATTACATTTTTAATTTGTTCATAGATTAAGTATTAGTACAAAAATAAATAAAAAATCCAAAACATTAGAAAATCAAAAAATCAAAACTACAAAATCTTGAAGTAAATGCCATTTTTTCATGTCCATAATTTAGCTTCTATCTCACCTTAAAAAAATGACTATAACCTCATCAGGATATATTATTTTAAAATATTCCCCCTTACATATATCACTAATTGGAACATAGTAGGCTATTAGTATCATTATCATTATTTATTAAAACATATGGCTTATAGCTTAACAAAGGACATAAATAAAACCAGTTTGCCTAGTTGATTTTGTGTGTTTTCTTACTTATTTAGTGTTCCTTTTTATGTGTTTATTTTCTATTGATTAGTTAATTATTTTATCTTTTCTTACTTGTTGCATTGAGTCAATCAATATGTTTATTACAATAGTGTTATCATGATATTCCATATCATGATGCATCTTATAATACATAATATAAAAATATGGTTGCTCAAAACATATGGTAATCTTATGAAAGAATAGAATAAAATCACTCATATACATCTATATCATCACAAATATTCATCATCATATTCCAATAAATTATTTGTTTTCCTATGAATTATATCCATAACATAAAACAAATAAAACCATCCAAAAATAACTTTCCAATACTAACATTCATTCTAATTATCCATAGCCTGATAACTAAACATTCATTCCAATGAATAATGTGTGTCAAAAAAAATGAATGATAGCCAAAAATATCATCATAATAAATAACACATCCAAAAACATCCATCACATATCCATAATCATGACAAAACCATGAGACATATGCTAGAGTCAAAATTTTATCACTATATATAAATAAATGAATGTCCACATACAAGTATAACAAATCATCAATACATAAAAAATCCATGACACAACACTATGATCAACTCTCAATATTACACTCTATAGGATGACTCTAAGGAGGTGATATATGTGTAAATATCTAAGGTGATCTCTAGAGTGATTTGTGTAGTGATCTCTAAGGTGGACCCATTTCACTCATCAAACATTGTGATGGATGTCCAAAAAGTGGCATCAATCATTATGATGCCACTATCCTAGCTATCCTAGCCTACGACATTGATTTTTTCCTTAAGTACCCCACATAATATGGTTCCCTTTAATCTACTAACACTACCTACTCATATAAACTCATATAATAGGTCATCTATTGTATATTAGTCTTAACATTTGACATGAACCTCACAAGGCTAGGTTTACTCAATACCTCCCATGATCTGTATCTCTTATTCCACAACCTTTACACCTCACCCTAAATAATTCCCCTCTCAATATGTAATATATATGCCTCCCCCTCACACTATATTATGATCCCTCCATATCCTCTATAACTCTAAATCCCTAACAACCAACATACCATATCTTCTTTGTAACTCTATCATCAACCAATCTACTTTATCCTATATTGGCCTATATAAGTTTCCCTAGTAGTTATATGTCTACCCTGATGGCCTCCATCTTTCCTCAGTCTATCTATCTTACTATCCTTGGTTGTTATTTATTCGTAAAGGATATCTATAAATGCATCATTATATACTGATCTAACTATACCTATAATCTCTACTCCACCCCATCATGCCACTATAAAAATTAGTATTCATCCCCCATTTACACCATCTCCTCCTCTCTCCCCCATATAATCCTCCCAACCTACCCTCCATCCCCTCCTATTTTAGCTTCCTCCCCAATTGACTTGGCCATATTCCCCCTCATCCTTTACTACACCACCTTCAAGGCCATGCCCTTAAAATCCTCTAAATATCCTCTCATAGAGTCTTGGTCCTCTGATGAAAAATATTTAGCCTCAGTGGTCGAGTTTAATCCCAAAATGCTTTATATGTAGTTATGGTACCTACATCAATAACAACTCACAAATTCAAACTCACTACTATAAATTCAAATTCACCATTCCTCATAATGAATTTAATGTTTCTCATTAAAAAATTTTCATTTGTAAATGTGAAATTGCCATTTAGGCATTATAAAATTTGTTTTTCATTCACTTAAAATGCATTTATTACCTAAAAATTTAAATTTCACAAACTAAAACCACTACTTACCAGTGACATGATTTTATTTGGTCTCTAATGCTCCCTCACTCACTTTTTATAGTGCTCATCTATTGAAATATAGTCTATTTTAGCTCAAAGTCTTATACAAATCCAAAGCACAAAAATCCTAGGTGGAAAGGTTGAAAATGATTTAAAATTCACCCTACCTCTTATTTATTTGCCCCATACCTACCCCCCATTTCCCCCCTAAAACCTTACCTTCATCTATTTTTCATCCTTCCTCTAATTTCAAGATCCCATCTATGTCATTTATCTTCACATATCCTCTTGAGGGGGCATATACCTATATAATTAACCAATAAAACCACTTAGGGCATTTTTTCACACATGTATCCCTTCTAATTTTCTTCAATATTATCAAAGTATTTGATTCTCATAGTCATAATGTCCTTTCAAAGAGGGGAAAATATAGTCACTATAATGTTGTAATTAGATTAATTATTCATAATCTTCATGTTAGGAATCTAGCTTGCACCCTTGTTGAGGACAAAATTGTTCATGTCTACCTCAAACCTAGATCAACATTGGAGTGACCTATAGGTTGTGGGATACCTAATATTTAGGTCAAAACTCTAGATTTTATGGGGTTAGCTCCCCTGATCTTATCATAATGAAAAGGGAAAATAGGTGAAAACTAATGAAATAATCTACTCTGAATGGTGATGCACCAATTGATTAGAGATTCACTCCTAGTCTTTTCCTTTGAAACCAAAAATTAACCTAATGGATACTACCACCAATAAAAATTATTGATGGTTTCTTATGCATGAATGTTTCATATGGAGGTTGAGTAAGATTCTAAAACTTGAAGGATAAGGTCTAGATCTGCACAAGATACTATTGACCTATGATGCTTCAAGAAAACTCCTACTTGATAACACTTCATACAACCTGTAATAGACTAAGAACCTAAAGTTAGGTGTGTGAAAGGACCTATAGATGAAAACATAATGCATACATTCTATAAATAAAAATCTCATGGAGCACACTAACATTCAACAAAAATTTTCAAGTGTTTTCTTATTGATTCAAATGAGTACAAGTCAATTTTGGCTGAGATTTTCTACACCCAACCAAGAGATGACAAAGTAAGATCTCAATTCTTACTTAAGTATAAATTTTAAAAGAGAAGAGGGAAAATTATAGGCATGGGAGGGTCCATGAATGATTCCAATGTGGTGTAAGGTAGTGACAATATGCCTTTTCCTCATACTCAAACGTTGACATACCATCATTGAGTCCACTTTGGCATTTTGGGAAGATATGAGGGCTGTAACTCCCATGTTTGAATTTATCCAAGAATTAAACATGCTTAAAATATCCCATAATTTCATCTAATGGAAGCTACACAATGCAGATAGAGTGTGGATAGGCATCCAAGAGGTGTTGGGCAACCTCCTTTCAATGTGCATGTAGAATGGTCCTTGAAACTACCTCTAACTTATCATAATGGCATTCATTATAGGATATTCTCTCTTAGATGATAGTTACTGGTGCTTGAATATGTTTCATTATTTATAACATGCCATTATTTGCCTACTAGGCTCTTCCACTTGTAATATAAGTAGATTTATTCTACTTACCCTTCATCTTTCTACTCATATTCATTGTTTGAATGATCAAACAATTGAACTAGGATATCAACTCATTTGAAAATACTTAGATAATTCTTAGGTCAACCCATTATTCATTGTCATTGATTTCTCTTGAGTGTTCTTCACTAGAAAACACATTATCCTTGCATGACTAGGCCACTTGAATTGCTTTACAGACTAGTAGTTTAGATAGAGATAGAAAAATTATTTTTAGGCACTTACATGTTTAATTTTTATATTATAGGGGTAGAATAAAATATAATATTACTTCTCCCATGATTTATAACTCATGGTTAGGCTTTGAAACACATCATTTTTCCAAAACCCTACAAACTTTAATTTCCAAGAAGTGACCGTATAGTTTTCATACCGTCAAAAGACATTGAAATGAGTCCCTCTAAGATGGAAAAATGATACAAGTGTTAGAAAAACAAGTTTTAAGTGTTTGAATTCACTTTTACTTAAACCTTCCTAGTCAAGTTACTATTAGGGTTTAAGGAAGGTTTAGAAGTATTTAGGGGTCTTAGGACTGGTTCATAGAGATCATAGTTTGGATCTCTAAACCAATTACACCAAATTCAAGTGAATTGACCTCCCTACCTTTTCCAATATTTTAGACTCCCCATGCATAGTGTACAAGTTGTGATGAACATTTGAATATGATCCTTATGAGAAGAACATGCCTTTTGAGTGACTTTTATGTGTTTATAAGAATAATGGTCTATCGTAATGGATTATATAGAGATATAAATTAGACAAAAGTATTTAAAATACTATGATATCCTTCAATAGTTAGGTTAAAAACATTCATACTTCCCAAATTGTCTTTTGCTTCACCTTTTGATGGCACAATCTTAGTGAAGGCTATGGATTGATCTATATGCAAATATAAATCATGAAATTTGACATAAATACTATGTTTGTGAGCCACTCTTTCTTCATAAATGACTTGAACATTACCTTAGAGACTGTAGAAAGTAACATCATTATCTTGATTACATAATTTGACTTCCATTAGATGCATACAATCATGAATTCTAATACTTATAACTATTTTCTTGTTGAACTAGTCATGTAAGACACCTCGATGACTACCAAAGTGATTTATTATATGTTATAGGACACATTATTCCTCCCCAAATCTAATGTGCACACAAACAATCCCAATCTCTTTGATTTTGAGCTCAAACTAGCACTTATAGGCCCATTCTATACAGTTTGATCTCTGCACATGACAAATAATGAGACACTATGATGGATAGAGGACCTTAAGAGACTTAAAGGTCATTTCATGGTCAAATTATCTCATATGGATGGGTTTTGAGGTTAAACTCCACCATCGGGTTACTCTTGGATTTTATGTAAGGGTTTGAGACATCCACCATCTTAACTATGGTTCACAGAGTATATACTTCCAAACCAAGAAAAAAATCCATGAATGTATATGTAACTAATCTCATCATCTTCCATAAATGGGTTGGGTTCCCATGTAAAGGATGTGAAGAGATATGAACATTGGAAGATGAGGTTAGGGTTATTTGTAAAACATTCTGAGTGTTTATTTTCTTAAGGTTCATTCATAAAGGTTATTCCCTTACTACCAAAAAATACTTTATGGAATTTTGTATCATATGGAGACTTAAATTTCCCTAGGATCGTTATACCTCATCATTTATATGATGGAGTGGGAGAGTATTTGAAGACGGTCTTCAAATTGATTGTGTATAGGTTGACTAGCTCGAGCAGGGTTTGAAGACACCTTGATCAAGTTTCTCACCTATTGGTACTTGAAACATTTTTAACATGTATTAAACATCCTCATATACCTTATATTTTCCATTAAATTTTTTATAATAACTTGAAGTAACCTTAAGATGGCACTAGGGTCTATGAGTAGGCCTATATACTTGACAGTGTTAGCCTATCTCCAAGGCTCTTGACTATAGTTATGGGTGTTAGACATTTGGAGGAGGTTTGAAAACCCTTAACCATAATATATAATTTAAAAAAAACCTTTTGGGGGTCCCGAATTACTTACAAATCTTTCATGACATGAATGCACCCTTTTAACCCATAAATAAATGTCATAGATAGGGCTTAGTTTGAGATAAAATAATGGGTATACCCATTATTTTTACATCCCAATTGAATAAATTAGTGTCATTAATGGGTAATGATGACCATTTTTACTAATTTTAAGGGCTTGGACATTTCTATAAAGGCCTCAAACCACCATTTTGGCTTATACTAGTAATAAAATGCCTATTGACTGTGTGACCAGGCATGAAAGTTTTGAGTATGGCTTCCAACATTGTCCCTTGAGTTAATTTTGATAATGGAGGTGTCCATCATGTAATAAAGGCCATTATCATGCTTAAATGATGGTCTGATAATGTTTTTTCCTTTGCATACCTTACCCTCTACTCAATCTTAGGTCTCATACTTGAATATGTTTTTGTAATTTCAAGCCTATGTAGATTTTATTTTGCCTTTTGAGAGGTGATAAACATCAATTTACATTATCAATAGTATAAAATTTTCCATTTTTTATATTAACATTACCTTCTTACCATAAGTAAGGTATGACTCTTCACATGTATCAACTCCATTGTAATTTTGCACTCATACATGCTTGTTGTATATGGGGTTTGAGTATCATGCCTAAATAAGAGAAGAGTAATCAATAGCTAATAACACCCTAGTGACACCTTCATATCTCCATCTATTTTATATAACACATTTCATTTCATGTTCACATCAATATCTATGTCCTTAAATGATATACGTAGTTATGAGTTTGGGCCCCCATTCTCTCTCCTCCATATGGTACAATCATAAACTTGAGGACCTCTCTGAGTTTACCAATGAGCTCAAGGGAGAGATGGGATAGTTTTGAGCTTCCATAACATTAACAAAAATTCCTATCTCCTCCACTTTAAATTTATATCCTCCCTCTGCAAAACCATGATTGCACCTAAGATGGTGTACTGTACAAATATGTACTACTTAAGAAACCTCTATAACCTATCATTTTCTTTCCACTTATTCTTATTTTATACCTAAAACATTATTATTAAGTATTTTAGATGGAAAACAAGAGTTGTATGGCACTTTTAACTTTTTGGTGTGAATTAAGGGATTTGAAAAGTTAATATTTGACACCCATGGGGCTCATTTGGGAGGAATTAGGTGTTGACCATGGTGATAATAGATTCAATGAGGTATGGAACGGTCCATTTGTGGATTGATGAGGTTTATGAGGTCCATTAGAGGTGTGCAAAGTGGCTTAGTGATCCATCAAGGCCATATTAGGTCTCATTATGACCAAACAATGTTGACTTTGCACACTTATATGGCCTTAAAGGAGTATATCAATTGAATTATCATCCCAATACATATAATAGACCTTTATGACCTATTCTAATCATAAAATGAACATTAATACACCTTCTATGATGATCCTTAAAAGCTTTAAGTTGAATATACCTCATGTTATCAAGTAGAAACAATGTGTTTATGAGCCTCTATTAAATTGCCTCCTCAGTTCACCTTCACCATGGCATCTCTCACATGTTGGAGACCCATAAAAGTGATAAAAGACCATCTAACATGTTTGATCATCATAAAAATACTTGAATCAGGATGGAAAGGATACATGAAGACTGAAAAAGCAAATTTGTGATCATGACAAGATAATGAACTACTTAAACAACCCTCAACTCAAAAGGAGAAGATGCAATCATGCGACTAATGATGGACTATGAATCAAGGCATTAGGTTTAACTCTTTATATTTTTGGGACTAGAAATTGGTCAACATTTCTACTGACTCAGCTAGCTTGACCAACATACTAGTCAAAGAACTCATATTTTTTCGAACCTACTCTTGATGGCTTAACAAATGGAACATGACTACATATGGAGTTTTCCTTATACCCTACATACTTTAAAATAATGAGACACACAAAAAATCAAATAATTAAAAATAAGACACACACATAACCACCAAAATAAATACTACGCAACAAACATAAATCATGTGTAGAAGCACTTGGAGAGAAGATACAAATCTATCTACTTATGTATAAGAAAAATATGGAGACTTAATAGTAGAGTTTGAGGAACCTCCAAATGACAAGGATTGGGATTTCCTCACCATTAAATCTATAAAGTTGAAAGGAATTAATTTCCTTGTAGTTGGTGATGATGTAAGGTCCATTCCAAAGTTTGTCAAACTTGGAGTCTTTTCATAGCTTTTTACAGTCCTCATCCCACTGAGGACTACATCTCCTTATTGGAATGTCCTAGATGAACCCCTTTTGTCAAATGACATCTTTACTTGATGATTATTAGACCAATGTTATGTATGGCACTATCCCTTGTCTCCTCTAATAATCTTATCTCATTCATCCTCGCTTATAATGCATCATCTTCTAAGAACTCAAGTTGATGAGAAAGCTTTAAGGCATGTGATTCAAGGGAAATAGGAAATTTTTACTCTCTAACATAGAAAAGGATGTATGGGGAGTTTCTAGTATACCTTTTATGTGTAACTCTATCTTCCTATAGGGAAGTTATAAACTATATATACCACTCTCTTTGGTTGTCCTCCATGGTTCTCTTGATGATCCTTATTAAGTTCTTATTTGTGGACTCTCCTAGTCCATTTACATACAGGTAATAGTTGGAGGATAACTTGAGGTAGATTCCATGGCTAAGGTCCCACTCACATACCTTAATACTATTGAAGTTTAAGGCATTCTCAGAGATGATTGTGGAAGTCAAACTAAACCTAGCCACAAGGTTATCATAGAACTCCAAGACTAAGTTATCATTCCCCTTTTAAAGTGTATTTACCTCCACCCAAATTTTGAAGTAGTTAGTGGCTATGATGACCCACTTATTTCTAGATTTGGAATGAAAATGGATCATTCCTATGAAATCTAAGCCCCATTGCATGAAGGGTTTTTCAACTTGGATTGGTTATAATGGAAGGGAAGATAAATTCTATTTTCCAGTGAATAAGGAACACTTTAAACACCTTAAGACCCAATTATGTGAATCTCTAAATAGTTTATTCCAAAATTACCTATCTATAATGATTTTGGAGGTTATGATCTTGGTAGCAAAGTTCCCACCAATAGGTCCATCATGAAATTATTTAATTAACTTGTCAATTTGGATTGATTCAACTAACTCAAAATATGCCTCATATGTCTTTATTAAACACCACTCCATATATCAAGACATAGTGTATGGTATATAGTATAAAGTTCTTCTTTTTGGTTCTATCCAAAATCATAAGACATTGGCCTATTTGAAGGAATTTGACCACATCATTTGTCCAGTTGAGGGGAGTGATACTTGAAGCTACCTATTGACTATCATGGACTACCAACAATTTGTATTTATCTTCATTTACCTCTACTGAAATATGATCACATAAACCTCTACCTAATATTAACTTGGTCACTCTTATCTCAATTTCATATTCCATGAACTTTTTTACCCACCTAGCTCTCTTCTCACTTAGATCTCTACTGAGTATGAGTTATTTGATGCTTGGGTGTACCACCTTAACTATGACCTAATTTTTAGATACCATGTGCTTAAACATATTCATTCCTCTCATGAAATGAAGCACATGATTCTCAATAAATTTATGTCTTTCCTTATATCCTTCTAAGGATTGAATAAAGAAGGCAATTGGTTGTTCTAAGCCTTCATCATTTTGTTGCATAAGCATAATAGAAATTGATTCTAATGTAGATAATGTCTACAAGAAAAAACTTTATAAAATTCAAGGTTAAAGAGTGTATGGGTTTGATATATGTCTTATTTTATGGCCTCAAATCTCATCTTTCCTTCCTTTCTCCATGTGAACTCTTTATGCTTCCTAGGCATGTGAGTAAGAGGATTGATCAACTTTGCAAAACCTAGGATAAACCTCCTTATAAAGTCGATCTTCCATTAGAATATTTTTAAAACTTTCTTGTGTTTAGGTAGGAGTAAGTACAAGATTTATTTAAGACTCTCATGGTCTATAGAGATACAATCCTTTGAACCACTGCCCCAACAATCTACCCTCATGACCAACAAAGATGCATATATTGGGATTCAATGACACTCCAAACTACCTACATCTACCAAAGACCAACTTCAAATGTGCCATGTGGTCTTTTGAATCCTTTGAGAACATAATGATGTTATCAAGATATATGATCACCATCTCATTAATTAACCCCTTAAATGCCACATCCATTGCCCATTGAAAATTTACCTCTAAATTAAACAGTCCAAAGGGAATTTTCATGTATGCATAAGTGTCCCACTTTTTATTGAAGGAAGTCCTATGTATATCCTCATCTTTGACCAAGATATAATTGTAGCTAGAGTAAGCATCAATCAAGGAAAACCTATGAGATCCTAAAACCTTATAAAAAATATGATCCATGGAGGGCAGTGGTTAATGGTCCCTCAAATACACCTTATTAATGTCTCTAAAGTCAACATATAGGGGTATCTCTCCATTCTTATTCCTCATAGGCAAAAGGTTTGATACCCATGATGAATGCTTAATGTGTAATATGATCTTATATTCTATCAACTTAAACAATTCCCTTATCATGACCTCTTCTACCTTAGGGTTGACTAGCCTTTACTTTTGCCTTACCATTTTTGCATTATTTTTCAATTATATGGTATGTTGGTCAAGCTTGGGGTCAAAGAATTTGATATAATGTTATTCCTATGAAAACACATCAGCATACTATTGACATAAGGCAATGAAGGTATCTCTCTCTTCTGATGTGTTCACTTTTACCAAGTTAACTACCTTGTCCTCAAAGATGACCATCTTTTCATAATGTTTTTCTTTAGTTGAGATACTTACCTTTTCCATTCTTAACTAATCATATTAATTTAGGATGATTTTCTAATGTCACTAATCTCTTGGGTAATCTATTAGTCTTTATCTACACTATTTTATCAAAAAATTGATGTTGCAACTTACTTTTATTCTTTTGATAAAATTCTACCTCTTATATGAGAAAACAAACAATCTACTCATCAATATCAAATACCTACCAAATCACCTCATTTTTAGGTAAAAATGGCCTGCATATGACCTTGATTTGTGATTATCCTTGATTTCCCTTGACTCTATCCACAATGTCATATTAGGAACCAATAGTTGTAAGTCTATCTGCATGGTGATTGGACTCCCTTGGTATAGAATGAATGCCAAAGTGCAATAAATCTCTAATAGGTCTCATAATCAATGTTTGTAGGCCTTCAATAGATTATTCTTGACTTCAGTAACACCTCTCACTTGTTCTAGTATAAGCTCACTATCACCTCTCACTTTCAAATGTTTTATTCCTCTTCTCCTTACCTTTTGTATCCCATGTTTAAAGGCTTCATACTCTACTATGTTTGAAGTACAACTAAATTGGAACCTCACTACTGAGTATTACTTATGATTTTAAAGGGAAATAAGCATTACTCTAACTCCACTACCATTATTTGACCTTGATCTATCAAAGAACAAGGTCCATATGCCATCAAGATCTTGAGTTGGGCTTGTAACACTAAGAATAACTCCTTCATCATGTATGTAGTATACTCTTAGGCCTGCCTCCTTAATAGTATTTTAGGGGTAAAATCCATGGTTGTCAACTACCCATTCATCAAATAATAGGTCTAAGATGCCTTCAAGATGATCCTTAGGTTCTTCCTCACTGATATTCTCATCCTCATCTAGTTTAGTGTAGTTTATATTAGAGAGGTTAGGCATATAGGGTTCTAAGTGGAACCTAGAAATAAGTTTAGACCTAATAGTGACCCTTGTCCTATATCTAATCCTAAAAACCATGTACAACTAGTTATATGAAAGGTATCCCCTAATCTTTGTATTGAAATCCCTAGATAGGCATAGGGAAAAGTATAGAGGTAGATAAACAACCATGACATCCTTTGAGATAGTATAATTAGGGCAAGATAATAACACAATTTTTAGATCCTTTAAGACACCAACTATCTTTGTGGGAGATCCATCTAATTTAAAAACTCCTTTCTCATTGGGCTTATATTTGAGATTTATTTTATCATATATGGCCTTTAGCATGACTAAGTTTGAGGCAACACTATCTATGATGCAATTATGGAAAAGACAATCTCTTATTATTACTAAAAAGTATAATGGAAGTGGCTTAACAAACTTGGGAGATTGGACTTCACTAGGTTGACTATCATTAGTGTAAATTTCACTCACCTTATCAATTTGATTATTCTTGAGAGAGAAATTGGAGAGCTCTTATTGGAGAATGTATTTATACCCCATAATGAGTAGAGTATATCACATAAGAATGTTAATATTATATCTCTTCATGTAGTTCAAAATGTTGAATAGATAATTGGCAGTCTTGGGAAGCAACTTGGAAGTGGAGGCATCACTTGTGACTTAAGTAACTTATGGAATTAATGGACTCTTATAAAACTACCCATGTGTCTAAATTTTTTGTTGAGTTGGAGAGGTCTTATTCATTGTAATTTATTTGTTAGGATGCTGAGTCACTTGGGAGTATGTGGGAGAGACCTTAGATTACCCAAAGATGTCATCAATCATCCTCATTTTAGCCTTTTTGTGGGATATAACTACATCTGAATTGAGTAAATTCTACCCCAAGTTGGCTTCCACATGTTCAAAAAGGTGCTCTCCTTATTGTAAATTTATAAAGGTGGTGTCAATAGGTTATTTTCTCACATTTACTTTCTATTGGCTTAGAAATTTTACTAGTGTCATGATAGGCATATCACCATGAGGCATTAGAGGACCTTGTGGTGGAGGAGGCATGGTTTTATGAGCTTGAATGTAGGATATTGTTGTAGATAATAGTTATAATATATTTCTCCAATTTCATACATCACCATATCATTTGATTTTCCCCATGGAGTAGAGCATTAAGCCTCTTGTGCAAGATTATTTTGTGTAGGCACCAATGCTCTTGAGTTACTTGTAACATTGGGGTTATAGCTGTTGTATGGTTTCGATTATGTGATCTGACCTTGGGCTTATTAGTTGGGTAAATAAGGGGGTCTATTTTAAGGATAATATGGGTATGGAGCTTAATAGGGGGCTTGATAGAGTCTATAATATTATTTCCTCTCTAAGGCTACCAAATTGTTATTTTGTGATTTTATCAAACCTTTAATCTTTCTAAGCCTATCTACTTGGCTACCATCAAATTGGTCTTGATTATTTGGAGTAGGAAATAGATAAATGGTGGGAGAATTAGGTTAAAGCTTAGTAAATAGGGGCATAAGGGGTATAGGAGTCAACTTTCCTACTTGTATCAAATAATTATCTACTCTTATAGATATTTCATATGCCTTTGGTAATGTGGTCCCACCCATGGACTATATCATTACATCAACATTAGAATTTAAAGCCCTTAGGTAATATAGAAAGGAATAATTGGGTCCAAGTTTGATAATGATAGGGATCATATCCCAAGTATTTTGAAATCTATAGTTAAAATCAACCATAGATTCTTGAAGTGCCCTCTTAATTGAGGTGAGTTACTCAATTAGTGGTACATGATCACTTTTGTCTTCAAAGTGTTTACAAAGGAAATCATAAAATTCATCTGAAGTGTTTATTGAGGTAAGAGTGAGACCTATATACCATTGAAGATATTTTAATCTCAAAGAAGTTGTTAAGAGTTTTATGGCTACATTTTCTTGGGTGATGTTGTGTACCGAACATATGTTTGCTATATTAGCTATGTGTTACAAAAGAGTGGTGGAGTTTTCCCCTATGAAATATGGAAAAAATTTCAATTCATTAGATAGGGTATCATCAAATTGGTTGAGTTTTAAAGTGATAAAACCATTGAAGGTTATAAATACTTGTAATCTAGGCCTTACCATTGGGATTAGTGGACTTGTCGTAGGCTGTGTATGATAGAAATGGAAAAATTAGGAGACTTCAGAGACTTGGGGGATGTGGAGTTTAGATTAAATCTACAGATCCTCTTTCTCCTTGATATATCTAATGATAATTTAAAAAACTCAATCTTTTTACATTTTGAAGATGACCTAGTGGAATTTTTTTTCATGAAACTACCTTCCAATATGCCACTAAATGTTAAAAATGTCTTCCCAAATTGTCAAGTTTGTCAAATTACATCTCCAAATCACTTGATTTTTGGTCCCAAAAAGTGTTTAAAATTTATTAGGAATCTAGGTGGCACCCTTGTTGAAGATAAGATTGTTCATGTTTACCTCAAACCTAAACCAACATTGGAGTGACTTATAAGCTATGGGGTACTTAATATGTAGGTCAAACCTTTAGATTTTATGGGAATATATCCCCTAATTTATCACTATAGATATCTCTAAGACATGATCTTATCACAATGAAAAGGTATAATAAGAGGTGAAAAATGATGAAATAAGATACTCTAAATGGTGATGCACCAATTGATTATAGATTCACTCTTAATATTTTCCTTTAAAACCAAAAATGAACCTCATAGAGACTACCAATGATAAGACTTATTGATGGTGTCTTATGCATGAATGTTCCATATGGAGGTTTAGTAAGAGTCTATAAATTTAAAGACAAGGTCTATATTTGCACAAGATACTATTGACTTATAACACTTCAAGAAAAATCTTACTTTATAACACTTCATACAACCTGAAACAAACTAAGAACTTGAAGTTAGGTGTGTAAAAGGACATATAGATGACCATATAATGAATACATTCTACAAATCAAACTTTAATGTAGCACACTAAAATTCAACAAAATTTTGTAAGTGTTCTCTTATTGATTTTAATGAGTACAAGGCAATTTTGGTAGAGCTTTACTACACCCATATGAGGGATGCCAAAGCTAGAGATTAATGCCTATTTAAATATAAAGTTTGAGGGAGAAGAGGGATGATTATAGGCATGGGAAGGGCCATTATTTAGGCTAATATTGTGTATGAAAGTTACTATATGCCTATTCCTCATCCTCAAGCATTGACATACCATCAATGAGTCCACTTTGGCATTTTGGGAAGATATGGAAGTAGTAACTCACAAGTTTGACTTTATCCAAGACATAACCATGCTTAAAATATCCCAAAATTCCCTCTAATGGAAGTTGAATTACAAAAATAGAGTGTGGATAGGCCTCCAAGAGGTGTTGGGCAACCTCATTTTAATGTGCATGTAGAATGGTCCTTGAAATTGCCTCTAACATGTCATAATGGCCTTCATTTTGGGATATGCTTGACTAGATGATAATTATCAATTCTTGATTATGATTCATCAATGCTACCACACCATTCTTTTCATACTAGACTCTTCAAATTTCAAGATAAATAGATCTACTCTAATTTCCCTTCATCTTTATGCTCATATTCATTGTTTGAATGAGAAAACAATTAAACTAAGATATCAAATAATTTTAAAAGACTTAGATAATTCTTAGGTTAACCCCTTATGCATTGTCATTAAGATATTTGAGTGTTATTTACCTATAAGCACATTAGCATAAGGGGATGAATAAGAGGTTAACCTAAGGGGATGAATATTCTTAACCTGAAAGCATACTCAAGTGTTCTTCTAGTTTTGAGTGTGCTTACTAGTCCATTTTAACTGCTTCACATATTGTTAGTTTGGGTAAAGATAGCATGACACATTAGCATAAACCCCTTAGCCTTCACTCATGTGTTATCAATCACATTAACATAAGGGGATGAATATTTTTAACCATTCACTATACATCTCTTCACACACTTTGAAAAACTAATACATGAAGGCAAATTAAAATGTCAAGACTAGCATAACTTTGCCATACATGGTGTGGTATTAGATTATAAAGGCCAAAATGGTAGCTACTTATAGAATTTGAGAGACAAGTGGGAAAAGAAGATTCCAAAGGTCACTTTAACACTTGTAATGATTATAGGAGGAGTTACATGTGCTTAAAAATTAATTAGGAGATAGAAAATATAATTTCTAATAGGACAAATGGCTCTCCAAACTATGCAACTCATGAAATGTGGTGTGAAACTCCTTGTTCTTCACAAGAAAATTATCTTCATCATTCTTCTTTTTTTGAATGTCCCAAAACTAACCAGGGATAGATATAATTATTTAAATAATAGGGATGCATTATGGACATTATTATACATGCATTAGATGCATTTTTAATTATTTGGATCCCTCTGAAAGTGAGGAATCACTACCTATAGTCAAAGAGACTCCTCTTTTAGTCACCCCTTACATTTAGAATAAAAATTGGATTAAATTATACATTAAAATTAATTAAATTGAGTTTATGACATGTTTAAATACCCTCTATGTCATTATATTTCTTAGGTACACCTTAAATAGGCTCCCACTTAAAGTTTTCACACTAACCATCTTGCTCACTTTACCAATTTTGAGTGACTGAGATGAAGTTTCTTATAAGTACATTTAGGATATTTTTTAAATCATTAAATTGAAATTTTGAGTTATATAAAGTCCTAATATCACTCCCAAAGTTTATTTATCCTCTTGAAAGACCCTAAAACCTGTACAATACACAAAATAGTGAAGGAAACCAATTTTGTACCCTATCTGTCCAAATAGGGTAGCACAAAAGTTGATGGGGAGGAGATATAGAGAGTATTATAAAAACTAAAACAATTTTACATGCCATTGTGGTCCATTATATCATATTTCCATCTTCATTTTCCCAATTGGGTCATTTCCAAGGGTTTGCAAGGGTTTTGGATAGTTTTGACCTTTAGTGATGTTTCATAAAGGTTTGATGTTAGACAAAGAAAATAATGCCACAAAATGTATTTTCATGACCTTATTCAACTCATATTATACATTTTAGTCTCCATTAAAAGTATTAAATGACATGTGAGCTTCCCAAGTTTCTTACTTGAGCATTTCCTTCCATTTACATAGGCCATGATGTGGTCCAAAGCCAAAAGTAGCTCTCCTTATGGTTTTTTTATGCACACCAATAGATTAGAAATGCTTGAAATGAACTCATAAGCATGTTAAATATCATTATAGTTCTTATATAATGTTGGAATTTAATTTGACCTTCCATTTGGCTTTAGGCTTAAACCATGCTTGACAGGCCTATCTATAACCTTGATGATCTAGACCACCTTATTGAGCCTCTTCCTTATATGATTGGATTCCATGTTTGTTAATATATAAAAAATATATTTAAAACTAATTTAAATACAAAATTATACCCTATCTCATCCCATTATATCCCTTCCTCAAAAATATAGGGTTTGCACTCAAGGGAAGTACTCTCTATCTAAGACAAAATGGAGGGTACTTCCCCTATTCCCTTAGACAAATTGGTCATTGGAGGAGATTTAAAAACTAATATATATTTTATATACAAAAAGTTATTCCTTTTTCATATCATTTTACCCCATAAAATCACTAAAATTTAAGACAGACTATGAGGAAAGAGACTATGTGCATGCTTCTACCATGTGGACTATGTGATGGACTTGAAAAGGGTTTTTATACTCTTATCCCTAGGTTTAAGATATCATGATATTTTAATTATATTTTTAAATAAATTTAAATAACTTATTCATTAAAAAAAATTAAAAACCTCTCAAGTCATGCCCTTCACTTGACTGGTCAAGTTACTTGACTATATTTCTTGTTTGGGTGAGGCACCTAGAAGTGACATTGCATGGATTAGACTTTGGAAACATTAAATAAACCATTTTTAGACCTTAAAAGATCATTTGGAAAGGATTTTTACCTACTAATTCCATACTTGGGACATATCCACATCAATAAACCCAATCCCTTTTCTCTCTAACCCCCACAATCAGCTACAGTTGACTGTGTGGGGTGTTATATGTGGCTTTTATCCTTGAAACTTGTCATGTGATCCATAAGAACCATATGAGGTCTTAGGAAGAAATTTGAGATAGTAAGTGTATCTATGTTGATAATTTTATTTATATAGGATCATAATATGCATCTATAAGACTTCATAGTCCACTATATGTCAACACCTCACGTGAGACACCTATAAGTGTATATGAGGCTCAAAACACAATATTCTAACCTCTTTAAATGATCCTTAAATCATAAATTATATTTGATATTCCTTTTCACATGATAAGGTAATTCAATCATGAATATGTGTTTCAATTTCAACCTTGGGTCCTAGTGTCACCTTGGAGTTTCAAATCTTGTAGATGGCACTGTCAGAATCTAGTGTATAAAAGTGCATCTTTGAGCTCCACTAGCATGAAAAATTGATGACCAAATCACTTCCTTATTTTTTCAATTTGTAATTATATTATATGGATATAAGATGAGTTTAATTAGAGTGATTAAAACTCAATATTGCATTGTCATAATACATCTCCAAAAGGGCTAGGTGCTCTATTTTGCATGTTTTAGGGATTTGATCCTTGAATACAGTCATCTCACATTTTAAAGGTAGTTTCCACTTCCATTTATCAACCTATCCATTCAAATAAGTTTCACATGATCTAAATAACATACTAGGACTTCAAGAATATTTTTAACTTGTCTGATCTCCTACATTAAGAGTTCTCAGTTATCTACTAGTGCCACCTGTAGGTGGGCTTTTGCACATACATGCAATGAAGATGAGTAAGTTGGTAGAATACATAGTTTGTGAGATTCAAATGAGTTTTGAGCTTCCTAAAAAATTACAAATAGTCTCCTTCATTATCAATAACATTTTTTAACTTAGACACTCCTTTTCAACTTGATTGGCCTTCATGATATACCTGTAGACATGCATATTCAATGGGTTAACTGTGTATGCATGTTGTATTGACTATCATTATTTCTTTATACACTATTTAGAGGATCCAACCTAATTGTTAATAATTTAGAATACATGTTAAAAATATTTAAACCTTAAATACTTTTCCATGAGCATGTTAGATAGGCTCCATATGCTTGATTCAACATGGCTATAAGTGCAAGTGGGTAAATAGTTGATTGTGAATATGATAAGACTAAATTTTTGATAAAAACATGGTTTTTTACGACCAAAAAATGGAAGGGATGTATCCCTAATGAAATTTAAAGATGGAAAAATTTAAATCCTATTCATATGAATCCCTTACAGAGAATCCAAAATTCTACAAGTATTGAACTTGACTATCATTCCACTTGGAACATCAACTTGAAAACTAAATTAATTAACTCATGATATCTTTTCCAAACATGAAAATAATCATGTAAATAATAAAATTATATATCCAAAATCATCTAGAATCAATATCACTAACTGGATTATATGGAATCATCCAAACAAGAGTAAAACCTATAGGGTATGGGAAATAATGTGCAGAAAAACATAGTCAACTTGTTAGAGATGATTCATAAATAAAAGTTGACAAATAATTGAAATATTTTTATTAAAATTATTTTTTTTAAGTTTAATATCACCCTCCAAAGGCATTTGGTTTGAAACTTCTCCAACTGGATGTATCAAGCACAAACTTGTTGACTAGTTTTATGTGTTTAGAAGGGTGAAGAAGGATAAAAATGGTTTTGGACATTTTTTATAACTTACACATAATTTAAAGTGTGTAAATTAGTTTTATTAAGCTGAAGAGTTATCTAAAAACCTTATCCCATGTGTCACACTCCCTTATGGGCCATACAAGTGCCAAACCCTTCCTTTTTAGTTGGTTTCTTATTTTTTAGCTAGATAACCTACAATTTTTAGATGTGACTACCATTATTGATACTTAATATGACCTATTTGATGTTTTAAATAAAATTAAGACATTTATAAACCTTGAAAACTATGCCACTTCCATATATGACCCCAAAGTGGCTAATAAGTGACTCAAAATGACATATAAGCAAAGTAGACCATGACCAAGGCTAAAATGGCATTAAATTACATAAAATAAACCACAAAACACCCTATGATAAAAATATTAGACCCATATATAAGTTCTTACTATAGTGGGGTTGACCCATTTTGACTTATGGTTAAAATAGTCAATGAGACCTTAGGAAGTAGCATCATTTGACTTCTTTTGGATGTATACAGTCATGAATTCCAATACTTGCACCTCTATAATTTATAAAATAGTAATGGAGGTCACCTTGATGAATTTTTGAGGGATTTATTATATGTTTTATGACTCATTATTCCTCTCCAACTTCATTGTGCACACAAACAATCCCAATCTCTTTTATTTTGAGCTCAAACTAGCACTTTTAGGCCCATTTCACACAATTTGATTTCTACACTTGCAAAAAAATGGGTCACTATGATGACCAAAGGAATTTATGAGACATTAAAGGTCATTTCATTGTCAAATTATCTTATCTAGATGGGTTTTAATGCTGAACTCCACCATCAGGTCACTTTTGGGGTTTGTATAGTGTTTGAGATGTCCACCATCTTAAGGATGGTTCATAGAGTAAGTACATCCAAAATAATAAAAATTTCCATGAATTTATATGGCACTAACCTCCTCATATTACATGAATTGTTTGGGTTACCATTCAAATGATGTGAAGAGATATGAATGTTAGAAGATGGGGTTAGGGTTATTTGCATACCATTATGAGTGCTTATTTTTTTAAGGTTAATTCATAAAGGTTAGCCCCTAAATTACAACCAATCCTTCATGAAATTTTGGTCCATATGGATAATTAAAATTACCTATGATCTTTATCCCTGAGAATTCATGTGGTAGAGTGGGTGAGTATTTGAAGATGGTATTTGAATTGGTTGTGCATAGGCTGGTTGAATTGAGTAGGGTTTGAAGACACCTTGATAAAAATTTTCACTTATTGGAACTTGAAACCTTCTTAATAGGTCTTAAAAATCCTCATAAACCTTAAATTTTACATTTTACTTGTTATAATATATTGAAGGAACCTCAAGATTGCACTAGGGTCTATAAGTAGGCCTATATACTTAAATATGTTAGCCTATCTCCAAGGATCTTGACTATAGTTATAGGTGTCATAAATTTGGATGAGGTTTGGGAAAACTTAAATTTCATCCCTGATTTAAAAAAAAAAAAACCCTTTTTGGGTCCCAAATTTCTTACAAACCCTTCATGGCATGAATGCACACTTTCAACCCATAAATAATTGTCAAAAATAAGGCTTGGTTTGAAATAAAATAGTGGGTATAAATACTATTTTATAGTCCAATTTAATATATGATTCCATTTAATATGTCATGATGACCATTATTACTTATTTTTAAGGCTTGGAAATTTATATAATGGCCTGAAACCACCATTTTGGCTCAAACTAGAAGTAAACTACCTATTGACTCTGTGGCTAGGCATGAAAGTTCTGAGTATGGTTTTCAATATTATCCCTTGAATAAATTATGATAATGGAGGTGTCTATCATGTGATCAAGACCATTATCATACTTATATGATGGATTTATAATTTTTTTCCTTTGTATACCTTACCCTCTACTGAATCTTAGGTCTCATACTTGAGTATGCATGTGTAATTTTAAGCTTATGTAGATGTTATTCCGCCTTCCTAGAGGTGATAACCATCAAGTTGCATTCTCAATAGTATGAAAATTTCCATTTTTTGTTTTAAAATTTCATTATTACCATAATTAAGGTATGGATATTCACATGTATCAACTCCATTTTAGTTTTGCACTCATACATGCTTGATGTATATAGGGTTTGGGTATTATGCTTGCATGAGAGAAGAGTAATCAATAGCTACTCAAACCCTAGTGACACCTTAATATCTCAACCTATCTCCTATAATTCATATATTTTCATATTATCATCAATCTCCATTTCCTTAAATGATATACATAATTCCTTTTTGGGAGACCCTGCTACAGTAGGCTTGAAAGGGCTGGAGGTAGGTGTCTATTTAGCCTTCTCAACTCTCCACATGACCATGTATGACCATCATCCTATGATATCATTTCTCTTAATTGTTATAAGGGAGTATGGAGATTTTTTGACATGATCTTACCTTATAAATAAGGGCGGAGGAGTGAATGAAGATGATTTTGGGGTGAATGAGGGTGAAACATGGACAACAAGGTTAGAACATAGTGTGAATGGTAGTGGCAACATAGTGAAATAATAGGAGTATGAAAATGACATGAAATAGAGGGTAAGGACCCTTCCTATAAAAAACATAGATATTATAATCCCTCAAACATATACCTAAGAAAACATTAAACTTTAGAGTCATAAACGGAGCATACACATCCCTAAATTAAAACCTTGAAAACTCAAAAAAACTTAATTTTCACAAGAGACCTTAAACTCTGCTAAAAGTGACTATACCACACCACTATACCACACATATTGTAAACAATATCAATTTTGGGAAGTTATATTTATATAATAGTTATAGATTGAGAATATAGGCTAGTTTGTACATATCACCCATTTTGAAGCACTTTGAGGAATTTTTAGCTCTCGATGTAAGCTAAGAAATTATCATAGACTCTGAGATGATTTAAATAGTATGTTAAAATACCTATGAATATTTTATTAAAGATATTTTGTAAGTCCATTTTTGATACTTTTGGCTAAAGTGAGATTGCATTTATGATAGGAAGGTGGAAGGTCCATCCATGTATGTCAGGGCTTTCTAAAGGTCTTTTGCCAAATTTTATGTAGTCTTAGAGTGTCCATTTAACAATTATGAGCATTTTTCATGTACTCAATTTTTAAGAAAATGGATTGATTCATACTTTAAGTGATACTAGAGACATAGGCATTGCCAAACTCTGTTATCATGTGCTTGTCATGAGTTGATTCTATTTGTGCATTATTATTTTTTTCATTTTGATTAATCTTATTTATTAATCACTATTGAATGCCTAAATATCTAAAATATTATAAAATTTCAAATTTAGTTTTCATTTCCTTTAGTGTTTTTTAGAAATTGAGTAATTTGATGAAAAGATCCAAGGTAAACTCTTTTTGCACAGAAATTAGTGCCAATTTATAAATCACTAATAGATTCAATGAGGTATGAAATGATCTAGTGATGGATTGATAAGGTTTATGAGGTCTATTATATTCATGTGGGGTGGCTTAGTGATCCATCAAGTCCAAATTAGGTCTCATTATGACCAAAAATTGTTAACTTTGCACACATATATGGCCTTAAAAGAATATATCATGCCAATACATATAAAATACCTTTATGACCTATGATAATCCTTAAATTAACCTATTAGGACTTGTTCCAAAGTCTTAAAATTAGGTTAGATTTTTGGTAGGTAATAAATAAATTGTAAATGGTGCATGCATCTTTTAATAAAGACACCCCCATAAAATAAACTTACTTAGATTAATTTTTAGGTAGTTTTCATGTTTTATATTTATTAATTAGAACTACCTTATGGGTTGTTTTCCCATATTTCATTGGTTATAGGATTAGTTTTTTTTAATGGTCATTTGGTAAAAACTATATAAATCCATGTTTGCATTGTAAAAGTGTTAATGGAGTAAAGGCACCCTTATGTACTTGATTTTTTGAAATTAATAAAATACTTGTGCACTCACACTAAGCGGGGACAAGGTTCAACCTATTTGGTTCAAGGAGTTATCAGTGGTATCAGAGCATGGCTATTTTGGGAGTTTGGTGAATTTGAAGGAGCAAGGTGAAAAATCAATTCACGTGATATTATTTGGCATGAAATAAGGTATGCAATATAGTATTGGTTTAAATATTTTGAAAAATTATTAAATTATTTTAATTTTTCAAATATTATTTACATTTAAACCTGTATATTTTCCATATACCATAGTCTGGTCATTTTGGTCATTTGATACTAAATTTTTCCTATGTTCAAACTCCAAATTTGGCATAAAAAATGAATTTTTAGCATTTAAATGTTATTAAATTCATTGTTTTTTAGCAAAAACTAGATTTGTATGGCCTATTTCTTGTTGAAAACCTCTGAAAATTTCCATTCATGGCTTCCTTTGTTATTTCCATTCATTCTCAGGCCTCTTAAAAGCTAAAACACTTGAGAATATCATTAAAACCCCTATTTTTGCATTCAAATTGAAACTCTAGGAATTTTTTGAAGTTTTACGGCCTTCCAACACCTTGGATTCTTTTTCAATTCATTCCTTGCAAATATACCTCAAAAAATTTGCCAAAACATAGTGAAAATCTATTTTATCATGCATGTATAGATTTGTACGGCCTGTGAGAGAGAGAGAGAATAGGTGAACAAAAACTTCCAGCAGTAGCCATGGCATCCCAGGCAAGCATGGCATAGGTATAAAATTGGGAATTTTTATTTTTATATTTCTAAAGTTTGGTTTTCATAAAATTTGTTATGACTGGGTCCCATGGGAGAAGCTTGGAAGAGAAGGCTATAAAAGGGAAAAGAATTTGAATTTATTTACTCACATTCACATGTATCTTTTTTTTTCCCCTCATACACAAAAATTGGTATAAGTAGAAATTTCTGAGTGTAATGCTCTGAAAATGCTCTTAGAGCAATTGGTTAAGCCTATTTTGTAAGAAGCTTGCAAAGGAGGAGGTTAAGGGTTCAAATCCCTTCTTTTTGGAGAAAGTTTTTTTTTCTTTGGAATATGCTTTTTTGAAAAAGGAATATTCCCTTTTTAAATTTGAATATTGTAAAACACATACTTATTGTGTTATTTTAAAAATCAAAAAAGGGGGAATTCAATCATATTTCTTTTGCATTATTGTGGTGAGATAAGGGTGTAATTGGTGGAATAAGGTTGTAATTTAGCAAAATAAGGGTGTAACCATTGATTTTTGGTGAGGTTACGTGCAAAACCCACAAAAATAGTTATTTTTTCTTTTGTTCTATACGCGGAGGTTAAGTGTAAAACCTCGTAGAAGCAGTGTCTTATGGAATGAGTGTGATATTTGTTTCATTTCTTTTGCTTTTTGTCACACATTTCTCTACTACACTTGATTTCATTTCAAAATGCTGAAAATTCAAAATTTGCTTTCAGATGGTGATAGATTAACAATTTCCAATTATTCAGATTGGAAATGATTGATGGAGGCTTCACTAGTTTTTAATGAGTTATGGGATATTGTTAAGAATGAAAATCCCACATTGCCAATAGAGCAGGCTAAATTAGATATATTCAATTTTCATGATTCTAAGGCCTTAGCTCTCATTAAATGTTGTTGTACTCATGATACTTATGTTCATATTGAAAATTCTCCTCATAGTTACACTGCATGGAAAACATTGTCAAATTCGTATGATAAAAACCTAAACATAAGAAGATAGATATTCATATGCAGTTGTTTATTTTGTCATTCGATGAAGATGAGGATATGGGAGAATATATGTCTAAGTTGAAAAATATCACTACTGAGTACACTAAGGCTAGTTTTGGAAAACTAGATGATGACCTCATAGTTACTACTACTTTGACAGGACTACTAGGGTCCTATAGGAATTTTGTTGAAATGTTGCATGTCTCTGACAAGGTCATAGGCATCACCTTTGATAATTTGGCTGAATTTCTCATCTAACATGACCTCTCTCTACCCAAGAAATCTAAGAAAACTGAAGAAGCCCATGTTTTAGAATCAAATCCTAGTTCATCTTCATCTAGGCATCAAAACAATAGAGGAAATAGTTATAGAGAGGGTCACGGTTATAGAGGAGGCATATATCAAAATAGAGGTAGGGGTCATTCAAATAATCAACAATCTAATCAATCACATTCACATGAAACAAGTGATCAAGGACATGGTCACAATTCATATAGGGGCAGAGGTTGAGGTAGATTAGACATTCAGTGTCCTAGATGTGGAAAATTTGGTCACATTGCCTCACAATGTAGGATTCCTTTTGATAAAATTTAGAGGCCACAAAAAGTGACTAAGTCTAACTCTGCTTAGTATACTGATCATGACTATGATGAATCTAGTAATTTTGCCCATGAATTTGCATTCACTACTTTGGGGCACATTGATTATATTGATGAGGCTAGAGATGAGCTCACAGGTGTATGGGTTTTAGACACAAGAGCAACCAAACACATAAAATTTAGGAGAGATTTCTTTTGTTCTTATAAGGAAGCTTCTCTCTCTCTAGTTGCCTTAGTAGATAAGTCTATGCATACACCACTAGGACTTGGATCTATTCGGATCCTTCTTCCTAAAGGGTCTATAAAATACTTGGAGGATGTTTGGTATGTTCCCACATTGAAGAAACACTTACTTTCTTTGGTAACTATTCAAAAGAAAGGTTATCAAATTGCACTTGAAAATGGGCTCATTTACATCAATTCAATGTAGGATGATTATAAAATAATGTATACATGATATGAAGATGGAAACTTGGCTAGATTGCATTGTAAGGTGTTTCCTCCCAATATAAAACTTGCAGCAGTTGTTGACATAGGTATAGGTACTATGTCTAAATAGCAGTTATGGCATCTCCATTATGGACATTTGAATATACACTCTTTAGTGGATTTGTATAGATATGGTATGGTGAATGGGTTGACCACTTTTTGCAAAGATAGTATTCTTTGAGTCATGTGTTTTGGGAAAACAAAATTGGGAAAAATTTCTTAAACAGTCATCTTAGAGAGCTAACAGATGTTTATAGTTAGTTCATAGTGATGTATGTGACATGAAAAGGTCATCCATTGGTGGGTGTAGATACTTTGTCTTGTTTATTGATGACTTTTCTAGGATGACTTGGGTATTCTTTATGAAAAACAAATTTAAAGTTTTTGCTAAGTTTGTTGATTGGTTACACTTAGTCAAAAAAGAGACAAGTTCACATTTGGCCACTCTTTGTTCAAATAATGGAGGTGAGTATACCTCTAATGAATTTTTAGATTATTGTTGAGAACATGGAATTCATCGACAATATAGTAATGCTTATACTCCACAACAAAATGGAGTATCTAAACAAATGAATAGAACTTTAGAGGGCATAGTATGTGCCATGTTTCACTATAAACAACTTGATGATAAGTTTTGGGCTGAAGCTATTGGTACTGTAGTGTATTTGAGAAATTAGTCCCCCACAATTGCACTTTTGGGACAAACTCCATATGAGGCATGGTATGGGTTTAAACCAAAAGTTAAACACTTGAAAGTGTTTGGATGTCTTTGTTTTGCTTTGGTTCCTATTAAACACAAAACTATGTTGGAACCACGAAGTCTAAAATGCATCTTTCTTGGTTATTTTGAAGATAAAAAGGGGTTTCATTTGCTTGCATAGGATTTAGGCAAATTCATAGTGAGTCGAGATGTAATATTTGATGAGTTTGGGACTATGAACACTGCAGAGATTGATTCTCAACTTGATATATTAGAGAGGAAAAATACAAAAAATGATAAGGGTTTAAATAATGGGCATAACTCTTTGAAGTTATGGTATGAGATTCAAATTCCTTCACTTTCCTCTCCTTCATCTACAAGTTCACAGGTTGATGATTTAGAAATTGTTGAAAATTCTCTAAGTCCCCCTTTGAATGATACACATAATGAGAATTTTGGAGCCCTTGATTTGAATAATTTGTCTAAGTATTCAAAATGGGTTCAAAGTACTTTTTCTGACTTGACAGTAGATGAAGTTGGTTTAATAGGGCCCAAGAATTCTCAAAAATAGGTGAAATATGCTATGGTTGTTATTACTTCTTCCACTGAGACATCCACTTTTGAGGAGGCATCTACTGAAGATGTTTAGAAATAGGCAATGAAATGTTATTATGATTCCATACTTAACAATAATACATGGTTTTTAGTTGATACTCCTCTACATGTTAAACTCATTAGATGTAAATGGGTTTATAAGACTAAGTATAAATCAGATGGCTCCATTGATAAACATAAGGCACGACTTGTTGCAAAATGATATGTGCAACAAGAAGGTATTGACTATGAGGAAACATTTTCACCAACTGCCAAATGGCGCACTATTCATACGGTACTTGCCTTAGCAGCACAAAATGAGTGGAAAGTACATAAATTAGATGTTAAAAGTGCCTTTTTTAAATGGTGATTTATAGGAAGAAGTCTATATGAAACAACCTCAGGGTTTTGAATAGGTGGGTGCTGAACACAAAGTATGTAAATTGATAAAAGCTTTGTATGGACTCAAACAAGCATCTAAGGCTTGGTATGAGAAAAAGGATTCATACTTGAAATCCATTGGTTTTCATCGCAGTGAATCTAATGATGCTCTCTATTTTTGAGTGCATGGTAAGAAAATGGTGATACTTGTTCTCTATGTCGATGACTTGTTTATCACAGGTAATGATGAAAACCATAACAAATCTGTGAAGAAGGAATTAAAATATGGGTTTGAGATGACATATCTTAGAATTCTTCACTACTATCTAGGCATTGAGGTAACTCAAAAAGAGCATAGTATTTTCATTTCACAAACTAAGTATATTTCTGAGTTATTAGAGAGGTTTGGCATGAGTGATTGCAAACATGCCCTCACTCCCATGGAAAGTAACTTGAAATTGTCTAAGAATGATACCTATGCCTTTTTGGATGGCACCACATATAGACAATTGGTGGGAGGTTTGATATACTTGATGACTACTAGGGCCAATATTTCATTTTTAGTTGGAATTTTATCTAGGTTTATGCATAATCCTAGAGAAATTCATTGGCATGCAGCAAAATGTGTACTTCATTACCTTCATGGAATGAAAACATATGGCCTTGAATACTGCCACAACAAGAACTTTAAACTTGGTGGATATGTGATGCAGATTTTGGCAGATGTGTAGATGACAGAGTGTCAACCATAGGATACACTATGCATATGGGTCTAGATGCCATTGCTTGGTGTTGTAAGAAGTAAGATACATTGGAAAATTCATCAATAGAATCAGAGCATATTGTAGCATGGGATGCTTCCAAATAAATTGTTTACCTTCGTCATATTCTTGAAGATCTTCAAGTTTCACAGTTTTCTCCTACATAATTATACATTGATAATCAGAGTGCAATCAAGATGTCCAAGAATCTAGTGTTTCATGCCAAAACAAAACCTATGGATGTCAAATACCATTATCTGTGAATGCTGGTGGCAAATAAGACTCTTGATCCAATATATTTCCCAACTGCCAATCAGACAGCTGATATCTTCACAAAACCCCTTGACAGAATCAAATTTAAAAAATTAAAAAAAATACTTGGTATGTGTCCAAAGACCTGACTTTGGATCATAGGGGGGTTTGTTAGGACTACTTCCAAAGTCTTAACATTAGGTTAGATTTTTGGTAGGTAATAAATAAATTGTAAATGGGGTATGCATCTTTTAATAAAGACACCCCCATAGAATAAACTTAGATTAATTTTTAGGTAGTTTTCATGTTTTATATTTATTAATTAGAACTATCTTATGGGTTGTTTTCCCATATTTAGTTGGTTATAGGATTAGTTGTTTTTACCAGTCATTTGGTAAAAACTATATAAATCCATGTTTGTATTGTAAAAGTGTCAATGGAGTAAAGGCATCCTTATGTACTTGATTTTTTGAAATTAATAAAATACTTGTGCACTTGCACTAAGTGAGGACCAGGTTCAACCTATTTGGTTCAAGGAGTTATCATAACCTTATGACACCTTCCATGATGTTATTTTAAATCTTGAAAGTGAGTGTACCTCATGTTATTAGGTAGAAAGAATGTGTTTATGAGCCTTTATCAAATTGCCTCCTCAGTTCACCTTCACCATGACATCTTTCACGTGTTGGAGACCCATTAGAGTGATAAAAAAACTATCTAACATGTTTGATCATCATAAAAATACTTGATTTAGGCTGGAAAGGATACATGAAGATTGACAAAGCAAACCTATGATGAAGACAAGATAGTGAACTGGTTAAACAACCCTCACAACTCACAAAGACAAGATGTAATCGTGAGACTAATGATGGACCAAGACTCAAGGAATTAGGTTGACCCATTTATAGGTTTGGGACTATAAATTTTTCACTTCATTCACCAATTCTCCTAACTAACCTATTTATCATAAAAAATGGATTTTATCCTAGTCCCCTTAGCATTACCCCTTTGATTAGATAACTAATTAATACATATTAGTTATGTTAATTAATCAATAATTTAATCATGCAATCAAAATTTCAAATAAATAATTAAAAATTAAATAATAAGATCAGCCATTCCACCTCATGATCCTACTCAAACAACCTCATTTAACTCCCCCTAACCTCCTCATTTAACCATTAACAATCTTGTCAAACCTCTTTAAACATTGAAAAGCATTTTCAAATGTCATTATTACATTACACGTCATAACAGCCTAATTTAAGGAAATTTTTCATATTTCAACAAAATTTATTTAAGACATTCAACTCATTTAATGTCCATTAAAAAAACTTGACCACTTCTTCTAGCCAACTCATAAATCCTCAACAAATACATTGAATGCATTTTACCCAAAGATTAAATATCCATCATTCATATTAAAAAATAATAATAAATCCATAATAAACATGACTATCCATTTTAACTCAAAAACATCTATAACTTTACATTCTTTCCTCCATTATGGGACATGTATTATCAATATATTGAAATTATCATTATGCATCCACTTCAGATCAAAACTATCAATCAACTTATCATCACGTTGTTGAAATATCTTACATAGGAGTTTCATTTGAGCAATCACATATCAAGTGATGAAGGTAAAATCCAAGGTAACAAAGGAGAGGTGTCTTTTTTGTTGGTAAATTTATTTTTCATCTTGTGTTTTTATATTTCAAGCTCTACCTGAGGTTTCTATTGAGTTTAGAATAGAGTTAATTTTTCTTCTTAGCTTCTAGTTTTAGTTATGATTTTTATAATTTACACTATTAATTCTTTATAAAACTCAATTTTGACATGGTTTATATGTATTTATATTCTAGATTTATATTCCATAGTACTTTAAATTTTTCTCAAAATTATTTGAAAAGTATTATCCATCATTGTCACTCCTCAAGACCTTAATCGTTTTCTCTTACTAGTTTTCAACAAGAGCCTTAAACTCCTTAATCTTATTGAAAAACCTTAGATTTAGAATTGAGGAAAAAAACACCAAGTTTTCCTATAGTATTCATATATAATATAATCATATCACATATATTTACCTATCAATTATTCTTTCACGGGTCCAAACACATCACTATGCACTAAATGTAAAATCCCTTCCAATCTTATAGCAATACCGGGAAACTTTACTCTAGTTTTTTACCAAACATAGAATGCTAAAAACATCAAATTCTAATGGGAAGTCATAAAATAATTTATCCATACCTTTATAATTTAATTCTCAAAGGTATTTATCTCCAGTGTGACCCATCCTTTGATGCCATATAATTATCTTTATTACACAAGATGCTGTAGTCAAATTTGAAATATTTTCCACCTCAAGAACCACATAGCTATTACATTTAACACTAATCATATTTTCCTCAAGATTTAAAAAAATTCTTGTGTTGAATCTTCTTTTTATTAAAATTTTTCCACAAAACATATTGAAACTATATTTATTAAATACTATTTGTACACCCACATCATTCATCTTAATTATGAATCTTAGGTTTTTAGTCAAACTTGGAATGTGCATAGAAATAGGGAAAATTTCAACCCTTCCATATTTAAAACTTAGATTGAATATCCATTGACATATGATATTATAGCTCAAGTTTTCTCATAAAAATACATCACCTCTGTTAATCTTTTCATATTCATATAACCACTACCTATGATGGGTCATATGAAAAGAGGCACCTAAGTTAATCACCATGCACCATCAAATGCATGTGAGTTTCAAGTTGCTAAGAATAAATATTAAGATTATTTAATAAAGGGATTTACTTCTAAATTTTTTTAATCCTTTGATGACTTACTCTTTTCATTATTTTTATTTTTGTAGTCTTTCTTGAAATGCCTCATTTTACCATAATTCCAACGTTTTATCTTATCATTTACTGTAGTCTTATAGTTACTTCTATACCTTGATTGTCCTAAATTTATTTTAGTTATTTATTTGGAATAAATTATTAAAAATAAAACATAATTTGTTTGATAATACTTAGTATATTTTTTCCTCATTTATTTTGATAATAAGACTCCCAATATGTCCTTAATTTTTAATTTTGATGCAGGAGTAATTATTTCCTTAACAAAATTATCCCAAGAGTTAGGAAAAGAATAAAGTAAAGTAATAAAAATTTATTCATCATCCATTTTAATTTAAAAAAAATTAATTGAATTACCATAGTAATGAAATCATTCACATGTTCAGGTATAGATTCATCATCTTTCATTCTCAATGAATACAACTTCTTTTGAAGAAACAACTTGTTCACGAGATACTTTGTCTAATACAAAGTCCCCAACTTCTCCCATAGATATATGGAAGTTTTCTCCATTGAGACATTCAAGATAAAATAATCTAACATATACAATATGATTAAAATTTTTGCCTTCCCAATATTCTAACTTCATACTTGTAGGTTGCCCTCTTGACGCAACAATCTAGTGATCTCTATCCACAAGAAGATCCTCCATCTAAAGATTCCACAACACAAAATGTTGACCATTGAATATTTCAATATATATCCTTGTGATTTATATAATTCTAATTTTCTAAAAAATTATCACACATAGATACCCAAATCAAACAATAGTTTATCATAGGTTAAATAAAATTTAACTCCACACAAAGATAAGACCTAGTTTTAATATCAAATGAAGGTAAAATAGATTTGCTAAAATAAAATGAGAGAAGCAACACTAACATAATATTTAAAATAACATAATAAGAGAAATTAAATACACACATAATAACATAGTACATAATATTTCACTTGGGAAACACTTTTGAGAAAACCCCAACACAATAACCTCATTTTCTATTATATTAACTTAACCATCTTTTAATAAAATAAAGCAATTCTTATTTTTTATTTTACCACACTATATGTGCAAGTATATATGGGAAATTAAATAAGTAACTATCAAAACAACATTAAAATATCATGGGTACAAAAACCATGGGCTATATTTCAAAAGGCAAGTAGGCCCCATCTTAGGTCTATAGTCTAGTAGAGTGTAAATCATGGAAAATATACAACATATTTCCAACATGTATTTATTTCTATTAAACAACCTAAGTAAAAAAATGCAAATAATAATAATCATATAATTGAATTTTTTCCAACATTTATTATAAATTTTCTTTCATTTTCAATGACCATACATCCAATCAAACTATTAATTGTTAATTTGAAAATAAAAATACATACATTCAATGACATCATATTTATTGAATGAATGAAATTATAACATCATTTAATGAGTTCTCATATCAAATTAAGTAAAAAAAACACAATAAAATAAATATTATATTATGAAAGTATTTATTTATTTTAAAATTTATGTGATTTAAATAATATAGAACTATTGAAATTCAAATTGTGTAAAATAGGGCATTTACCATATAGTTTTGAACAAAAAGAGAGATAAGTTTGTGTTTACTATATATATACAATTGTAAGAAAATAAGGAAGAGAGGAACTTATTTGATTTTCTAATTTATCTTGCTCATTACATATATCACAATCCTCAAAATGACCCTATGATAAATATGTAATTATTTGGATCAAAAAATGAGCTCTACTGCACATACACTATTAGCAAAGATTATAAACCTATGATAATTGATATTGTCCTCTATTTTTTAACACTGTCTAGGTTGACTATGATGGTTTGTTTCATCTTAAACCACTACACCCATTTTTTTAGATGATTTTTGTGTATTTGTTTTCCCTTTTTTCTATTTACATATCTTGATTTTTATTGTCTTTGCTTTGAAAACCTAGTTTCAATTCAGACACTAGATTGACTAAGAAAAGGGGTTCAAAATGATAGTTAAACAACCCAAACCACTCCTTTCTAAGAGATTAAGTGTTGTCTACATTCCAATACTCTAAATAGGGATTAAAAAACATGTAATTATCCCACCTAGATGTGTATGTGCACCATCAAGTTCATGCTATAATGCAATCCATATTATGGTTTCAACACTTAAAAGTATGCAACTTTAACCTTGAGTTTGGCTCTAGAGTTTCTCATATGAGGGTTTTTTAGATGTGTATACTTTTGTGGTAATATTTTAAGGAAGTTGTAATGGATTTCTCAAATTTTCAAGTATTTCTCTATGTAATTACCAATTAGTGATCAAGTTAGTATGACCTTAGGATTAATTTGTATTTATAATTTACTCTTTGATATTTTTGGCTATGACCAACCAATGAAATGTGTCTAGTTCAACCTAAAGGAGAGATATCCATTTTAAAACTAGTGGTTGAGAGTTTTAAGACATTAACAACATAAACATACACCTATGATAAAATTACAAATGTTTGAGTGTTTATAGTACTATTTTAGGAGTTAATTAATTATTTGATATATGTTGATAATTTATATAGGATTATGGAGTGTTCTTTCATATAATAGGGTGACCATAAATATGTCTATCTATTATATTGGTTTATCTAAGATAGTAAGGAGGTAGACACATAAGTTAAAGTGTGCACAAGTCATGTATGTCAAATTCATATCAAAATTATTGTTTTCAAGTATTTAATACCAAATTTAGGTGTCTAAAAATGCCCCCTTATAATCTAGTATTGAAAAGGCTAAAATAAAAGGATAAAATAAATAATTTTAGTCCATATAATTAATCACACTTAATGTTTGATGTACATGTACCAAATGTATAAATTGTTCCATGCAAAACCTGTAAGGACATGTAGAGATCAATTTCCATTTATGATAGAAAATTAGAAAAAATCTAGATCATTTAATTATTTGAAATTATAAAGTCAAGGATGAATACACCTAAGATTCCATGAACTAAGAAACCTTTTGAAATTGTTTGGAAAACATCATGGGGTGTTTATGCCCTAAGAACTACCAAAATCATGTGTTTTTGGAGAACTAAAGTCTCAACAACCATTAGAGATGGATACATGATTGAAGTTGAGAGGTGCATAATTCTCAACCAAACACCTATAAATATCATTAAAAATATATTATGGAACCCCACAAAAATAGGGTTGTATGCATAGGTGGACCCCAAAATGTATTTGCATGTAAAGGTGAAACCTTGAAATAAGTTCATATGCAATTTAAATTTTAAAATAATTATTGTAGATAAAATTTAGACCCAAATATATTATGTAGTACCATAGATTATGAATAATCCTTAATATATAAATTATAAAATCATTTGCATGAACAAAATTAATGCCCCAGATTTGATCCATTTATACCTCAAAGTGATATAAAGATTACATAATCCATTTTTACATCTACTTAATCTGATAAATTTGATAATTTTTTTTAATATCTAAACCATATAATTTCTTTCATAATGTCATGGAAATTGTCAATTATTCCTCATAATTATGTAGAATACCCCACATGTTCCTTGTATATATCTCAATCCACTAAAATAGCATAATTTCAATCATAAGGTTTAACCAAAATATGAACCATATATCTATCAAGCTCTAGATATCTAAGATATTCCCATTATATACCCCAATTTTGAGGTGAGGGGTGAAGCCTATGAAACACTAATCTCAAAATAAATAGTTATGCATATCATTTATTATATATATAAATTTAATCATGTAAAATAAGTATATATTCATGATAATACATGTCATCATATGAATATTTTATCATTCAAATGTGTATGAAATATGTGATCTAAGGAGAATTGAGTACAAGTTTCATGTCAATCAAATATATAAATTAAGACATATAGTAACAAATAACATAATAAATACATGATAGAAGTCATGACATCACACACAATAGAAAAATGTGTAAGAGAGAACATGGAACCAAGCTCAATATCAATCATATATGTAACCACACACATACTCAATAGATATCATGATCATCAAGTGTGTAAGTACTTAAGGCATGACTCAAATCTAACTCGAGTTTGACCCAACATGGAAAATAAGGCCATTACTTGGACTAGAGGACCCTAAAAAAATGGCTAACGACATGAAAAACCACAATAAATAAACTCAATATAACACACAATAAATTATCACATAGTATAAAAATAAAAAAAATCAATTGCACATGTATCAAGCAATACCAGTCCCCATAATCAATCAATGCCATCATGTAGTATAACAAAGTACAATATCCATAAGAAATAGTACCCTAAATAGTATACAAAAATGCAAGTCATGTATAAATTGTCTAAGTAGATCAATATGATCAATGGAATGGCCTATAAAATTATAACCTATAAATTATACCAAGATGCCCCCAACAGAGGCATGCCTCCAATGTATAAAGGTATCCTTGGGTGTAATAAATGTCATGCATATATATATATATATATATATATATATATATATATATATATATATATATATATATATATATATATATATGAATCATACGTAGCATGTATGTTTTGAATCCAACTCATGTATACCATGAAAAATATGTGTGTGTAAAAATTATATACAATTCAACATATATATGATAAGAAAAATAAATCAATCATGTAAATAAGAAAAACATGCCATGCATAAGTTTGGATTTTTATTTTTTTAATATATATACATACACACACATATACATATATACATATACATATACATACACACACACACACACACACACACACACACACACACACACACACACACACACACACACACACACACATGTATAATGAAATATAATATGTACATTATTATAAATAGTTATGGTAAACATATATATTTAAGTACCAAGTATAAGTAAACTATAATTAAAAATATTAGTCCTATCTGCATGACTACATAAAAAAATACCCTTTAACTAAGGCTTGCTTGGTGATTACATGGGGATGCTTGTTGTTGTTGGAGGCATTGAAGTTATAGCTTGAGATGAACTAGAAGTTGAAGTGTAATATTTATTCTTGGCTTCAAAATCTTATAAATACTTGTCACCAACATCATGCTAGTTTCTAATAATATCCATGTTCCACAATGGGGGTCTGTGCACCTTTTTTACTTATTCCATGAGTCGTGCATGTTCAAATTTAGTATTTATAAAGTTGATATTGAATATTTCTACTTCAGTGATATTTTTCCCTAAAAAATTTAACTCAAATTTAATCTCTTCCAATGTCAATCCCTGCAAGTTTTACTTGAAGCTAGTTGAGGCTTATTGAAGAAGCTGGTCAAAATTAGCTTTATTTATAATCATACCCATGGTGTCCATTTATTGCAAGAGCTTCAACTCCTCTAGAATATAAAAAATGAGGCTCTCATGATTTGAATATTTATGCATTATTTACTCAACTATTGTAACCCATTATTTGGCTTCTTATGTCTTGATGACTACCAAGTTAAGGGCATTTGTATCCTCTAATGTTTCCATCTATTTTAATCTTTTAGGTTTTTCCTAGTGTAAATCATAGGTTTGATTAAAAGGATGAGTAGTCTAAATCAATGAAATAATATGTAATAAATAAATATTGATTTTTTATAGAATTTAACTTACTTTGAATTTTTAAAAATAATAACTATGTAAATAAAAACTTATCTAGAAAATACCAAATGCAAAATATTTGAGTGCTAAAAACTGGGATATGAATATGTTTGAGTGTCATCAATAGGATCCCTATTTCAGATCCTCTCATAGATAGTAGTGACACCCTTAGATAGTAGCACCATATGGATCTAGTGTCTTTAAAATAGTGCTAGTATCCTCTGTGTAAGACTATTCCTAAATTTTTGGGTGTAGTTATATCTATGGTTTTGGGTTCTATTCCTACACGCATGAAGTTTAAAAATCTATATTGTGCTCATAGTAGTTGATTTTTGATGTAAAATATAATCCTCCTTGCAAGTAAAGCATGATCTTAAAATGTGTGTTAGTTAATGGGATAAGCTAGACATCCTCAACACCCCATTGTGAAGAGAGTTGCTTATATACCTATACTTTGAAGAGGGATCAAGTTTGATGTAGTTCTCTTCACCTAACTACTAGTGCAAGTAAAATTGATGCTAAAATGATAGTGGTATTGAATTCATTGAATGTATTTGATATTGAAAATCTAGAAAATCTAGGCTTAAGACAACTATTAATGGTCATATTAGAAGTAGGGTAGAATAAGGATTAATAATCTTGATTTTTCTTAACTTGTTTCATGTTTGAATTAGTATTTTACATATATTTTCCATCTAATGGATAGAGGTCTAAAATTCATGTATTTATAATGTTTTTTTCACTTGTGAAAATAATAAAATATGATTAAGCCAACCTTATGAGGGTTTAAATTTTGAAAATATATCTTTTCAAGAGAGTTATGACAAGGGACACTAGTGCCATGTTAGGGACACTAGCACCATGTGGCTCTAGTGTCATTAATGTGGCACTAATGTCCTACTAGTAGGTTGCTGAGCATGAAGGGCCAAGATCTAGGAATGAAGGTCTAAGATTGTGTTTTAGCTAACTAGGAATGCCTTTGGGCCACACAAATGATAAAAGAGTGTGATAGAAGGCTTTAGGATAGGTCTAGGGCTAAGCTAGGAATAAATTGTCTCAAGTAACACTCTTAGCACTAAAATACCACGTTTAGGTGATTAAATTTGACCCTTTTTATGTTAGAAATGTAGTAAAGTAAAATAAATACTATAAAGGAAAAAGAAACATACCTAGACTTACCTAAGAAGTGAAGCCTGTGTAGCTGAGTTTGAGTATGTGAAGTTGGGTCTACATATGTGAAGTATGATCTGAAGCATGACTTGTAATGAAACATGTATAAATTATTCATTACTTAAGAGATATCAAATAAAGAGACTATGATGAATAAAGAGGTAACTTAATAAAAAATGGGAAAGAAGAAAATAATTAATACGCCTCATTGGGTACATGAACCAATGCATAAACTTAGTGACAACCCATGTGTGAAAGTACACAATGATTAAAAAATTGAATAGTTTGGATAGAGATAATAGCTTACTCAATTATCATATGTGGTCATCTTAAGAATTCAATCTAATTTTGAATCCATCATTTCCCACCTTGCTTGGTGGATCATGACTTGTGAATGGCTTAGATTGGACTGATAGTGTGTCTAACCCTCTCATGTGGGTGGATCAATAACTCAATTAATCTACAATCCATCATTTTATATCTATCTATAATATATTCATATGAAACTAAAATGCAAATAATGATGTAAATATCTAATTGGGTATATGTAATTGTGTACATTGGCTTTGCAACTACTCGAGTACATTAGGTAGCTTTGGGCGACTTAAAAATGCCAACCATTGTAGATGAAGTAAGACATGAAACTAGTGAAAACCTAAAATATGATGTTAAATGTATATAGCATGGATAATGACATGATTTTTTCCATTCCATCTAGTCAACCTATGTGTAATTAAGCAAATAAAAATAATGTGCTTCACACATGCCACCAATCTAATATTTGAGTATTCTAATTTTAGAATGAGCTATAATGAGTATATCTAAACTAAACATGGGTATGATCATTCCATGCATGATTTCCCCAATCTAAGTAACTGATATAAATATAAGTTAAAATAGTGGTAATATGAGCTAAATTTGAGCGTAACTATCAAACTTATAGTTGTGCCTACGTAAACTTGTATAGTACTTGGTGTATTGTTCTAGTTAATCTAAACTGTCCAAAAACTAGGGCTATTATAAAGAAGCACCATGTCTTAAATAGTATCACCATTTGGTGTTAGTGTCTTAATCTAGGCACTAATGTCTGTCTAGTTTGAAATCTAAGTCACTATACTAATTTTTGATT
Source organism: Torreya grandis (assembly GCA_037957365.1). Classification (NCBI taxonomy): domain Eukaryota; kingdom Viridiplantae; phylum Streptophyta; class Pinopsida; order Cupressales; family Taxaceae; genus Torreya; species Torreya grandis. Next base: position 245,366 of record JARHVA010007237.1, on the reverse strand, counting down.
CCTTATATTTTTCTATGTTTTACCTATGTCTGATTTTCTAAAACTAAGCTTGCAGATCTCTTTTAGTGAAATCTTTCTCCTGACGGAGGGATTTGGATTTTTTCATATACTAGGGTTTCCTCCATACATACCATTGAGTCAACCCTTATTTTTTTGCCTACTTAGCTTTATGTCATACCATATCCTTAAGTATCCTACAAGAATTGCATTTATTTCCATTTAGGGTTTTTCAAATTTAGGCAAGGCCAACCTTTATAATGAATCCTCCCCATTATATCCTAGTTATTTTAGCTATGGAGAAGAATGATAGAGCAATGAGTAATGGCCCCCTGCAAGTGCTCAAATAATTTTATCTCAAAGGTTTATCACAAGGTAATACTTCTAAATCTAATGTTATATTTCTTATTATTAAATTTAATTCTACGTGCAAATGGTTATAGAAATTTTGTTTAATAGGATATGTTTTTGGGAGAATTCCCTCTAAAAGTATGCTATGATCTTGGGTTCAAACTCATTGGGTAACTCATGGCATCAAGTTGGAGAACATATAGAACATGAGTAAGGGTTTTTTCTCTTCTACTTTTATAACCCTTCCCATGTAGGAGAAATAATCCATAGGTCTACTACTTGGTATGTTAGGAACTTGCTCATGGTTATCTCTCCCTAGACATAAGACTTTGTGGTCTCAAAGCACATTGATCTCAAAGTCCTAGTTTGGGTTGAATTTTCATGCCTCCCACTCCCTTGTTGGTATTTGTTCACTAGATTGAATCTTCCATAAGCCATGTGGTTTGTCATGAACACATTTGGTTCTACTCTGATAGACCAAAAAAAAGGATCTGTGTAGAAGTATACCTCTCTTAGGGCCTCAAGTAGTTTGTGTAAATTCAAGTTGGAAATGTGAGGCACTCTTAGCGAGTCTTGTATATCAACTTTCCTAACACTTTTTTTGGCTGCCAAGCCCTAGAAAATAATATATGGGACTATCCCCTTTAGTTGGATTGCAATAATGTGTCTAACCACTCCTCGTCTCCCCAAAATCCCACTCTTGAAACTAGAAAAAAATTAACTAAGGATAAATGGACTATGGTATGGAAGAAGAATAACTACTCCAAAGCTACAAATATAGTTTTTTCACCCAAAGGAGATAAGTCATCTTCAAATAATTAACTGCAAGAATAAGTTCCTATTGAGAAATATCCTCCTTATATTAAATCCCTAAAATTGGTAAAAAAATCCTTGGGTATTTAACACCCTTCTGGTTGTTAATTTATTATCCCAAGGTTTTAAGGCCTTTGTGCCCAATTCTTCTATATTTTTAGACTCAAATCCAACCACTCTTATAATTCCTACTCAATAAGATACACATAAATTATCTCACTTCCCTTCTCAAAAGAGTGATGAGGTAGAGAAAGGAGAGTACTTGGATTACCCTTCTATGAGGAAGCAATTTGATGATTTTTTAAGTACCAACAATGAAAACTTTCTATAAAATTAGTATGATTCCCTAGAAGGTATGGACTTAGAGGACATATCCCTCAACACCCATAATCTATGAATTTTTTTTCATGGGATTTTTGGGGTATCATAGACCCAAAATGCAAGTTTTTTATGCATGATTTCAGAAGTAAGTTTCCTGAAATGGACATTCATTATCTGTAAGAAGTCAAGGTCAAATTTTTTTTATTAATGGATTTCATTAATTCCATCTAGCATGGTAGTATCATTTTTCATATAAATAATAAGTTAGGATGTGGAGGGGTGATCACATTCATTTCTCCAAGGTGGTGACCACACTTAGTACAATATGGTGTGGACCTCACTAGTCAGTTAGTATGGGCTAATTTCAGCATTGAAAGCCACTCTTTTGGATTTATTAATATGTATGACTCAAATGAAACCTTGAAGCATAACCATTTATAGTAGTGGATAGAGGATGATTTCCCCAATTCCCATTGGGTATTATGTTGTGAATTCAATATGGTGGTGTTTACTAAGAATAAAGTGGGCCACTTGCTTATGAGGTGGGTAGTTGGTGAAAGGGAGGTGTAGTTTTACATGTGCACTAAATGGGGCTTTTATGACACCAATTTAACTTGATAACCTATAGATGGAGTTTGGTACACCTAGAGTAATTTTAGGGAAGGCCCCACTTAGGTTATGAAGCATCTAGATAGGGAATTGATGTCCACCCAACCTTAATTCTCCTTTGATAACAATTTATTTTTCCTTTGATGTATGCTGCTAGATTTTGGGATTTCTAACCACTCCCTTATTTGATTGAAAGTGACATGGAAGTTTATGAAACCCAAATTCCACAAAATGCAAATATTCTTTAACACCTCCTTATTTAAACATGGGCACATAGTAGTACACATTAGGAGAGTTTGGAAATTAGATCCACATCCTTCCCAAGACGCTGATTGAATTATTTGGTGGGATGATTCCATTAGAAGGACCTCTCAATTTCTATGAATCTATGGTTGCCAAATTGCTAAAATTTAGAGACACTCTTACTCTAGTACTTACTCAAAGTTGAGACGTGTGGATTTTAACCTAGAAAATGATCCCTTTAATGAGATCTTATAGGTCATATTTGATTCTTTAAGGCATTGTATTTAGATTGTACACAACCACAATGCCCAAGAAACCCAAGTCAAAGCAAGGCTTCATTGGCTAAAGATAGGGGGGAAAGATTCAAAGAAGTTCTTTAAAATTCTATGAGCTAAGAACTCAAAGTAGAAAATTCAAATCATCTCTGAAGTTGGAAATAGACTTTCAAAGACCCTACATATTATTCAAGCCTTTGTTGACCATTATCAATAAGTGTTCAAAGCTCAAGCATCCTCAACTGAGCATGAAATTTCCCTCCAGTAATGACTCATAGTGGTGCCATGAAAATGCACTCCCACCTAATGGGTAGCTTGCAATAGGTCCCTCATTATTGACAATTTACATTAGGTAGTGTCTCACATGGCTAATGAAAAATCTCTTGGCATTGATGGCTTTACCTAGAAATTATATAAAATTCTTTGGGATCTTATGGGCAATGACTTATATAAGGTTTATCGAGAAGAATTTCACTCAAATTTACTAGGTAAATATATAAATAAAGGAAATATTGAATTCATACCTAAGCAAGGAGATCTTGAGTTGATTTACAACTAAAACCCCATCACCCTCTTGAATGTTTATTGTAAAATAATTTCTAAAGATTTATCAATCTGACTGCATAATATACTACCTCTCATCATGTGTCTAAAAAAATGGGTTTTATTTAAAGCTATTACATATTAGATAACATCATTATAGTCTAGGAAGGGATGGACTAGGTCAGACATTCTAAGAAACAAGCTATATTAGTTAAAATTGATTTTGAAAAATCTTATGACCACTTCGAATGGCCATCCATTCTAACGATGCTTCAAGTGCTAGGCTTTAAGCCCATCTTCATCCAAATCATCCAGATGTTTTTTGTAAATGCCTCAACAATCCTCTCTATTAATGGAATCAACTCTGAGCATTTTGGATTATTTTACTCCATTTGATAAGGGTGCCCATTGTATCCTACCTTGTATGTGCTTGTAGTTGAGGGTTTTGGATATCTTTTTAGTAATGGCTAATCCAGGGGATTTGTTAAAGGAATTTATATCCCTCTAAACACCATGAACCTATAATAAGATATTTAATTTCTTAATGGTAACTTTATAGATGACTCCTTCCTTACTCTCATTGAGGATGAATCTAATGTGGACAACACCTTGTACTATCTTGACACCTTCTGCCTAGCCTCTATCTCCATCATCTAATGATATAAAACTCATTACTACAAAAAATATTACCTCCCTTCATCGATGTGGGCTAATAAATTTGGTTATAAGAGAATCCAACATGATGAAGTTTTTAAATTCCTTGGCATTCCCTTTGATTTTGATGTTTCACCACCTTTGTTGTAGTAATATGTTGTTGATAGAGTTGATAAGAAGTTATATTAATGCATGACTAATTCTCTTTTGTTAGTAAGAAAATTTCAAATCTACTCATAAATTATTGTGACCACCCATGTGTACTACTCATCATATTGGGTATCTTCTAATAAATCTTACCAAAAGTTAAAAAAATTGCTTAGAGAATTCCTTTGGTCCACTTCCTCCCAATGTAAAGTATTTCATAGGGTGGCCTAGGAATATTTCTACCTCACACATGATGTCGAATAGATGGGGCTCATTGACATATCCTGATAAGGAACTAACTTCTATGCCAAATGGATTATGTAGACCATTGAGGGCCAAGAAGCTTGGAAGGTGTTGTTAAGACACTATATCATCTTAGGTTTGCCTAAGGGCAAGAAATGTTGGAAAGAGCTTGGATTCCCAAATTTTCTTTTCATTCATACTCTCATCCAAATCACATGATCCTTTATGGCTAAAAGCACCTAGAAAGCATGGGAAAATATTAAGCCATGACTTCTCTAGAATTTTTGTGGTTTATATAATGAGATATTTACTAACACCCACTCTCTATAGTGGTCTCCCATTTTTAATCTCAATAAAGTGCCCCTAGAAGAAGGCCCATGGATCAATGCTCTCAATTTTTTCTAAATGGGAATTCATATTGTCTAGGATATCTATTGCATATGAACTTAGTCTTAGCTATCCTAAGAGGAGGCAAAATCCAAATTTTAGTTAGCCAATGCAGACCATGAATCCTACAAAAAGATAATCAATGCCATGCCACCTTCCATGCTCCATAAAATCTTGGTCCACTCTACTTGGCCATGATGGAAGTACTAGAAGTGGTATGTGGAGACCCCTTTTCATAATTACACTCCTCAGCTTGGCTATGGATGGATCACTCCCCATATAACCATAGTAGACAAGATTAATTCCCATTGGGGGTTGCACTCATCTTTTTTTGCATGGATATTTTACTTCAACACTATCGCATGGATATTTTACTTCAACACTATCTAGGGGGCTTGTGTGGAGCCTAAGCTTATTCATTTTGCTTAGTGTATACTGCACCAAGGATTAACCATTGGTAGAAGACTCACCCAACTAGGATTCCACCTACCTACTTGCCCTTTACATGGACACCTTGAGATGCTTCCTCATCTTTTTTAGTACTATTCCAAATTTTAAATGGTTTGGAATTATATCCATGATATTTTTAGGCCTTTCCAACCCAAATGTTTCCCTTGGTAGCACATCCTCCTAAGAGATAAACCCATGATTCCATTCAAATACATACAAGTCTAGCATACTTTCAGAGTGGAGATTCTCTTTTGGAATTGGAAAGAAGTAAATAATTATGTGTTTAATAATAATTATACTAATTTTAATGTTTCTACTTTAAAAAAGTCCTCTATCATATGTTCTTTTGTAGATTCACATTGAATCCAATAAATTGGCTATGGAGTTTGGGCACCTTTAGGATATCCTCTCCCACTAGGGATATGATCCTTATGCAATAGATCAAGTTCCATTATCTCCACCTAAGGATCCTAGACTGGAGGAAAGAGTGGCTCTACTACCTTGTGGTGGGCATCATTATAGCCATTCCTACTACCACTCTCACAACGACACCCCATACCAATGCATGACCCCTCCTAGGTAGCAATGAGGGTGAAAACTACCAATTCCTTCCCCTAATGGGGAGGATGGATATGATTTTACTCCTCTTCTATGCTTATATTCTTGGGGGTACCACTTGGAGGCTGATTCGATGTGCTGGATAAGTTTCCTATGATTTTTATAGCCATTTCACCCACTCAAACATAAGAAGAAGATGACGATAGGGACACTACTCAATATACTAGTTAGAAGCCTATTCTAGATGGAAATGAATTTCCTATCTCAAGATAGGGTATGGATGATATGGATCAACCACCTTTTGGCCTTGTTCTTGTTGTTTAATAATTCTCTTTATTATGTGACTTGTTCCAAAGCTTTGCTTAGTTATTTGTGATACTTTTGTTTCTAGCTCCTAGGCTCTACCTAGTGTGACTACGTGGTGTGATCTCATACCACCTATATTTTTTTGTGAATTTTTTATATTTATATTAATTTAATATATAGATATATTTCAACAAATAAAACTAAGCTTGTGTGCTGAAAATATTTTATGATTGCAATGTAGGCTCCTGATCTCTATGACAAACCCCTATGAATTCCCCCTCTTTTGAGGGTAGTTTTTAACCCATGGAATAAATATTATCAAAATAAATATCTATATAAAATGTGTTATCTATAGAATATATGATAACTATGTGGTAATCTAATATAATGTGCAAACATAACATCAAAATATGAGAGAATATGAGCATAAATATATAATGTAAGATGTATGTTTTTATCTAGAATTACACAAGGGTGTTAAAATAAATGTAATAAATGTTTATAACAAAAAATTTGAGTGTTTACCTAGGGGTATGGGGCATGATATCCATCACATCACCCATGTAGGAAGGATAGTTGCATGAAGTCCCTCATGGCATTAAAAAATGGTGTGTGTAAGAATTAAAGACAAGTGTCATGGCCATGAAGTATAAAATAAATAATTCATAAAAACATGTGATAAACACAAAAATAGGCAAATGGGACACACTAAAAGGGACATGGGAATATGTCACTAAATCTAAGAAAATAAAACATATAAAGACATGTTTAAATGTCCACATACACAAGCAATAAGTAGGCTAATTTAGAGCCACATAGGACATGTTCAAATGTTTCCATACACAATGAGGAAATCACACACAATGGAAATGGCCACATGCCCAAGGCGTACATCAATAGAATTTTCTTAGAGCCAAATAATAATGACATATTTAAATTCCCTCAAATAGAAGAAGCATATAAAATACAATCAAGTCTAACTAGGAAATCTAGAAATGAAAGCATGCATAAATGTACTACAAATATATTTAAGAGATAATATGTACATATGTTGAGTCTAAATTAGTGATAGTCAGTAAAAAAATCTAAGTATGAGTAAAAATGATTAATATCAAGATATACCAATGCATAAATTGGAATGTAAGGAATGTAAGGATATAACCTAGTAATTGGAACTATGTATGAGATTCCCTAAAGTGGGTATATGTATCAAATGTATAAAATTTAATCTATTTATATGCACCCAATGGGTTTATGATAAAAATTCTATATCAGTGTATTAGACCTAAGTCTTATAAGTAGTCTATAAACACTTAAAAAAATAATTGAAGCATGTACGCATGATAAAACTGACTATACTAAGATATCTAGCATATGTAATGTCTAAAAAATATAAGAAATGTAAACATAAAAATGCATACAATCTATAAATTTTATGTTTTTTGAGTAATATTTGAATACTTTTTTTCTTTGGCATGTTATACTATTTCTATATTTTTTGGATATAATATATGTAAAAGCAAATGAAAATAAACTATATATAAGGTGTGAGAGAAAAGAAAGTATGTACAAGGGGGTAGGAACCATACTAACTGATGGTTCTCATGGGATACTCACTATCATTGGTACATGTGTCAAATAAAGGAACTATGATTGTTCATGTTATGTGAAAGGGCAATTGTGAGCCCTAATCTATTGTAGTGAGAAATTTTTATTTGTATTTTTTTATGTAATGGTGTTATGAATATATGGCACTAACTGTGATGCCCTATGAACTGTAGGGGTCTTAGGAACCCATATGGTAGAATAATTTGTAGGTGATGTAGGTGCCCTATGTTGAGAACGCCAAAAATGCAATAATATTGATCACAACATAAATTAAGTGGAGAAATCTCCTCTAGAATTAGTGACATATATATGATGTAGGGGTCTCTCTAATAATGGTCTTTATGGGAGAGCATGTGTACATGTTGATACCATAAGAATAGACCTCACCTACACTGGTGGATATACAAAACTCTATGAGAATGTGAACTGTACTTTTAGCTATAACTGATAACTATGCAATATCTTCTAATGGTGCTAGAATTGTAATTGGTAACTGTGTTATAACTACTTGTGGGATGGGTAGAGTATACTCATATGGGAGACCCTCAAATTTGACCACTTAATTTTCATGAATGTATTTTAGGAGTTTATCCACTATATATGGGATGGGTCAAAGCTACTGTAACCATGGCCTACCTAATAACATATCAAATATGCCTATAGTAGGTACTACTAGGAACTAAGTGGCTATATATGCTAGTCCAACCTATAATATAAGCATAATATCCTTGATGGGGATCTGAACATGACCATTGAAACCACTAATAACTATGTCTATGGGTAATATATCCTTATCTTATTAGCCCAAATGATATAAAATTATCATAGTACACATACTAATGATTGACCCATTGTAAACCATAACACTCTGGATATGATGAGGATCTATGTATGCTCATATAAAGAGTGCATGTAAATGTTTATCATCATAAAAAATCTACTACTTTGAGAATGTGATGAGTGGTCTAGGTAGAAATGTAGTATGATATATTCCAATAATGTTGTACAATGGGTGTGCCTCCTTTATAATAGTATGATATGAAGCTGATGGTGGATGTGTCTGATATGTGTAGTGAACACCTAATGTACTCCTTACCTCATTCATTGTGTGCTTTATAAATGGATCTAATAATGTATTTAGTGCTTTAGATTTTATTTTTTATGCTTTTTGTGTCTTTTTGGGTGTGCCCACATCAATAATATTAGCCTCAATCAAATCTTGTATCTTATGTTTTAGGCTTATGTATCTATTTATTTTATGGCCTAGTGTCCTGTGATTCTTACAAAATGTATTATAATCATAGTTATTTAGAAGAGTTTATGTCATATCAACCTCCTTAATGAGAGGGAGAGATATGACATTGCATTCCAAGAGATGTTGTAAAACCCATAATGTTGACTCTGGAAGGTTGGTGAAGGTTTAGTGTTAAGATGATAAAACCAATCTAGGAGATTGATCAGAAGCTACATTGATTATGGAATTTTGATCACTCTTGTTATCAATGGCCCTTAACTTTTATTTAGGTTTGTTTTAACTCTTAAAAATTGATTATGATCTATTTATATACTTGAGTTTACCCATTGATATAAGCCTAACCTCTCTCTTTATTATTGTGGTACAAAATGTGTTTATAGGAAACTTCTTGAATAAGATAGCTTCATGTAATGCTATTAGGAGAATTTGTTTAAATATGTCCTAAATCTCTTTCTCTACCATGGGAATAGTTAATTTGGCTAATAAAGTCTTGTATTGTAAGACATAATCTATGATAGGCTCATTTGACTTTTGTTTAAACTGTGCCACTTGAACATATGATATTTTATCATTGATATTGATTGAGAAGTGTGATGAAAACATGTAGAACAAAGGACTAAATTTTGTGATAGATTGATTTAATAAATCATAAAACCATTGTAGGGTATAATCCTTTAAACTACATGGAAATGAATTCATGAAAATCTAACTGTTAGACATATAGTCCAAACATACCATGTAAAAAGGTCTAAGATGATGCTCTGGGTTACCCTTACCATCATATAATGTAAGATTGGGTACCATGAAACTAGATGGAAAGGAAGTTTTTTCTATGTGATGTACCAAAGGTGTGTGTAATATAGTATTAGAATGCATGGCATTGCTCAAGATATGTCATACTTGAGAATGCTTCTCATTCATCCCAAATCTCTCCTACAAATTACTACCATAGAAAACATTTAGATAATTATTCACAAACAAGAATTATGCATAGGTCTCTTCATTAATACTCAAATGAATAATATGATCCACATAATTTCTCTCTTCCACCAATCTTTAAGAAGAATAGGAAGTGGCTACTAAATAGGCATAATAGTTTGTTTCACACAACAAATAATTTGTTGTTTGAAAACAATATTAGTTGTTGGACTATGTACATGAAAAAAATAGGTGTGAAAATATTTAACACATGAAAAGTAATTAATCAACTCCCAATAAATCATAACTCATGAGTGAGTGTGAATGCTCACTCTAACACCCTCTCTTAAGCGTAAAATAGGGAGTAAGAAAAAAACATCTAACACTAGATTTAACCATAATAGCTATAAAAAAATAGACTATTATAGGTGTCGATAGTGAAAAATATTTCACCAACTAAATTTGATCCACTTCTAGAAGATGTGGTGAAGCAATGGTTTGTAAGGAACATAACAACCAAAGAAGTAAGACTTGCACCATACCCCTCCCTACTACTAACTGGGTGGAGTGAAATAAAAAGGTTTTTATGAGTGGAATCAATCCACTACTTGAACACTAAGACATTGACATTGTATTCACTAAAATAACTACTCTTTAGAAGGAGATCAAGCTCCATAATAATCTAAAGGAGACTATCAATTGTCAAAAAATTACTAAAGATACAGAATAAATATCTCTCAAGAAGATGGCCCTAGTGGCAATGGGATAGTCAATAATTTAATAGTAAGTGCTACACATGGATCATACAAACATGAAGAAAAAGACTCCATGAGTCTCAGTGTTACCACAAATAAAGATCCCATACAACAAAAAACATTAGATGATGCATACAACCCAGAATGTAATCAATCTATAGAAGACACCATCAAAAATAGGATAGTTGCTCCCTAAATAAGGGAGAAGTATGTGAAAAAATGTTCTTAATAATTTAGGACATTGAAATCCACTAAAAATGCATTTATGAGTATAAAAGTGGCATAAAAAATACAATTCACGCTAGAAAATGGGACGTTAGACTCAATTGATAATGCATCCATGAATGAAAATTGTGATGACAAGGAGAATAATTTGGTCTAAGAGGGTATAAGCACTATAAAAATTATCTCCAATAAATTTTCTCAATAATTTAGGACATTAAAATCCACTAAAAATGCATTTATGAGTATAAAAGTGGCATAAAAAATACAATACACATTAGAAAATGGGACGTTAGACTCTATTGATAATGCATCCATGAATGAAAATTATGATGACAAGGAGAATAATTTGGTCTAAGATTGTATAAGCACTATAAAAATTATCTCTAATAAATTAATGTAACAATGACTAATAACAAGTTTATTTTATTTATGAGAGGGTCTAATCTCCTACTAGACCAGACCTCACCCTTCATCTTTGAAAATTGAGAGATGGATAAAGTATGAGTGACCAAACAATTAAAATATCCTTTAAAATATTGTTTTTAATTAAAAAAATTTAAAAAACTCTCCCATTATTAAAAAATGTTCCTCATCTTTAATAAAGTCACCACTTTGATAAATAGTATAAATCTCCCATGAGAAATAACACAACTTTTTTTTCCCTCCCACTTTAATAAGTTCCACATTAAAATTTTTAGCCCCACCATCTTTTAAATTCTTATAAAAATATGTTTATCAAAAAATAATGTGCTTTTTAGGCTCGACCTTTTGACCTCCTTTCACTTTTAATACTTTAACAAAAAACATCTCACCAATCGATCTAAAGATACCCTTAATAATCTGTTTACACAAATATTGTTTTAAATGTTAATAAGTTTTGGTTTGTATTTTAAGAAAACATAAGATGCTCACTAATTTATAATTTATGATGATTCATTATGCCAAGCTTACTAAAGGCTAATGGTAAGGGAGAATACAAATGGTGCACATGGCTAAAAAAAACTACTAGTTGGATAATGGTGTAGTGAATCCATTTAGGGTTACATCACCATTCATTTTGAAGACATCAAGGCTATGTGGTTTGATGAGTCAAGTTTCATCCATCATAGTTTCCCTTATTATGATAAACCAAGCAAATCTTTAGCATTCTTAAGCATGAGTCCTGATGTAAGTGGTGATTTTAGATCTATATATAAGTCCAAAAAAAAAAAAAAAAACAAAGCCAAATCCAAAGAGTATGTCATAAGGAGGAGATACACATCAAGTCCAAATAAATCAGTACTAAGAGGTTGAGTAATGGCTAAGAAGCCTACTCTAATGGCACTTTGATCAATTCATGGCTCGATCAATTATGTAAGGCTGACTGATGGTTGATTGACATCTAATGCCTAGAGTAGCTATTGATGATATTGGGTGAGGTATAAATGGTGAGTAAATTACTCCTTCCATTCTTAGCCTTTTCCTTGTCTTTCATGCCTATATTCTTTAACAAACATTTATAGATTCTTCAATTATAAAATAACATGCCATAGTTAAGGCAATCTCAAATATCTTGCCAAGAGGCTAGAAACCAGATGAGATGCATATACTACCATGGAGAAAGGGATATCTAACTTATGTAGATACATTAATCTATAATAGATATCTCCCATTGTCTAACATCTTTTGCTTATTCCACAAGCCTTTTGATACTCTTAATTCAACATATTTTTTTATGATAGTTCCCATAGATGAGGATGATGAGTGAGATCCAGAGTTGTAGAAGTAAGCACAAAGAAGACAAATCATATAAAAATAAGGTTCTTGATGTGGTGGTGAACTAGAATGAGTGGTTCAACACATGCCTTTATAAAGGCCAACATCTTTCCAAAAAAAAAACACTTCACCTCTGCCATGCAAAACACTATTAGAAAGCTCAAAGTTGGGCTTTTAACTACCTCTAAACAGTCATTTTTTATGATCATGTACATTTCTACAAGAAAAAGTTACTTCTTTGCATTTCCTTCACAAACACTACTTTAGAAAATGAGTTATATCAAAATAAACTATGTTTCAATTGAAAATATGTATCCTCTTCAATGCAATAAAAAAATTATCTCATTTTATTAATGTATTTCTCAATGTAATCAAAAAAGAAACTTAGGTTCCTCTAAAATGCAAAAATACTTCTTTGTAGAATCAATGTTGGTCTAAATTGTCATGTGGAGAGAAAGAAGCAAGCTGAGTAATGGTTGCATGAGGTAAATATAATACCATGTCATAATTGAGAATGCTTCTCATTCATCCTAGATCTCTCCTATAAACCATTACTATAGAAAGCATTTAGACAATTATGCACAGATAAGAATTATGCACAAGTCTCTTCATTATTCCTCAAGTGAATAATATAATCCACATAATTTTTCTCTTCCACTGATATTTGAGAAGTATAGGAAGTTCCTACTCAATAGGCATAATAGTATGTTTCTCACAACAAATAATTTGTTGTGTGAAACCAATATTAGTTTTTATGGAATATTTTCATGCACAAAATATGTGTACAAATATTTGACACATAACAACTAATTAATCAACTCCCAATAAAGCTTAACTCATGAGTGAGTGTGAACACTTGCTCCAAAAAGATATAACACCTTAGTCTATATAGTATAAATATTGTGCATAAGGGATTGTACATATGAAGTGGAGGAACTATTCACAAGAGGTGTATTTATCACTGAAGGTTATTGAATTACAATTCTAGGTTGTGCTCACTAAGCTGGACCCACTATAGATGTAACAACATTATTAATTGGAGGAGTTAAGATTAACCATTATTTTTTTTAGAGTTCTTGTTGAAGAATAGTGATGAAGTTATCTTGTATATCCATATGTTTGGAAATAAAATCTTATTATTTTTTCTTCAACGATCTCCATAAATCTGTTGGTGAATTTACCATTCTATTTTGGAAGGTAGGAAAACAAGTTTCTATATATTTTGAACCTTTGAAGAATGTTAATCTAAAAAATATTTAAAAAATTAAATTCAAAACAAATATGATATTTTGGAACTAAAATATAAGCACAAATAGAAAAAGGATATAAACCTTAAGAATGTCTAGGGTTAAGGTTTTTTGAATTAGGGTTGTGCAAAAATGTAAATTATATTTAAATAAATTAAACCCTAATGCGAGATTGATTTATTGAGCTATATTATGCCAAAAAATTATAAAAATTGAAGTTTGTAACCCTTAGTTAGTTCACAAAAAAATGGAGAATGCAAACTGGGGTTTTAAGCAATATTCAAAGTAAGTCACATTCACCAAATGTTTTAACCTTTTAGGGTTTTAATAGTTTAAATCCTAAGTTTGATTAAAGGTATGAGTAGTATAAAATAATGAAATGATATGAAATAAATAAAAAATAATTTTTTATAGAATTTGATTTGCTTTGACTTTCTAAAAATATTAATAAATATGTGCAAATGAAGACTTATATAAAAAATCCCTGATAGGGAAGATCTATGTGCTAAAAACTAGGATAAAAATAGGCCTGAGTGTCTTCAATAGGATCCCTATGTCATATGATCTCTTAGATAGTAGTGAAATAATTAGACAATAACACCATGTGACTCTAGTATCCTAAAAATAGTTCAAGTGTCCTCTGTACAAGACTATTCCTAAATTACGAGTACACATGCACCTATGTTTTTGGGTTCTATTCCTACATTCACAAAGTCTAAAACTATGTATTGTGCCTCTATTATTTAATTTATAATGTAAACCCTAAACCTCATTAAAATTAAATCATGAGTTTAAAATGTGTGTTTGTTAGTAGGATAGGTTAGACATCCTCAACACCCCGTTATGAAGAGAGTTGCCTACATGCCAATACTTTGATGAGGGATCAATCCCAATTTAATTCTACCCACCTAAATGTTGGTGAAAGTGAAAGTGATGATAGAATGATAGTGGTTTTTAATTCCTTGAGTGTGATTGAGATTATAAATCTTGAAAATTTTGGCTTAGGGAAGCTATAGATGGTAGTATGTAGAAGTAGGGTAAAATGGCAATTAATAACCTTGATTTTTATCTACTTGTTTTTTATTTGAATCATTATTTTGCATATATTTTCCATATATTGGATAGATGTCTAAACTTTAGGTATTTATAATAATTTTTAGTTTGTGTAGATAATAAAATGTGCTTATATCAACCTTAAGAGGGTTTAACTTTTGAAAATATATCCATTCAGAAGAGTTAAGACAAGGGACACGAGATCCATGTTGTTGACACTAGTGCCATGTGGCTTTAGTGTACTTAATGTGGTGATAATGTCCATTTGGTAGGTTGTAGGGAATGAAGGGATAGTATCTAGGAATGAATGTTTAAAATTGTGTTTTAATTGACTCAGGATGTCAAGGGTCTGCACAAAGGCTAGAAAAGTGTGAAATAAGGATCTATGAAAGGTCTAGGGCTAAGATGGGAATATGATGTCTAAATTAACATTCTTAGCACTCAAATACCACTTTTATATGATTACACCATCAAATTTACGTGGCCATACACCTTATTAGTTGTATAAAGAATGATGATATTTAATTTTTTCTCATCTTTATTTAAAAAATTAAATTAATTTAGTAGTTTCAATTATCCAAGGGGATAACTCAACCCTCATTGTAGTAATATCCTCCAAAATATTATAAAATATTGATGTTGCATTATGTACATCTATATCTATCTGTATGGGAACATGTACTATTTGTTATTATTCCCTTATTCTAAATCTTGCTTAATCTCTTTACTAGCCATTTTGGCTACCTTATGAAGCTTGACCAAAGCATCCTTGTGGGTTTCAAAATATGATTTAAAGTACTCAATGTAGGAGGACTTCCATAATTTTGTGTTCTTTCTCTTAGATAGGGTGAATACTTCTTGTATTTCTTCCATATTCACCCCCTTCTAACCTCATCTTCAATTTTCCTCTTCTTTACCATTTGTATACTCCCTATGGATTTATCAAATAAAGAGCTCATTATGGACAATTCTATAATTGTAAGATTAGGTTGTTGATAAGACTATGATTTCATATCATGTTACCATTATGGGAGGACCAATTCAATTTTTCCTATTGGTTATGTGTCTGAACTATAGTCTCAACCAATAATTCTCCTAATTACTAATTCAAGGCCTCATCAAGTAACTATTTAGGAAAGAAAGGATATATTATCTTAGACTAATCCAACCCACCATATTAAGGTAGTGGGTGGAGTGTACACACTGATTTCTTCTTTCTAGCTTTATTCAATGTTACTAAAATGGTGTCTTGAGAAAAATTAGGGGGAAGAACTGGTAAACCTAATTGAGTAGATCATACATGTAGTTTTGGGATTGAAATTACTCCCTTGACTTTATTGGTTTCCTTATTTGTAGTCTTTAGGGTATTGGGATAGTGGTGGAAGTAAACATAATAAAAACTAGAGGAATGGACACATAAGACACAATTGGAATAGGAATTACTAGGGAAATAGAAATAATAGAGGTAAAAGAAGAAACATCTACCTTTAAAACAACCAAAAATAGTTAGACACTAGGGTCAGAATAAAAAACTCTAATTTAGGCACCAAAAGGGGAGGAAAACCACTATGATTAAGGGACATAAACTCAAATGAACCAATAGGCAAAGGGGAAACAAAAGACATAGTGGGAGTAGTAGAAACCAAAAGGGCACCTAATTTTTTTTTATGTAGTTGTGATTTTACCTTGGTGTTTTAGAGCCTTAAAAATTTATCTCTTTGAAGTTCCTCCTCCTCATTTATGGATTCATGTCTAGTTGCCTCTCTTCATGGCCCTTCTATTGATAGTGAATTAATAGATAGAATTTTTGGAGGGAGGTGAACCCTTAGCTTCCTCTTGTAATAGATAGTGACTTTCTTAGCTATGGAATATGCCTCTTATGTGGTTGAGGTAAACACAAGAGTATTCTTCTGTATTTATGTAAAAATTGACTGAGCATGTCTTTTTGAATTTATAAAGAATCAAGATAAATTATACCATCATGTGCTCCCCCAAGTGAAGTATTAAGTACTATAGGCTCTTTCTTTAAATTTTTTAATTCTATAGGGGATGTATATGAAGGTTTCCCTTGCTATTTTAATGGCTTAAAAGGCATATTGAACTAAAATAATGAGTTATCCCATCCTCCTGTGGGTGGGAGTCTAGTGTGTGAATTTTCAATTGAGATAAAGGGCTCCCCTTGAATGAGTTTTAGGAGCTCCTCAGCCAACCTAATTATTTATGTTCTCTATTTGATCTGGGCATCATCCTTGGTATTGAGAAATAAGAAGTCATATTCATATGGCTCATGATGGTAAGGATTACCAAGGCATTTAATGTTCTTTCGTACTTGGCCATGAGTATCCCTATCCCTATGTGGTAGTGTGGCTAGTGAGTAGTACTCCATGTAATTTCCAACCTCACAAAAGTATTTGCAATTTACATAGCACATTATCCCAATCATGAGGTGATAGCCATGTAAGGATATATTATTCTTATTCATCATAATATATTCATCTATCCCCATCACAATTGGTAGGCAATCCCCTATTATTATACTTTATCTAGTACATATTTAGGGAGATGTAAGGGTGATACCTTGTGGGTTGTGACTATAATCATAGTGTAGTCTTGATATAATTAGTATTTTACACTGATCAACAATGTGTCTATAATGATTTTGGATACCATGGGTAATGGGGACTCATGAATGGACATATGCATCTAAAGGATACATCTTTCACAATGCATGTGATGTTTCAAGTATAAGCATATATGTGCATAAAGGAATACAAATCACTTAGATGATTTTTAATGAAGTTTGGAGTTGGGATACAAAGTGACCCATTATGTACATTAACTATGCTCAAAATAATATATAAAAGGTATAAAATCATAAATAAATTTCATCCTTAGGTCCTCTTATCCTTGTCCAATACTTTTTATCACAACCTTTCACTAATTACCTCACCTAAAACAAATGCCAACTCTAAGGTCATCAGTAAGTCCAGCAATGGAAACCACTAAAGGTAAAGGAATCCTATGTTAAGATAGTCATATAGAATATTTAATAGGGCCATCTTATTACGGATTCTCATCCTAAAATTAGTCACATGTACCAACTTCTCCTTCAAATTGATAGTCTCCTTGGGAACCATCCACTTGCTCAATGTTTTTTCAATTGATTTATCCTTCTTTCATGAAACTACCCTATGCAAGTAAAATATAGAATCTATGATGGTGAGATATAAATGAATTTTTAATTCATCCATTGAGATGAGATATATAGTGATCTTTTACTCTAAGTAGTCCAAGAATGTGCCTCCAATCACTTTACCAACAAAGAACAAATCTTGTATGAGATTTATTCACAACATGACCTCCATATTTATCACTACAAAGTGTAGTCTTTATAATTTAAATGGGAAGATTTCTATATCCAATTTTTGTTTAGATGGAGTCAAATTATCCTCATGAGTGTAAGCATCAAATTGGTGAATAACTGAGGTAATCATTGTTGAACACTAGTAGGTCAAAGATGGTATACTTATACTCTATTAAATCATTGATAGAGAATATAGATGGGGTTAGGACTCCTAAAAATGTCTTTGATGAGGATATAATTGTTAATTTATTGTGTTGACAAAATTCCAGTTTTTAATTTAGCAACTTGGATCTTTTGGATACACTATATGATTGAAACATAAGTAGCTAGGGCGTACTGGTAGGGAAGCAAGTGCATTTGAAGTTAGATTATTATCAATGAGCATGCCATTTTTTCATAATTAATTTTTATAAATTTGGAATTTAATTATATTTCATGTACCATTAATTTCCAACATCTATAAATTTGATTAATTTATTCAATTTGAACTTTTCTACTTTATTTGGCGGGTATGCCATGTAGGCAATGTTGATGTTTAAAAAGAGTGCCACATCATTGTATTTTTTAGATATTCCCTTCATCATTTATTTATATTTGTTTTAATATGACATGGGAGCTCTTGGTAGTCTATAGTAGGGATATTGTGTTAAAATAGTGGTTATCAAGTGAACAGATCTCCTGAACAAAATTTTCAAATAGTTTTGTTGAACAATTTATTCAAAGACCAAAATGATGAAAATGAAAATATAAAGAATTTTATATGAACACTTTTTACAAAAATAAGTTTTGAAAAATTTAACCAAACAGTTTTAATGAAGACTAGAATGAGTTCAAAAAAAGTTTCAAACAATTTATCTGAAGACCAAATCCTCCAAACACTTAAGTACCAAAATGCAATAATTCTAAACATCTACAGAGAAAATATCTGAATAAGAGTTCCAACCAAAACATTTTTATAAAAAATCTAAAGAGTAACTTCATGCCAAGGTTCATATATGTGTGAAATGTTAAAAATTCTTAAAGATAGAATTCTGAACAAAAAGTTTGAAGACCAAATTCTGTAAACCCTCAGACTTTATAATTTATGCATCTACCAAAAGCTATGCATAATCCTAAATTTTGAAATTTATTAATAGGTTTTTACAAATTAATAATACATGTTCATATATTTTTCAAATGAATAAGTTAGGTGAAACACATAAAGATTTATTTTTAGAAGACTTTCAAGATAGGCTTAGACTTTTTCAAAAATAAGTGGCTCCCTATTTTGACAAAAAGAATGGGGGTACGTTAGGTAAAATAAATGGTGACTTATAGGGGAAATAATATCAATAATTTTTGAACATAGAACCTTTGGTTATCATCTCTAGATCAAACATGAACCACATCATAAAATAACAATTGAATAAGACACATAAAAAAAGACTCCTAATAAACACATAAAACATACTTTCCTTGCTCATATCCTAGATATTTATGTGAGGAAGTGATTTCATTTGACCCTATTATGAGGATTTTAGTAGAGACTTGGAAAAACTATACGTTTCATTCTAGTTTCTAAGAAAACATATTTAAAAATTAGGGAAGCTCTAGCATTGTTTACTATTAGATAGACATTCATAGCCTTGATAGATGTACCATGGGTTCCTTGTCTTTCCTCCTATATTATTACATGATGCATGATACATTAACATTAACGACTGGATTTTTATTTAGGTTTTTTAGATCACTCTTTTTTTGGATGCATTGATCCTTGTTTCATTATTTATTTATTTTTATATAATATTGTTATAAGAAGGAAAGTAGAAACCATAGTGAGATGATAAATATGAAAGCATAACTCTCTTACAATATTGTCCCGATTATCTACACCCATGTCAATGGTTTTTTCCTTAAATGAGTATTAACATGAGAGGTGTATTTGATATAGTGAAAATAACAAAAAAATACAAATTTATGTGTAGTAATTAGAGCATCCTTTATATTTGTGATCGAAGCATTTATTGGTAGCATAGTCATGATAAATTTACTTATTTCATAACTAAATTTTGAAGGTCTTAAACATAAGTGTATAAATCCTATAAGTAAACCAATTTATGCACCTTTTCTTGGTGTGCTTTCCCATAAGCTGATCTTTTAATTTTTGAACATGTTATAAGAAGTCCAATGGATTGGACACTTGTTTGAGTACACTAGAGGAAGTCAATCAGATTACCATGGAATAAAGAAAAAAATCTAACCTAGAAATCAGGGAACTAAATTATGAAAACATGAAATATTGAAAATAAGAAACACTAACCTAATAAGTAGGGAATATAACTATAAAACATGTCACATCCTAATTTCCTCGCTAATCAAACTATTTTATTATATGTGGATATTTATAGTTGACACATTTGATTTGGCTATGTTTTAGTAAGATTTGAGATATACGTTGTTATAGGACTTTAGGATATTGCTTAGGATACATGTTTGCATTGATGTGAGTTAGCTGTAGTATATGTGTTTACATTATGAACATGTTGATGTGTTATTTTAGTTATATTTCATGATGTATGTGTATCATGTTGATCTAGTATAACTACCTATTTATTTTTAGGTTAATGTAGGAGAACTCATTCCTTAGAGCATGATAGAGGGAGAGCATCATCAAAGAGGGTGATGTAGATGGAGATGTCAGAGGATGAAAAATAAACTAATGAGAACCCTACACACACCATAGTAGTTAGAACATGTTAGAATGCATAATGAAATGGGAAACATAGTGTGTTTATTACTGCTTGCATTAGATAGTTGTTACTCATGAATTTTTTGTATAGTTTAAATGATTTATGAAACTCATTAACATGTGTGATCATTAAATGATAAGTATAAATGTGATTCACTTAGTTAATTTAATTATGTATTATTAATTTATGAAATTATCATTACAATTTCATGGAAATAGAGGATGATAATTAAATTAAGAAAATTATAAATTTTATAATTAATAAATAAAAGTTAAAAATTGCAATAGAGAGGAAAAAATGGACAAGATGAAAGAAATAAAAAATAAAAATAAAAATAAAAATGAAGGAATTACATTAAATAATTACAAAAACCATGAAAAATAAATGAAAAAATGAAAAAAAGAGAAAAAACTCTTAAAAAAAGACTATGCCCTTCTTATTTATCATGAAGTATGAAAAAAAGGTAACACAAGGAGAAGGTGAATAAAAAATGTGGCCCTCAAAGGATTCAAAGAAGAAAAGAGGTGTTAGTGGAAAATTGAGAGAAAACAAAGACAACCAATGGACTGCCAGGTTGGTGTTTAGACTCTTGATAAAAACTTGATTTTGTGTGTTTAGATAATCAATTATCATTGAATGAATTTGGAAAAGAATTATTAAATTATGTGTTTCATGTAAGGGAAGTTATACAGAATCAGACATAGGCATCAACCTATATACTTTTATTTAGTAGAGAATAAAAATAAAGATATATGGTTATTAAATATGCAAACCAATTAGATTTATAAATTAATTCCTACCTGTATACAGCCTAGACATCCCATAGAAAATATTTTAATAAACCAAACTAGTCAAATTTCATAAGGTATACACTTATAAAGGTGTGAACCTGCATGCTCACTTTGAGTTGATTGGATTTTATATATATACGTCGGTAGAATGATTGGTGTGACCATAAACCCAAAAGATGTATTTGTATAAAATATATTTGTACAATATATAAATGAATAATATTCTTAAGTTTGAATAATATATATATATATATATATATATATATTTATACAACAAAAGCATCGACCTATTTAAGGACATAAAGATATTATGCATTATTATCAATACATTTGTATAAAGACTTGTCTTTTTCCACTAGATCGACTTGTAATGAGCTTCATGGATACAAGGCATAAACTGTAGGAGATATAAATCTATAAAATACTTTATTCCAATGTAGTGACTTAAAATTACAAGTGTAGTGACTTAAATTACAAATTCAATGACTTAAATTACAAGTGTAATGGCTTATAGTATGGAAGCAACAATTTAATTATCCTTGTAGCGGTTTAAATTAAATACAATGAGCTACACTAAAAAAGAGTGATCTGCATATGGAAACTTGGTTTTATTATGCAAAAGAGTGAATTTTGTTTATGCAAGTGAGGGTCATTATTTTTCCCAAATGAGCTATATATAATAATATGCAGTGATCCATATAGTAATAAAACAATGGTAAAACAAAGCAGTGATCCTTTAGTAATGGTGTTAAACCTTCAATGGATATGGATATGTTTTAAATTATGGATTAGATCTAATAGTTTGATATTTGATCTAATATTATTGCTAATGTTCTAAAGAAAACATACTGGATTAGATCTTATAACAACCATACTAGCAAAAATTTTGGTATTTTGTGTTTTTTTTAGATCTTATAAGCTTGCATTAAACTAATATCTATATTATTCTAATGAATTAAACATATATCCCTCAGAGTTTCTACTAGTATCTATTCTATTACTATCAGATATAATAGTGAATAACCTATTATATGTTAGATTAAATATATTAAATGGGTGTGATACCATGTTTAACTTGGGAATGACAAGTATGTTATTATGGATTATTGGTCTTAGAAATTATAACATTAAATATGTTTATTATGCAAGTGTGTATATTTCCTATGTATATTATATATACATGTTCACCAAGTGTGTATTTGGTAGCTTATTAAGTTTTAGTTATGATGATTTGAGAATACTTATGACTGATCCATATGAGTACTTAACATATACACCATACATACATACTGTTGACTAGTAAACATAGCATAACATATAATATAACTTGAAATATTAGACATCTTATTGACTGATACACACCATATGTTATGCATATGTTACATATATAAAATATATTGTTATTTTGATATGTCAGTATACATATATATATATACTTTATTATCTCTTTACTAATAAAGATTGTAATGTGGTGTGTAAAATACCCTATCAAGTAAATATTATCATGTAAAGTACCCATGTTATATTTAATATATTATCATATATATATTTTTATAAATATTATTAGTTAATAGGAATAATGTATTGGTTCCACTATGCAGTTACTACACTTGTAGGCCATATATATAATTATGGGTGAGTATATTGTAACATAGTTCCATTATACCATTTGAGAATTATTGGTTAGTGAATTTTATAATGAAATATTGTGATCTTGGGTATAATATCTATTATGGGTTTAGTAATATGTACGAGGGTGTGTGCATAGATAAAATATGAATATAAATCAATTAGGATGTGAGTCTATTACATAGTTTTGACTAGTATATTATCATAATTTAAATGATTCATATATATGTGTACTTGATGAAATTATCATGTACCATATAGAGCAATTAATATATTTATGTCTACTAATATATAAACTAGATATGAAAGACTATATTGAATTGGAAACTTGTGTAGAAAGTTATGTACATTTTAAATGTTGAAATTTGTTTAGATAGAGGTAAAAACTATTAAGGAGAATTACATTTTAAGAATCCCTTGTCTTATATGGATTGTCAATATACTTCATGACTTGGGAAGTTTTAAATATTATTAAATCATATAGAGTTCTTGACTTAGAAATATAGTTGACCAGTGATATAGTATATCATTTGTGTACTTATATATGGTACATATTATGTCGTACACTTATGTGTATATAATAAACATATATATTCATGAACTTAGGAAACCATATGAAAATGGTCTCTTAGAAGAGTAATAAATTATTGAATTATGTTCATACAAGGTATAATTTAGCTAAGGGTTATCTAAATCTCTAAAAAGGATATGACTGCCTGTTAGTTTATATATATTCATCATTGAATACTTATGAACAGTTACATATTATGAGAGTTTTACTATGTACAAGTGTTTAGTCATGTATAGCATATAATAGTGCACTGAGATGTTCACTTATAAGTTATAGTAATATGTAATTTAAAAGGGTCTATCTAGGTGGTATAAACCCTTATCTTAGAATTGTAGAACTAGTTATTTGTAATTATGTAGTTGTGGTCATAAATAAAGAACTATGATATTATGGGATGTCATAGAATACTACAATATAAATGCATGTTATACCCAGATGGTGTATACTATAATTTCTATGTCTAAACTCACACCTATGTTTGATTGAATAAAAGTATGTGCATTGGCTATTTATATGAATAGCATGTCACATGATAATTATTAGGACTTTATGTATTTTTGCATATAAACCTTAAGAGTGTAACAACTGCTAGGATAAAACATTATGTGTTTCATGGAAATTGTGACTTGCTTTGTTATATCTAGTTACTCAAATAAAAACTTATGTTTCCGTGTATTTAAGACTAATTTTTTATGACTTATTGTGGAAAATTAGTAGGTATGTCTTAGAATATTAGACTAAAGTAATATGGGTTATCATAGAGTTTGGTATGATTGGAAGCTAATACTGGTAGTTGGAATCTATAGTTAAATGTGTATTTCACTTGAGTGGTATAAACTATAGTCATTATTTCTAGTATGGGATAGTTAATAATGTGCAATTCATTCATATGTTTGATGGAATAAATGTATGTTTTTTTATTACTCCTATGCTTAGCATGTTATGAGATATGATTGCTAGTAGGATGTAAATTATATGAATCTTTTGGTTATATTATGTTAACCAATATCACATTCTTGATACTAAGTAAGAAGTGAGATGGACTTCACTAGATTAATAGCATCACAATGTCAGATAAAGGCAATCTGATCAAGTGGTGTGTATGAATTTTGACTGATCTATAGATCACCATTATTTATTTATTATTTGAAAACTTTGTCCAAAGTAATGTTTAGTGAGACATTGTCATTTCATGAGTATTATTTAAAAGTTTGTATGATATCTTAAAATAGAATGGGTTTTCTATGATACATCACATGTTTAGTTTTTGAAATCATACATCACATAGATACTTGATTATTTCTCTGGATTCTTGAGATATCACTATCTACTCATCTATGAAGGGACGGATATTCCTTGATGGTATTAGTGTAGAGGATCATTAGTTTATGGTTGGTGTGGAAAAATTCTCAAATAATGCTCTCCTTCCCCATAACATTATTACTTTTGAGATGATACTTGAGATTGCCACAGATACTGGAGAGTCCAAAGAACTCATGCTCTAAGGAGCCATGTATCTTATTTATGTACATTATATTATATTATATTTATTATTGAGAACATTATTATGAATAATTTTAATTACCTATTTATTATGGATTGATAATAGTGGCTATGTATTGTACCAATAGTGATTGGTTAATTGTAATCACTTTCTATATTTATATTATTATATGTTTCATATGTTGATAGTGATCAGTGACTATTAGATGTCATGTGTTTATTTATAGTTATCACACTTATATTATTTTATATGATCACTACTTATATTCTCATGGTGTAATATATTTTTAGTATATATGTTTAATTAAAAAAAGAAAATTCACATATTTCTAGTTAGCTCCTAATGTGGTTTTTACATGTGTTATTAGAGATGTGGATAAAAAGCTAGGACCTAATGAGTCAATTAACACTAATTGCATCCTTCTATTTATCAAAAACGAGATTTGTGAATGTGTGTGTTACATTGAGTGTGTACCCTTAGGAGCATTCATAGCCTCTTAAAGTTGTTAAAGAGTTGGTTTTTTGAGTGTCTCAATGGTGATGGTTGTAAATGAGGTTTAGGAAGGTGGGTACATAGCATAGATATTGAGTTGTGAACAAGAGTTTCCTACCATATTTTTTTATCATTTATATCGAATACCTTCAGGATGATTACATTTTTACTTCTTAATCAAGTCACCCTCACCATTTATGTTTTGTGTTGTGAGCCTTTAGAAAAAATGGGATGCTTCTCACTTAAGTATATGTGATTTAACTTTATGTCTTATTTATACTAATCCTAAGAGTGTGAAATCCTATAAGACCATTTTTGGTTTGGTACCACCTAATGTGGTGGAAATTTTATTGTAGTAGTGGTTAGATTTTTTGGTTTGGAATTCCTTTGTGTTAGGAGTTTGTTTATGTGGATTAGGAAGAAGTGTCATCTCTCATAGTAGGTATAAAGTTGAGTTATCACTCCCTCACTTTCCTTTGACATAATTATAAACCCTTGAAAGGATTCTTATTATTGTGATGTTGAAACTTGTTTCTAAAATGTTGTTTTAGAACCATATTCCTTGGAGTTCATGAAATAGTGTCTTCTACTTCTAGTTAAGAGAGAAGCTGTAGGATTGGATGATTGATGCATTGGAGATGTTAATATTTTTCTTTTCAATTATGGAAATAAGTTGTGATACTACACTTACAAGTTTGGTAAGTGAATAGTGATTTGGCAAATTGAGTTTAGGTGTTCTCTTTTTACCATGTGAGGGTATTTAAGAGTTTTTTTATTGAGATGTTAGTTCTCTAATTTACACTGATGACTTTTTAGAGTTGTACTTTCTAGTGCTATGTTATCTAAAAATTGTCAACCTAGACCACATGGAGTGGCAAACCTTGAATTAATATAAATTTTAGATTATGATTTATAATTTGATTATATTGATATTATTTTCTTTTTATTAAATCATGTTGTTTTGAAGATTTATTTATGTATCTTTCATTGAAAGTGAGTAGGATATAGGTTGTGCAAAACATCTTGTTAGTCTAAAAGGGTTGAGATAAACTTTTAACTTGTTTTGAACTAGTCGAGTAAGTAAGGAGACATTGACTCACTTGTTTATGAATATAACACTATAGGTTAAGTTGTGAAATATGTTATTAGTTATGTTTGACTAGTGAAAAATGAATACAATTATGGAATTATTGTATGATTTTAATTATATATAATTTGGTACATCTAGAATTATTTAGCATACAATATTTATTTATATGATATGTTAGTATAGAATTATGATTCATTGAACCTTGTGCACATTTTGGAGATCATTAGGTCATAGAGAACTAAAGGAAGAGTGGTGAATTAGGAACGTGAGATGGGAGTGGATCTTATTTAGTCTCACATTGACTTAGTAGTTACTAAATTTGGATATGACAAGGGGAGCTTGTTGAATATATGATTTGATAGATGGACTTATCAAATTTACTAAGTTAGGATCTAATAGGGGGAACTTATTGAATCTAGGATTTGGTAGACTGACTTGTCAAATTCAATCATATGGCTATACACATGTATAATATGGAATGGGTATCCCTTAATTTTGAAATGTATTATGCATTGGAAATTTAGTATGTATAGTTCCCATTCATCATCATACTTGCCTAGAAGCTATATGGAGTAGTGGAAGTACTAACATGCTATACCTACCCAATGCTATACAAAGTAGTGAGAATATTAACTTATATATATATATATATATATGTATGTATGTATTTATGTATGTATACACACACACACATATATATCTATATATATATATATATGTATATATATGTATATACATATATATATGTGTGTGTGTATATATATATATATATATAATTTTTACTAGGATACCTAAATAATTTTACTTGAAATGAGAAAAACACTCTCTAGATTAGAGAGATGTGTAGAGGGGGATGGAAGGTTTTGAGAAACTCTCCTTTGCTATTTGTTTTGACTTTAGGATGATTTCATGTGCTTTTAGGAAGTCAATGAAACTTTCATTAGGATATGTGGGGCCCTTCAAGGTATCAAAAGTGTTCAATCTTATAGTATATAGGCATGTATTCTAGTTTTAGACCCTACGATGGTCATGATACAATAAATTAGAGTGAGACTCAAAAACTTTGTTTTCATAATAAGGAAAT
This sequence comes from Torreya grandis, assembly GCA_037957365.1. Taxonomy (NCBI): domain Eukaryota; kingdom Viridiplantae; phylum Streptophyta; class Pinopsida; order Cupressales; family Taxaceae; genus Torreya; species Torreya grandis. Next base: position 217,399 of record JARHVA010007237.1, on the reverse strand, counting down.
GTCATAGTGTAGGGTCTTTCTAGACCAATACTCTGAGAATAGTGCTACTTGGGAGAAGTATGATAAAAACTAGAGGTAATTTCTAATTTTTTTTACTTAATTTTATACTAGATAATATGGTATTTCTATGTTGAATAAAGAACTTGTGTGGAATATGAGTCATTCAGGACAATGATTAGATTTAGAGGTGAAGTATGTTACATCTCAATTTACTCGCTAAGTAAACTATTTGATTATTTGTGGATATTTATAGTTGACATATTTGGTTTAGATATTTTTGAATAAGTATTGAGATATATGATGATATAGGATAGTAGGATATTTCTTATGTTATATGTTAGCATTCCTATGAGTTAGTTATAGTGTATGTGTTTACATTATGAACATGTTGATGTGTTATTTTAGTTATATTTTATGATATATGTATATCATGTTGATATGGTCTAACTACCTATTTTTGTGAAGTTGATGCAGGAGAAATCATCTCTTAAAGTGTGATAGAGGGAGAGCATCATCAAAGAGGGTGACATAGAGGGAGATGTTGAAAGATGACATAGAAACTGTCAAGAACCATACACACACCACAACAGTTAGCACATATTAGAATGCATAATGAAATAGGTAACATAGTGTGTTTATTATTTCTTTCATTAGATAGTTATTGATCATGAATTTCTGGTATAGTTTAAATGATTTATAAAACTAATTAACATGTGTGATCATTAAATACTAAGTAAAAATGTGATTTTCTTAGTAAAATTAATTATAGATTATTAATGTATGAAATTATCATTAAAATTCCATGGCAATAGAGGATGTTAATTAAATTAAGAAAATTATGATTTTTTATAATTGATAAATAGAAGTTCAAAATTACTTTTAGAGAGGAAAAAATAGAAAAGATGAAGGAAATAAAAAACAATTTAAAAAAAAAAAATTAGTCTAAAAATAAGAAAAATAAAAAGGAAGGCATTACATAAAATAATAACAAAAAACATGAAAAAAAGAAAAAAAAAAAGAGAAAAATATCTTAGAAAATGAGTACGCCCTTCTTATTTATCATGGAATATGAAAAAAGGTAACATAAGGAGAAAGTGAATAAAAAGCATGGCACTCAGAGGATTCAGAGAAGAAAAGAGGTGTTAGTGGAGAATTGAGAGAAAAAAATACAATCAATGGATAGCCACGTTGGTGTTTTGACTCTTGATAAAACCTTAATTTTTTGTGTTTAGATAATCAATTGTCATTGAATGAATTTGGAAAAAAATGATTAAATTAGGTGTTTCATGTAAGGGAAGTTATGCATAATTTGACATAGGCATCGACCTATATAATTTTATTTAATAGAGAATAAAAATAAGGATATCTAGTTATTGAATATGTAAACTAATTGGATTTATCAATTAATTTCCTTCTTGTATAAAACCTAGACATCCCATATAAAAGCTTTAACTACAACAAACTAAGTGACTTCCATAAGGTATACATTTTTAGAGGCTCAATTTGCATGTTCACTTTGAGTGGATTGGATTTTATATATATAATTTAGTATAATGATTAGTGTGGTTGTAAACACAATATATGTATTTGTATAAAATATATCTATATAATATATATATATATATATATATATATATAACTAAATAATATTTATAAGTTTGAATAAAATATATATTTATATAGTAGAAGCATCGACATGTTTAGGGACATAAAACTAGTATGCATTATTATCAATACATTTGTATAAAGACTTGCCTTTTTCCACCAAATCAACTTATAATGAGTTGCATGGATATAGAAAATAAATTATAGGAGGTCTAAGTCTAGAAAATACTTTATTCCAAGGAAACAACTTAAAACTAAAGGTGTAGTGACTTAAATTACAAGTGTAGCAACTTAGAATATAAGTGCAATAACTTATAGTATGGAAGCAACAATTTAATTAGACTTGCAATATCCTAAACAAAATGTAGTGTGTTGCATTAAAAAAGGGCGATATCCATATGGAAACTTGGTATTTATAATTACCTTAGAACCTAGATTAGTCAACCTTTGTTTTATTATGTAAAAGAGCAAACTCAAATTATGCAAGATACAATGCTATTATTTTTCCTAGCTAAGCTAAATCTAAGATTATGCAGTGACTTATTTATAAATATGCAATGATCCATAAAGTAGTAAAACAATGATAAAATAAAGCAACAATTCTGTAGTAATGGTTTTAAAACTTCAATGGTTATCGATATGTTTGAATTTATAGATTAGATCTAATAGTTTGAAATTTGATCTAATAGTATCGCTAATGTTCTACAAAATGCATAATGGATTATATCTTACAAAAATGATAATATCAAAAAATTTGGTATTATGTGCTTTTTCAAATCTTATAGCTTTGCATTAAACTGATATCTATATTAATCTAATGAATTAAACATATACTCCTCAGAGTTTCTACTAGTATTTATTCTATTATTATCATATATAATAGTGAATAACCCATTATATCTTAGACTAAAAATATTAAATGTGTGTGATACCACATTTAACTTGGGAATGACAAGTATGTTTTTATTGATTATTAGTCTTAGGAATTATAACATTAAATATGTTTATTACACAAGTGTGTATATTTCCTATGTATGTAATATATACATGTTCACTCAGTGTGTATTTAGTAGCTTATTAAGTTTTAGCTATGGTGATTTGAGAATACTTTTGACTGATCCATAGGAGTAATTAACATATACATCATACATACATACTCTTGACTGGTAAACATAACATAACATATAATATAACTTAAAATATCAAATAACTTATTGACTGATACACACCATATGTTATGTATATAGAATATATTATTATTTTGATATGATAGTATACATATATATACTTTGATATATATTTATTGATAAAGATTGTAATGTGGTGTGGTAAAAACTTATCATGTAAAGATTGTCATATAAGGTACCCATGTTATATTGATTATATTATCATATATACTTTGTTATCAATATTGTTATTTTTTGATAATAATATCCTAGTTCCATTAAGTGGTTACTATATTTGTGGGCCATATATAGTTAAGGGTGAGTATACAATAACATAGTTTCCTTATAACTTCTAAGAATTATTGGTTAGTGAATTGCATATTCAGTTGTTGTAAACTTGGGTATAATATGTATTATGGGTGTACTAATATGTAAGAGGGCATGTGCATAGATAGCATATGAATATAAATGCATTGAGGTGTGAGTCTATTGGATAGTTTTGACTAATATATTTTCATATTTTTAATTATTCATATATCTATGTACTTGATGAAATTATTATGTAGCATATAGAATAATTAGTATATTATCATCTACTCATATGCAAACTAGATACAAAATATTATGTTGACTTAGAAATTTGTGTATGAAATTATGTATGTTTTAAATGTGGAAATTTGTCTAGATAGAGATAAAAACTATGAAGGAGAATTACATTATAATAATCCCTTATCTTATAAATATTTTCAATATACTTTGTGAATTAGGAAGTTATAAGTATTGTTAAATCATATGGAGTTCTTGACTTAGAAATATAGCTGACCAGTGATATAGTATATCATTTGTATACTTATATATGGTACATATTATGTTGTATGCTTATACATATATAGAAAACATATGTATTCATGAACTTAGGAAACCATATGAAAACAAACTCCTAGAATAGTAATAAATTTTTGAATTATGTTCATACAAGGTATAATTTGGCTGTGAGTTATCTGACTCTGTAAAAAAGCTATGACTAACTATTAGTTTATATATATTCAACATTTTATACTTATGTGTAGGTACATATTATGAGAGTGTTAATATGTATAAGTATTTAGTCATATATATCATATAATAGTTCATCGAGATGTGTGCCTATAAGTCATAATAGTATGCAGTCTAGACAATAGGGTCTACTTGGGTGGTATAAGCCCATACTTGTTGGATTATTATTTATGATTATGAGTCATTTTTTTCTTGTAATTTTATTGTAATTGTGTATTTGTGTTCATAAGCAAATAACTATGATATTATGAGATGTTATGGAATAATATAGTATAAATTTATGTTACACCTGAGTGGTGCATACTATAATTTTTATGTCTAGACTAATACCTATGTTTGAATGATTAAATATATGTGTGTTAGTTATTTCTATGAATAACATGTTTTGTGATAGTTATTAGGAATTTATGTATGCATGTATAAAAACCTTGAGAGTGTAATGAATGCTAGGATAGAATATTATGTGTTTTGTGAAAACTATGACTTATTTTGTTATATCTATTTGATCGAATAGAAGATTATGTTTCCATGTATTTAAAACTATGTTTTTATGACTAATTTTAGAAAATTTGTAGTTATGTCTTAGAATTTTAGACTATGGTAATATGGGTTATCATAGGGTGTAGTATGATAGAAAATAATAGTGGTGGTTAAAATCTACAGTAAAATGTGTATTTTACCTAGGTGGCACAAACTATAATCATTATTTCTAGTATGTGATAAATAATAATGTGAGATTAATTCATATGTTTGATGGAATAAATGTATGATTTTTTATTACTCCTATGATTAGTATGTTATGAGATATTATTGTTGATAGAATTTAAATTATATGAATCTTTTAATTATATTATGTTAACCAATCTCGCATTCTTGATACTGAGTAGGGATTCATATGCACTTCATTGGCTTACTAGCATCACAATGCCAGATGAAGGCAATCTAATCAAGTGGTGTGTATGAATTTTATCTAATCTATAAATCACCATTATTTATTTATTATTTGAAAACTTTATCCAAATTAATGTTTAGTGAGACATTGCCATTTCATAGTATGATTTATATGTTTGTGTGATATCTTGTAATATAACAAGTTTTGTATGATAAACTGCATGTTTAGTTTTAAAAATCATACAACACATGGGTACTTGCTTGCCTCTCTATATTCTCATGTCATCACTATATACTCATCCATGAATGGAGTGTCATTCCATGATAAGATTAGTGTGGATAATTTTTAGTCTGTGGTTGGTGTAGAAAAGCACTCAGATGATGTTCTCCCTCCCCAAAACAATAATACTTTTGAGATGACACTTGAGATTACCCAAGATGCTAGAGAGTTGAGGGAACTCATACTTCGAGGAGACAATAATCTTATTTATTTACATTATTTTATATTTTATTTATTATTGGAAACATTATCATGAAAAATTATAATTACCTATTTACTATTGATTCATAGTAGTGGTTGTGTATTGTACTAGCCATGGTTGGCTAATTGTAATTAGCTTTTATGTTTGTATTATGATGTGTTTCATATGTTGATAGTGATCAATGACTATTAGATATCATGAGATTATTTACAACTATCACACTTAGATTATTTTTTATAATCATTACTTATATTCTTGTGGTGTATTCTATTTATAATATATGTATTTAACTAAAAAAATCACATATTTCTAGTTAGCTCCCAACAAGGTTGTTACAAAGAGATTAAAATATCCTATAAAAGAAGTAAATATATTGTATTAAATTAGTAACTATATTATACTCCTAATTTTACCACAACATATATTTTCACTTAGGGACATCCATAGATGGTAAATTCATGAAGTAATGCTTTAAAAGTTGTCCATTAATGGATATTTCATATTGTTGCCTTAGAGGTCCTTGAAATGAAAAGCATTATTACCCAGGATCTTCAATATTTGATAAGGTCTAATATATAGTGGGGTAAAATTTTCATTTTATCCTTTCTTTTCATGGGATTTATCCCATAAAAGCACTAGGTCAGTTATTTTAAATGCTTTAAATTTTTATATTATGTCAAATAACCTTTTGACTGTGTCTTGATTTTTTTGAAATTCTGGAAGGCCTCAATCCTTGAGTCTTCCATATTTATTATATGTAGTAATCAATACTCCACCTTTTCACTTGGTTCCATGTACTCCTACATAAATAGATATGTTGACAATTTAAGCATGATTAATAAAATTGATTGTCATCCATACATTAGGAAGTAAGGTGAGGCCTTGAGAAATTGATTATATCTTGTTCAATCATCCCATAGTGCATACTTCAATAAATTTTATCAATATCAATTTATCTAGTGCTGACTTATTAATGGCATAAATCATGTTTTTATTTTTTGATTCAACTAAGCCATTTCCTTATGGGTAATGGTTGGATGATGACCTAATGTTGATTTGATTATCATGGACCCATTCAATAAATTTAGATAATTGGAATATTGTCTCATTATCACAAAATAGATAAATGGGGTACCAAATCTAGTTATGATATTTTCATCTAGAAAGTTGATTAAAAATTGGGCTCTTAAATGCTTTATAGCTACTACTTCAATCCATCATGTGCAATAGTATGTAGAAGTGAGTAAAAACTTGTGACTAGCTGAATAATTAGTTTAATGACCCCAATGAAGTCCAAGTCCCATTGAGTAAATGGTCTTATTTCAATAACAAGTTATAGAGGCATTGATGCACATACCTATTATTTTAGGACTTGGCATTCATGAAATGTTCTTATGTGAATATGTGCATCCTTGAAGATCGTTGGCCAATAGTAACCCATACTGAGGATTTTATGGGCCTTGGTATTTTCAGAGGGATTACTATTGCTTATATTATAGGTCAATTTTTTTTATAATTTCTTGATATTTTTTTTCTTTATATGCACCTCATAGAGATGCCTTCATAATTTCTTCTATAGAGGATCCCTTTTTTGATCATAAAGTGGGTCGCTTTGAGTCTCAAGGTTATCCTCTATTCTCTTTTGAATTCTATGGAGAGTGTACCTATGAGTAAGTATTGAATAATTTTAGTATACTAGTCTCATTTATATACTTGGTTTTCATAAACCTCTTCAATAGTGATGCATAGGTCAGGCTCAGTCATGAGCTAAATGATGCTTCTAACTCTTACAATCTTGGCAAGCTTGATTTCTATGTCAAACTCCCATAATTTTTCCATCCACTTTCCTCTGTGTTCTCTTAATTCATTTATCTCCCAAAGTGAGCTTAATAGCAGGATCCAAAATAACTATTTTGAATAATTTGGACTTATACAAACTAAAGTGAAGTGGAAAAAAATTTCTCCAAAAATAATTTTCTTATGTTCCAAATAAAATGGACTATTTCAAACCATTTGGGTATAGATAATTTTGAATGAATTGGATTATTTTGATTAATTTGGACTTATACCCACCAAAGTGGAGTGGATAAAATTTTCTTTAAAAAATAAATTTCTTATATTCCAAATAAATTGGAGTGTTTCAAACCATTTGGGCATATATCATTTTGTATAAATTAGGCCATTTTAAATAATATAGACTTATACCCACTAAAGTGTAGTGAAGAGATTTTTCTCCAAAAATAAATTTGTTATATTTGAAATAAATTAGACTATTTCAAAGCATTTGGGCATATATTATTTTTAATAAATAGGTCTATTTTGAATATTTTAGACTTATACCTATAAAATGGAGTGAAGAAGATTTTTTCCAAAAATAAATTCTGTGTATTACAATAAACTAGACTATTTCAAATTTATTTGAGCATAGATCATTTCAATTAAATTGGGCTAGTTTAAATAGTTTGAAATTATACCCACTAAAGTAGATTGGAGAATATTGTCTTCATAAATATGTTTTCTGTATTCCAAATAAATTAAATTATTTCAAACCGTTTTGGAGCTAATAATTTTGAATAGATTGGACTATTTCAAACTTGTGGTACCCTTTTGGGCCTTCATGCCAATCATTGATCCTTTGAATTACCTTTCAATGCTAGGACATGTGGCACTATTTGAGTAGCCAAATTATGGATGAAAACATATTAAGCAATCTATCTCGTCTACATAATAAAATATCTTGACAGTTGTTTGTTGTTCATTAGGAAGATATTCATGAGCAAGTGTCAATATACTAATGGATCAACTTGGGTAATTTTAAGATAAATAAATGGATTATCCACTTGGAAGGGGATTATATATTAAACTTTGACCTAATTTAATACTTTCAAGGAATCTCAAACTATAAATCAAATTGCACTTAACTAAATCAAAGTAATTCTAAATTAGAATCGATTAATTTGAAATTAATTAAACTATATTTTAAATAATTTAGAATTGATTTGTATGAAATTGATGATAATGTTTATTACTAGAATTATGGTTTATAATTAATAAATACACTTGAAAGAATCATAATCTAGCTAAGTTATAGCTTTATAAACACTAGTTCACAGCTACTGGCATGGATTTTTTTATTTCTCCCAAGAATGTGATGATAAATGTCATTTTGAATCTCCAATCCTTTTCATACTTTTTTATTTCATTTCCAGTGTATTTAATTGATGTAACATAATTCATTTTAAATTTTTGTTTTGTAACACAATTCTGAGAATTATAATTAATGAACAACGAGTTGGAAATTGAATAATCATCTCTAAAGGTCCCTTTAAAAATAACTTCATCCAAATTTTTATGTCTATATTGAATGATTTAGAATATATTTTCCCCCCCAAAAAAATTAAATTTGAACTTGTGTAACCCATGACTTGAATGAGTATCCTCAAATGATTATCCTCTATTGTTGACTAAATGCCAATGTGAGAAAAAGACTACACTGCCACCTTCAAAATTTATTTGAAATTATCTCGAATGTAGTATGACATATTTTCTATTTTATAATCTTATTTTTTAATTTTATAATGCATTTTCATATCTTTTATTTTGTTCACAACAAATAATAAGTCATCCAACCCCAAAATCAATAGTTTTTTACAAGTCAGTTTTAGCTCCTCCTTTGAAATGTCTTCAATTTAAAAAAAATAAATGAATCATTTATTAATAATATTATATTATAAGAAATATAACATGGAAATTTTCTAATAAAATGTTTTACATGTTACTAAATTTGTTGTTGATGCACTTTTGATTTGAATTTCTTATTTTAACATAAAAACATAATGTATTTCATTTGATTCAATTTATTTCTTGCATTTCCTTAAATCTTATTAATATTCATATAAACACATATAAAAATAACTACATGCTCAGGCACATTGTAACTACACTCATTGTACATGGATGTACAATTTTTATTGCCAGTTTTGTAGCATACATATGCATATAAATGTTCATATTGAATCCTTATAACGTGACCATGACTTTATCATATTCTGAAATAGTCCTATTTTGCCATAACTCATTTCTCATCGATGTTGATAATAATTTAACATTGATCAACCAACACCTATATTCTTGCATTGATGAAAGTATAAATTGTTCCTATGTATACCAATACATAATTATATGTTTATATATCCCATCACAACAAACAAAATAAGATTTACTCTTCTAAGCCATAGTTCACTATCACTAAATTCAAATGAATATACACCTTAATAGTTGAACCCCCTTTATATACTTCCAACAAGATACATAAAATTAATTTATTTTTAAATCAATAGCAATATAATTATTTCTAGCACAATATACTTTATTATTTTTTATTGATAAAGAACACATGGATACTCTGAATCAAAATTTATTGTATTGAAGACATAGTATAGTATATATTGAGTTATTTTAAATGGGGTAAATTAAAAATGTAAACAACATTGTAATGGTTAAATTAAACATGTAAACAAAATTTTAGTAGGTAGATACAACCACATTAAATTATACAAAACAATAAAATGAACCACACTTCTAAATCCCAAGCTAATGCAAGTCTATATTTTATTGTCTTCTAAAATCTCTTGTCCATGAAGAAAAATTCAATGGTAATGTGTTTAAATAAATAAAGATAATTCATATATTCTATACTTGCATGAAATTGTATAATTACACATTTATTGAAATGGATTTTCACCTTTTTTTGGCTTTTTTAGTTTGTATGGGTGCACTCTTTCATTAAAACTTTAGTTCTTTATTCCCTACAATGTATTATATAATGTAGTAAATAAAAATTCTCATCATCAATTTAATTGATATTTATATTTTAAAAATGTGTCTTTTTGTAGAGTTTTACCTTATTTTTTTTTTCATGGAGGCATCAACTTGTAGAGACGTGTCATGGGTTGTTGTGTTGTAGACATAAAGTTCTAGAGATACATTGTGAACTATTTTAATTGAGACATAAATAGATGAAGAAATATTCTATCAATATTATGAATCATTGATAAATAAAAAATTATATAATTGAAAAAATATGCATGATATCATCTTACCTTCTTCAACTTACAATGTGTCATGTTCATTGATATGATCTTCTATTATTATTGTCTCTTCACTTGCATGCAATGCCATTATTGCTACACACTAAAAGATTGTTAAGTTATTAGGTTTGAAATATAAAGCATACACACTGAAAGATTGCTAAGATGTTATATTTAGAAAATGAAGAATGATTTTAAAATAAATTAAAAATGTTATGCACCTAGTACTGATAGAAGAGGTTGTTATTGTATTGGTTGCTTTGCATTTGTCAAACAATTTTGAAATTGAAAATTAAAAATTGTTTGTTCTTCAGTTTCTGTAATGCAAGATAAATTTATTTGTAATTTTGTACAAGCACACACTAATCCATCTCCATATATACCCCTAACATGTCACATGCATATAAATTATTGAAATTGGAGATAATTTTCTCCCAAAAGATGTTATCTAGTTCATTTTTGAATGGCCTTCCTATTTTATGTAAACTAATCATTTTAAATATTGGTACATCTTTGTATATGTCAAAACCTTCCTCTAATCTACTTTGTTGTGAATGGAGGTTAAAACCTTACAGCTAAAAATGAGTGGGATCCTAAAAAATTTTGATACATGTAATATGTGTCCAATCATATCCATTACTATCTAGACCCCATAGTATGAAACTTGTATCTTGCATGGAATGGAAATCACCAACATGCATATTATTGAGAGATGTCTGAATGCTATAAAAATGTTCTAGTTTGAGGATGATGAATACATTAAAGGTCCCAAAAATAACTTTATCAATCAATGCCTGGAGAAATAGGTGAAGATGTTATTCCTTAAAAAATTTAGTGATATTGAAAATATCATTAATTATGAAATCAGTGTTTAGGCCAAGAATGAACATTTCACTAAAATGTTGTAAAATAGATGGCCAAAGACATGGTGGCTTGTAATGGTAGCTGAATATTTTTGTATTTATCCCAAGAATCTAACCTCCATCATTATGTAGATAATTTTTAAATATTCTTAATGAATCTTGAGATAATGCTTCCGAACCTTTTTTATTTTTTGAAATACCTTCATTTAGGACACACAAATAGTCAAACCTTTTCACATAAATTGTATAATGCTCCATTACCTCTTTAGGTGTGATTATTTTTTGTGGTAGTAGTGTCATATCATGGTTACTAAAATAATCTACAATGTTTGATAATATGTTACTTTATAGCTTCACATTTTTGCACCACGTATCCATGTTGTTGTACTTAGGGGTTTTCAAGAAGGAAATAGACCATTTTTCCAAAAAATCTACTAGTTCTATTTTTTTTTGTCAAAAAGTCTTTTAATATATCTAAGTAATGCTATACAAATCAAATTTAAATCTTGTTTATCTAAAATAAGTAAATTACCACTTTCAAATAAATAAAATACTCTATGAAAATAATCCCAAACATTCCATGAAAAGAAGGGATTTTCTCTCTTATAGTTGTTGTGTTGAACAGTTCATTTATGTGAACAAGTGTCTATCTTGTTCAAGTATTTCTTCCATATTTTTTCCCTATTTCAAGATTATTCCAACCTCTTAGTTTGATAAGGTCATGTGTAGATTGAACTCTTTCTACAAATGAAACCTTATAAATTATTTCATTAAATTGGTTACATATTTTGTGCACAATATGGAACATAATACAAGTTTTTATAAATGTTTCCCTTCTAACATAAAATTTATTTCTCAATGATAGTGAATTATATTCCTCCTCTGAAAGAATTCTATGTTGTACTATAATTATGTGTTGGCCATTTGTAATTTTGAATCTTACAATTTTTTTCTCCATCATATCTTCTAGTACTTTCTTTGATTCAATAATACATTTAGGGTTGCTTAGATCAAAAGAAATTAACAAAGCATCCTTCATTGGAACCTCATTATTTTTCAAAAATGAATGAATTATACCATTTAACCCTATTTCATTTAGATTTCTTATTTTGATATTAGCACCCCCTAATTCATAGAGCTCTATAGAAATGTTCAAGGCATAATTTTTAGAGAAAATATACCATGTAGAGAATTTATTTTGTTTCTGATCAAAATTTTGTGTCAACAAAAGTGTTCCAACATTTTATTCAATATTATTTTTATCCACTAGTGTGAGTACTTGTATGACCTCTTTCAAAATTGCATACAAATATGTTTTCCTTTCTTGTCTTGTTTTTTTCATTGTTTTTTCTATCATGACTGTAGGGTATCTTAAATACATGTTTGCATGGTGGCGAGTATAATAAGTTGTTTCCCCTTGTTCATTTTTTTATTTGAACATATTTTATATTCTAATGACCAAATTATCTCTATATATCAACCCATACATTTGAAGGTTGTCATAGTTATTCAAATGAAACCCAAATGTTTCACAAGGAGATTTTTTTTGGGTCAATTCCATTGTATTGAGTGTAATTTTTTTGAAATTAGTTGTAGCTCAATGAATAATTACATCTTCTTCATTCCATACTTTGATTTAGAATTGAATGGAATATTTAAGGTTCATCCTTATCATAGGCAAGGATTATTTCAATTAGATAATATTATTTTCCTGATGTAGTACTAAATAAGTATATATTTGCATGCATGTTTGATAGACTAAATAATTATAAATACCAATCAACAAGAGGAATTTTGTTTCCAACATAAAATGGAAGATGTTTATGTGTATTTAATTTTAGTTTTGGTAGTTTAAATGGTACTCTATCTAAATTTTATTGAAGTGAGGGCTTCTTCTACCTTTTACCCAAAATCTCTTCGATTGAGGCCTTCTTCTGCCTTTTAAGTGTGGGAATTCCTTTTTCACTCAAAGACATTTTAAAAATAAATTGAAATGATTTAAATATTTATATTTTTTAAAATACAAGTTACATATTGCATTGGTTCATGATTTTTTTTGTTATTAAGTAGTGATTAAATGTATATCAACAAATGTTATTTCTAAAATATAATATAAAATAGATATTAAATCTTTGTGATTTATACATTAACTAACACATAAATTAATAAGGTATGACCAAACCAAAAATAAATTATGTACACCAACCAATATAATCTGATGGGTAAAGGAATCAACAAAAAAATATTTCAAAGGAGAAAGATGAGGGGAAGTTTGTTTCTAATATGTGTCAAAATGCCCATCAATAAGTACCTTCAATATATCTCCTAGGAGATACCTTTCAATAAAGAACAAAAGTGAATTTTTATTACAAGGCACATCATAGGAGATACCTTCAAGTTAACCATGATTGTATTACAAGTGTACTTCAAGGACCTTAAAAATATCTCCTAGTGGACACCTCAAAGGGTGTTATCATACATTCAAAAGGATGTTAAATGTGTTTCATAGTATAACTTTCCATCACTTTGAAATCACTACTGGTTGATAACCTAAAATGACTTATAATAATTGGGAGAGTGTGCATTTTAGGTCCTCCCATGTAAATGCTCTTTCTACCTCAATTTATTTTAATAATTTTCCCTATTACAGTAATATCTTTGGATATGAATAATTACCTTGTTATACCTCTAAAATTTTCCTTTACTTTGATGGCCCTTTTAATATCTTCAAGGTATCTCTTAGGAGACACCTTCAATTTACCCATGAAGGTATTACAAGTCTCTCAAAAGAATATCTTATTGGATACCTTGATATTGAACTTGCCCAATGTTATTGAGGTTTGTAATATCTTTAAGGTATTTCTTATGAGATACCTTCAAGTTACCCATGAAGGAATCTCTTAGTGGATATTGTTGATGCCTAAGACTCTCACTCTCAATGAATAGTTTCCTATGGAAATCTTTATAAATGTGGGATGAAATTTTGATCTATAAAACAACCTCTAGGATTCCCATGATCTTTAAAAGAAGCATTATAGTGATGTGTTTCTCCCTCTGAATTACCTCTAAAATTCTTGTTAGAAATGGATTCTACCTCCCTCAGCCAATGGTGTGCCTTTACTTTAAATAATAACTCCCTTATTTCCTAAGGAGCAACATGATGACACATGTCATCATTGGGAGGGACCAACACTTAGCCAAAAAATGAATAAGGGAAAATTGAGAAAGAGGAGGCTGATGCACCACCCATCGAACTTTGTTGAACATGTCTACAATGAAACGGCTAACTACTACAAAACTTTAAATGTGGATTATGATCCATAGATACTCAAGTTTAAACTTTCCCAATGTTATTAAGGTTTATAATGGACTAAATGATATACCTTTTAAATAGGCATAAGAGTGGATTTATCCTTCAAGGTATCTTCTAAGATTAACTTTTGGCCTAGATCTTTGAGTTTTCCTATATAAAACTTTCCCAAACTACTTGAATGTGTTTGTCTATGTGTGTGTACAACACATACTCATAATAAACATTGATTATAAAAACACTTGTCCATAGAGAATCTATCTTCAAAGGTAAATCTTGATACCATAGGGACTTTCTTTTCTACTCTACCCTTCTCCCTATTTTGGAAGCTTCCTGAAGTAAAACTTTTTAAAGGAGATAATTTCAAGTCACTCATTAAGATACCTTCATTTTACCCTCAAGGAGATAATTTTAAGTCACCCATTAAGTTATTGTAAGGCATTTGAAGAATTATTGTAGTAGATACCTTGAGGTGGAACTTACCCATCATTATTGTGGTGTATAAAGGATTTAATGAGTAAATAGGTGTTTCAATTATAGAAGGTAGTTAACAATATATTGATTATTGTGTATAAGGTCTTATCCAAATCTTATTAAGGGGTAAAGGTGTCTTAATTCCAAGATTAAATGTGAAATCCATCAAAATTGTAGACCAAATAATATCATCAAGAGAGAGTTGAAAAACAAAAATCCATCATTGCATCATTTTGTATTAAAAAAGAATTACACTTGAGAGATTTACCATACCTTGAAGGAAATACAGGGCCCTTGAAAGGAATCTCCTATGAGATACTTTGAAGGGAATTGTAATACATTTAAGGGAATGTTGAAAGTGTCTCTTAGGAGACACCTTAAACATGCACATGAGTGGGATTTTCCTTGACCTCGAAGGCACTACTGGGTGATAAATTAAAGGACCTTTTTAGGACTTAGTTTTATTCAGAAGAAATATATTTAAGATTTTGTTTTTAGAAATTTTGATTGGGCCTTATTGTTATATTTTGGTCTTTAGTTTTTTTTTCAAACATTTTATGTGACATATTTTGGTCTTCATAATTTTTATTTGGTACTTTAGGTCTTCACACTTTTTTATTCAAAGTTTTTGTATCAAACATTTTGTGCGAATAATTTTTTTGAATGACTTGTCTTTTATCAATGATTTTTCTCTTTGGGTTTTTAATATTAGCCTTTATTTTTAAAAAAAATTGGATATTTTGTAGGCTTGATCACAAAACAAAATCTGACTCTAGATTCTTGACTACCGAAATCCCACTATTCTTGGCCAATAAAGCAAAATACTTCTCGATACTTATTAAGGATACCCAACAACTAAACTAAATAGATATGAACTATGCATAAAGTAAGAAATATGTGAATGTTGGTAATTTATAATGAAATATAATTGAATGCTAAAGTCTATATATATTATATGTAGCCATTGATGTCTTTATTGATCTCAAATAAACTAGAACTCAATTGCTATCCTACATAATAAAAGCCCTAGCTACCTGTGAGACTATTTCAAGTAAACAAGTAACTAGAAAAAAATGAGATTTTTTCATAGATCATATAAACAAATTACTAGCACTACATGTAATTTAAATGGAATTTTCATCTAATGCATTTAGGGGAGTACTTTTGTCATCAACATTTTATATCAAGGACTTGACTAAGTTCAAGGATATAGTTTATGATGCCACCATTTTCAATAAAAGGTATGAGAAATACTCTAAATAATAGGATGTTGTCTATTTTGTTGACATGTTTTCACTAGATGAAAATATATCTCCATTAGAGTGATTATTCATCATAAAATTGCTAGCACTTAAGAGATAGGGATTACATTTAATTATGTCTAAGCTCAAAGTGATGCCATGCATTGGCCTCCTCCAAGACTTATTATTTGTAATAAAGGTTACACATGATGATTTTATGCACCACATGAATAATTAAATGGTTATGGCATGGATATCCTAAGTATATTTTAATAGGTATTTGTCACTACCAACACTAAATGCTTATTTTGACAAAAATAGGCTAGTTTCATAGAATCAGGATAATACTATGGAAAAGGTGTTAAATTCATGGCTTATCCCTAAGGTAACCATGAAATACAAAGGTAATAATACCACTCTAGTAAATAATTTTAGGATTGGATTGTAGATTGGCATGGTGCTACTCAATAGGCTCTATGGAATGCCCAACATCCATTTCCTTAATTTAGACAGGGTACCATTGTTGCATATAATGCTAACTAGTGATGCAACATTTGATCTAGGTGAAATTATAAGCTATAAGATTATATAAAAAATCATTCATAAGGAAAATCAGCCTAATATGATGGGCCACTTCTATATGATGTCATATATTTTGGATGTTATAATGGGAATAGTGTATAAAGTCCTTGACAAGCTATGGGCCCATCCACTGATTATATCAAAAATTAAATTTATGACCATTTTAAATTTTTGCATATCTATGATTATAATAAGAATATGATGAGGATTAATGAGGATGTTTATCCTCAAGTATGGAAAGCAATCCATGGGTCTCTAATGTCTAGAGTCAGAGAAAGAATCATAAAGACACTATCTAAAAGAGGTGATTATTTTTTGTATCCTAATTATCATGATCACCAAGCATAAGGTTAATCCTTTGGGCCTTACAAAATATGTACCTATTAAATTGCTTAAACTAGAAATTGCTTTCCAACTCTAGTGGAATACTGAGGAGGACCTACTAAAAAATAAGAAGAGTACAGTCTATGGGCACCATAAGGTCATTAACATGATGGTATACATAATGAGAAAGTACTTTGAATACATGGGTGGAAAATAAATATTTATCATTTTCTAATAGAACCACATAGGTATTGGGATCCTTCACTACATCTAAAAACACATTCAAGGCCTTAGTATCCCCTATTGACACATCCATTATGATTATGATTTTTTATTCACAAACACACAAAATGGTGATGAGGTTTTGAAAAGGGTAAGGGTTCTTGGTTTGAAGGAGGATAAATAAAGGGTGATTTGACAATAACCTTCAATCACTATGAAGGAATTGTATGATATAATGCCACTCTTTATAGGATAGACATCCACAGACTTTTAGAAGGACTAGCCCATAGAGTAGTCTAAGGAACAAGGAGATCTATCACAGGAGCTTCCTCTAAAGTTGAAGGCTATCAAGAAGGAACCAAGGGTGAGTGAACTTGAACTTAGGGGAGCTATATGAGACCCCATCAATCTAGATTCATGTGATGAGGGAAAAAATGTACAAAATCCCCCAGCTACTAGTGTAATTGAAATACATGTGGTTACCCTCTAGAAACAAGAGTCTACATCTTCATGGATAGCCACATAAGAAGTGGTTACCTTAGATCATCAAGGTTCCTCCTCATAGCCTAAGACTCCCCATAAAGACAATCCTATAATATAGTAATCTTAAAGCTTTATTATAATGCCCCAACAAGTAGTAGTGTAGGAGGAAGAAGAATATTCTGATGAAGAAGTAGAGTTTGAGAAAGCACCATATGTGGAAGACACAATAGGTAAAAAGGCATTGTCTGTAGAGGCCAACTCCTTGCTCTCTTCTTCTATTCCTATTTTTACATCTATGCCAATTTCGTCAGTGTATAAAAATCCCAAGGTGGAAGTTGTTACTTTCAATCCTAATCATCTATTAACAGCCTCCTCTTTCTTGCATTTTCCTTTACTTAACCCAAGAATTGTAAAGGATGCTACCACTATTGATCTGACTTACACTACCTTTGATCCATATTCCACCACCATGATATCCACTTTATTCATGTCCACTTCTAGTATTCCTTCTATCATTACCATAGTCAGATCATTAAAAAATAAAAGGCCATCTAGGAAGATTAAGATAACCATGGCCACTCCTTAGCTCCACGTATCATCCACCCAAATCACTCTACCTATACCATCCACCAATCCATCCTAGGAAACCATTGTCACTAGCTCAGGAAAGAGAAATAAGGCAAAGACATAGGTTATGAGAGTCCATCCACTCACCCAGTATGGAGGTTTGGATTGGTCTAAGATAATTTGGGCTTATTTGCCTGACACAATTGTCAAGGCAACAAAGAAGAAAAAACTAGCTGATGAAGTTGAAGAAGTTATGGTCAAAAATACAAAGGATATTCAGAGGGTAAGGAAGAGGAAGATGTAAGATGATGCTAGTTGGGAATTAATTTTTGAAGAGATACAAGAGGCTTTTTTATTTGACCAAATGAAAAAATAGACAATTTATTTAATTCTTCTATAATGAAGACTTCAAATCTATAGTCAAAGCACATAAGGATGCCATGATGGCAATTCATGAAGGCATAGAGTTAGCTAAATAAGAAATAGAAATAGAGTTGGAGTAAATAAAAGACTAAAAAAAGACATTGCATATCCTAGTTGGCATTAAATCTAAGGTTTAAGAGGTAGAATCAAAGTGCTATAATTCTTTGGAGGCATTAGAGTTTATGTAAACTGAATTAGCCCCCAATGTTACCAATACTCACAAATAACTTAATTATATGAAATTTGATGAGAATAAATTGAATATATTAAATATTTACTAAAATAATAAGGATTATATCCACCTATATTTGATGACACCATTAAATTAATTCAACACACTCAACCTAGTGGTCATCAAGGAAAAAGAGGCTAGGGAATGGGGAACAATAATTGGGGATTTGATCCCCAAATATGAAGACTAGGAAGCTCTCATTATCCAAATTTTGAATGATTTTAAATTATCTAAAGTAAAGGATTATATAGATAATTTTATCAATAATATGAAATTTGATCATCGTATTCAATAGGATTTAAACAATTTTAATCAAAGTCTTTAAGGACTACCATTGGAGGACATAGAAGCCAAGTTGAGATTTGCTAGGAAGAAGTCAAGATATTTAAGATCAAATTCTAGATGATTAAAGTAGAGCATGCAAAGCTACTAGGGTAGGTCATTAGGGTGCATATACCCTCTCTTTTTAATTTGGATATAATTCAATAGCAACATGATGTATCACATAAATGCTAGCTCATGATAGAGGTGAAGAAGAAGCAAAATCAAGCTACCACTTCTATTTATAAATCAACAACCATAGTTACAATGGCAACTAAAGTCCATACAAGCATCTAGATGTCAACACAACCATGAAAGGCCAAGTTTTTTCATGTACATTTCTATAATGGTGTATATTTCCATATTTATAGTTTTCTTATAGTTCAAACCATATTGTAAAGTTGCCTATTCATATTTTTAAACATGCACACATTGCATGATAATTGTAAAGGTTAAGTTATTAACCATTATAAGATAACTCTATATGTTTTTATCCATAGTTAGAAATAAAGTTCCAACTATGACATGCCATCCATATTTCATGTACTTGGAGGATGAGGCAACCCCTTCCCCAAGTATATTTAAACACATGTAACCCATAGTTTTGAAGGGTCAAATAATTTTAAATATACAGGAGTAAGACCAATTTTAGTTGTCAACTCATGTGTTTGTTTATTTTATTTCTAATTTTTATGTAATTAGGCTTATTTATTTGGTTGTATGATTCAATAACTCTTAGTGTGAAAAATATATGAATGAGTTCTTTCTTGTCTTGATTGATATGTTAGTCTTAGATGTACAACACACAACACACATTGATATGTATAAAAATGCCCTTCCAGATATCTACTATAAGATCACTTGAAGGGCATTGTAATACCTTCATGGGTAACTTGAAGGAATTACAAGTTCCTTGGTATAATCTCCTAAGAGATAATTAGAATGGTATTGTCATACATTGAATGGAATGTTGGAAATATCTCATAATAGATACCTTCAAAATGAACAAGTGGAAATTTCCATTATGTGAAAGGCACTATTGGGTGATATATTTAAGTACCTTAAAAAGATTTTTAAAGGCCCTTGTTATAAATTCAATGTATCTACTAGTATATACATTTAAAGCATACACAAGAGTGTATTTCCTTCAAGATATCTCCTAAGAGATACATTTATAACAAGATACAAAAGTGGATTTCTCCTTCAAGGAGCAAGTGAAATTTTTATTTACATGAAAGGCACTACTAGGTGATATTTGAAGTTCTTTGTAATACCTTCAAGGTATCTCTGAAGAGATACATTTGAAACATGAAAAATATTTTATTTCCCCTTTAAGGTATCTCCTAGGAGATACCTTTCAAATAGGTAAAAGAGTGGATTTCTCCTTCAAGGAATAAGTGGAATTTCCTTTTACATGGAAGGCATTATTGGCAGTTGTATAAACAAGTGGTCAACAAGTAGAATATCCTATTTTGGCACTATTAGGTGATATTTTTAAGACACTTGTAATACCTTCAAGGTATCTCCTATGAGATACCTTTAAAACATGTAAAAGAGTGGATTTTCCCTTCAAGGTGTCTCCTAAGATATACCTTTCAAATAGGCACAAGAATGGATTTATACTTCAAGGAACAAGTGGATTTTTCCTTTACATAGAAGGCATTATTGGGTGATATTTTGAAGGACCCTATAATACCTTAAATTTATGTCCTAAGAGATACCTTTCAAACATGCACAAGAGTGGATTTATGCTTCAATTTATCTCCTAGGAGATACATTTCAAATAGGGACAAGAGTGGATTTCTCCTTCAAGGAACAAGTGCAATTTTCCTTTACATAGAAGGAAAAAGATTTATAGGTGTGGGACTGAATTGTGGGCTATAAAGAAACCTTTGGGATTTTATAATTTGACTCTTTGTTTAAGTTTGGGGGGTGAAAAGGGGGAACAAATAAATGCAAATAATACTAAAATAAAACTAAGGTGATGCACCAAGATAATTAAAACATTAACCTATAATTGCATAAAATAAATTGAATCCTTACACACTGTAGACCATAAAGGAGCATAAAACATGAATTAAGATCTATAATTCAAAAAAAATAAATACTATAGAAGAAAAAGAAAACAAAAAACAAGTAGAGATAAATAAATATTTAAAATAAAATATAACACCACAACCTCTTCATTGTAGGTGGAGAACAAAATAGATAAGGCTACACGGGTGCATATGAAACATCCAATCACATTCATGAGGGGCACTTGTCAAGGTCATAGAATAGAAAATGTTTACTACTAATATTCATATTATATTTCCAATTATTTTTTACAAAAATAAATAAATGATAACTAGCCCCTTCTAAAATAGATGAGCTCATAATATATGGGTGAAACAATATCTCAAGGGGGAGAAACCTAAAAATACCAACACTTGCACTTATGATGATGCCATTACAATTGAGTGAAGGACTTAGGCTCATGAGTGTAGTTAGCCTTTGAATCTTGGATATGGTGTAAAATATCCATTACTATCATGTTCATGATTCTTAAGAGGAGCATAGTGGTGCCAAGTGTCAATCTCTATCAATGCTTCTATTATTCCATTAGAAACAAGAATCCTCTTTGATTTTGACCAATGGTACTGATTGGAAGACTAACCCAAAAAGGATTGGATCTAATTAGTACTAAGTCACCATATTTAAAGCTAACAATACCCCAAGATGAACCAAGATCCTCCTCAAGATGGATGAGAACTTGGCTTCCACATGGAAGAAGTAGAAGGATGCCAATACCTAGGCAAAATTTTCAAAAGGGGATCCAAAAAAGGAGAGGTTAAAAGAATTTTTTTTGGATGCACTGATTAGGTTTAAGGCCAAACATGAAATGATTTAAGATAACAAAATGTGGATTTTGATCTATAGTTCTTGATGACTCACAAGAGTTTCTATCTATAAAAAAGAGAACCCAAATACTTTGGCACATGGACCAATTGAGGTAAAATTTAGCACAATAGGGGGAAGTCCTATAAACTTACAACTTTTGAAAGAACTCTTACAAAGGCAACCAATCTTCCTCCTTGGGGTTGGGTCCTATTCTTGGGAGCCTCAAAGGCTCTATCTATATCAATAATCTCCTTAAAGGAGATGTTCCCTAGGCCTTGAAATACTATCATCATTTAGAACTCTAACTGGGTGAGTGGGTACTATATCTTCTCCACTTCAAAGGCACTAGTTGATCAAATGAGAGCCATGAACATGGTATAGTCATTATATTTTTTTCTAATAACTCTTTAATTTTGTCCTTAGTGAGGACACTATTATCCATCAAGAATGGGGAGGGGAGTTCTAATTAGACTAGTTATTTAATGTGACCCTACCTATCTTCAACTATATTATATAAGGCATTAAGGAATGCTTTACACTTGGTGGATACCTTGTTGTAGCCTAGGAATTAATTTACCTTTGCTAGTACTTGCCTTTGATCATCCATGACTGCTACCTATAACATCTCATCTGAAGGGGTATAGAGAAACTAGATGAGGAGCTATGAATCTAGGACCTTGTTGAACATGAAGGTAATGATGTGGTTAATGACTGTGCTTACTAAAGAGCTCAAATTATATGAATCCATAATGAAAGTGAGCATTGGCTTCAAGTTTGTGGCCACACCCTTAATCCTCTCTTAGTATGACACATTTGACTATTAAACTATAGGGAGGATCTCTATAGTTTGTGGGGGGGTAGCTAGGTCATTCTTCAATTTCTCAATTTCTTACTCCTTGATTGAGGATTCCTGATGGGTCTATTGGTGCAACATGAGATGTGACCAATTAGAATACATGAGATTATTATTTGTCTATGCAAGTTAATATTCCTTGCTTCATATCTGGGCTTCTACAACCATTCATAGATTAACTTCCACCTGAAAGATTTCATTAAAGATGTGGTTATGAAGGTTAGATGTTACTTTATTGAGCTCCACATATTTATCTTTAGTCTTAGCATTGAGGTGGTTAACCATAACCTTCACCTTGGTGAGCTCTATCCTAATCTTCTCTAATTGTTGTATCACTTTGATGCAGTCTATAGTTATAGAATTCTGCATTTCCTTGATCAATTTGACCCTATCAATGAGTTTGGCCTAACTAAGATTGAGTCTAACTATTTGATTTGCATAGTCCCCTAGTTGCATCTAATCTTGGGGTTTGAATACTCAAGGAGCTAGGTGTAAAATCATGATGGATTATTCTGTAATGGCATAAAATGACCACATGTGAGTCACCATTAGGGCCTTGGCCTACTTTCCCCACTTATTTTCCATTTGATTCTGTTAGGCCCTTATTGTTATGTCCATCTACTAATTTTACTAATTTGATGACTGAATGTTTTACCCTATAAAATTGAGTCCTTAAGAAAACATGAAAATAATTATCACTTGCTATTATAGAACAATTAATGTTGTTCTTATGGAGGTGAGTGGATGAAAGGTGAGGATAGAAGGAGAGAAAGGTATGAGTCTACAAAGTGGGTGGAGGGCTATTTCACCACAATGGGAAATGATACACATGAAGAGCATAGAGGAGTAAGGAAAGGTGAAAGGGAGGAGATTGGGATCATGGAGGAAATTTCTATGAGCTCAGTGGTAGGCTATGGAGATGAAGAGGAGAGTGGGGCTATGGAAGTAGTTGTTTGGTTAGTGGAGAGTGCCACAACCTAAGGTGAGATAGTAGAGGGAGATGTAGAGGGGATAAGAGAGGAAAAATTGGAAAGAAGGGGTTGTGAGAAACACATTTTCTTCTAGGGATTGCCACTGGGGGACTAAACATTGGTTCCTCAAGCTCCTTGTGTTAGGATGACCTAGCAGTGAGGCACCCTAACGAGGTTTTTTGTTTTTATAGGTATATTTCCTCTTTTTAGGAATTTCCATTGCCTCTTCCCTAAGGGTGTGTTCTTCTTCTTCTTCTCATATTACTATCTCAAGAGAGAATCCTCCTCCTTCTAGGCCCTCCTCCAGATGATGTTCATTTAAGAGATTTTCAAAATTTTCATTTTTTTCCTCTTTATCAAAATTGGAGTATAGTTTGTTGATCTCCTACCTATATTTTGTATAGGAGGATATATTATATTTGCTCCAATCTCTCCAAGTGAGATGTTTCCTTATATTCTTCATCAATTTCTTAGATGGGTCATACTTTTTGATCATGACATAGAAGGATTCCCATGGCTTGTGGGCATATAATTATATTTAGGACAAATTCACATAATTTGAAAAGATGTTCTCTATGGGTGACCTTAGCTACTAAAGGTATGGCTAGGACTGATGATTGGGTTAGCTGATAGTTTTTAAGGATGTTATGTATCTGACTGGATCATAGCTCCAACTATCATTGATCAAGTCTAAGCCAAACTCCACAAGTTATGAGGAGGGGACCTTGCTACCTATTTATAACCATGATGCCTCCTCTTGTAAAGGGGACATTATATAGACCTTTCTTATTCTTCTCTGCTCTATAATTAGAATCCACTATATTGAGCTATCAAGCCAACTCTAAGGCATGAATCTTATCTGTTAGTAGTGTGGAAGCTAGAAGGGATAACATTGGAACTTATGTTCTTAAATGAATGTAAAATGGGTTCCCCATAACTAGTCAACTGGGACCCTACTCCCTATCAACTATTACCACTTCATATTAGTCATCTTGAATGTAATGGCTTCTTGACTGAGGTCAATGAAGATTAGAGACAAGAATTTATCTAAAAAACTTGTAGTAGTCATGTGTGATCGATAGGAGATGGGTCCATACTATGACTAGGATCACCATGTTGGGAAAAGTCCCCATATTGGAGGATTTGAGTCTGAGATATGTGAAAAATAACTGGGATTGATAAGATAGAATGAGATGTAAAATAAAAAAGGTGTACCAAAAGTTACCTAGCATTTAAAAATTCAATAGCTCATCCTTCATGGTGGTGGTGATGGTGTTTATAAAATCCATATTAAACACCTCCCCTTTGTTCTTCATCATTAGGAGGAAGAGTGCCTCTAGTTGAAAATCAGTGACATGGGCAACCAAATCCATCTTGAAGATGAAGGCCAACATGGATAGGGCATCCTTTAGGTACTTCATGGGGAAGGTTGCTATGGAGATGGATATAAGAGGTAATTGCTTATAGTCATTCCAAAGGAAAACATTAAAGAAGTACACTTTGTCATAGATTTAGATGTCCCAAACATGTTTTAAGATCTCCATGCTATATATTTTGGCCTTGGGGTTGTTTGGGAGCCAAAACATCTTCATGATTACATCTACATTAATATTCACCCTCAAATGGTTATTAACCATAATTACACCACTCATGGTATCATACCTTGCCATGCAGAGGGAAATAACTTATAGGCATGAATAAACATAAGAAAACATGAATTAGTCTAGTGTTCAACCCCACATTCTATATCTAAATGAATCATATTCTCCTTTACATAATTTTTGAGCATTTGGGCATGTGCATTTTCCCTCAAATTCTTGGGGTTTTTGGCTAGTTTGGGGTAAAATATGTCATCTAAAATATTAGTGATGAATTCTTGGTCTCTATAGTGCCCTAATTAGGGGTAACATCATAAGACTTATTCGCTTCATATTGAGGGGGGAGATCTCCCTGATTATTTGACCAATGAGTTTTTTAACCATATGATTATCACCTCCTGATGAAGATGTAGAAGTCTCAATCAATAATTATTATTCAAAAATGCTCTCTATCTTACTGAGGCACTAGATTAACAATCCCTACTCACAAATTTTCATGATTCTTAGCTTGGTTCTCTCTACTCTTTATTTTTTATACAATTAATTAATTTTATTGAAATCTTAATGTGTCTAAATTTTTGGCCAAATGAGGAGAGAGGTATTTATACTTTGATGCCCCTAGGTAAGATCATCATGGAAAATTTGAAAATGGGGACCCCCATAAATGTTAAGGTTGCCATGCATGTTTGAGGAGCTAGTTGAAAGATATTTATTATGATCCTTATGGGGAATTATGTAATTTGGATAATCTAACACTAATGATAAGAGAGGTGAGTAGATAACTATCTTTTGGGGAATTCTTTTAAAACTTAAAATGGCTAGGTTGAGGGTATGTGACAACTAGAGGTGTACTTGTGCCAATGACACTTATTGGAAAGGAAAAATCAAAGAAGGTACCTTTAAAGCATGCACAAGAGTGGATTTCCTCTTCAAGGTATCTCCTAGGAGATACATTTCAAATAGGTACATGAGTGGATTTCTCCTTCAAAGAACAAGTGGAATTTTACTTTACATGGAAGGTACTACTGGTAGTTATATAAAAACGTGGTCAACAAGTGGAATCTCCTATTTTGGCACTACTAGGTGATATTTTTAAGGCCCTTATAATACCTTAAATGTATCTCCTAGGAGATACCTTTCAAACATACATGAGAAGATTTATTATAGCTAAAGAAGTTATATTGACATAATTGCTCAACCTCCAAGAAGCAAAAGAGAAAACAAGTGATGAAAAGGTCACCTAATAGCAATCAATCAAGAAATGGTTCAATAAGATATCATTATACCTAGGATTTAAGCCAAGAAACATGGTCCTAAAATAAAACCAAAATTCCATGAAACTAGGCCAACATTAAAAGTTTTATTCCCAATGCAGGGGACTATTTTTCATCATTAGAGATAGATAAGGTAATGCATTTGAGTTGGATGATGAAGAATTTAATTCATTAGGGATTATAGTAAATAGAATTTACTTGAATCACTTTAACTAATTTATTTACCTTCCCATTGTATATAGTATGTGGTGAAAAGGTTAAAGGGGTGCCTATTTGAGCTCAAGCTATTAGAGCTCAACTTTAACCAAATTAATGATTAGTGGAAGTATGATCTAACTAGTCAAATAGCCTCCTTGAAAAATATTACTCTATTCACTAATGAGCCCATACCATAACTCAAAGAGTGAAGGTCACCATTGGTTGAGGATATCAAATATTGTTTGGATCTATTTGAGATCTTGAGCACCTAGCCACCTTCCCTATATCCATACCTGACTATGCAAAAACAACAACAAGCTTCTTTAGGGCACAAGATTCCAACCCTCCAATAGATCCCCTTTAAAATAAGGCATGATTTTCTCAACCATTTCTCTCTACTTTTTCTATAGCCTCCACTCCATCTTCACCCTATATAGTCTCCCCTAGGATGACACCACTCTCCACTTCTTAACCAATCACCTCCCTTATGCTTTTTCTCACTACCTTTCCCTCATCCACCATATCAACACCCATAATGTCATAATTTTCCACCACTATTCTCTATGTTTTCCCACTTTTCTTTCCCTCCACCTTAACCCTTAGCAAGTTTGGTGGATGGTATATTGTCCTCCTCTTTCCCAAGTTCCCTTTTTTACTTTTTACTAGTCTCAACTCATCCTAATTCTACCATGTGGCATTCCATTTCCCATTATTTACAAAAATATTCATATCTTTCCCAATAGTAATTCTATATCAACACATGAGGACACAATGCTTGTCCAAGGTAGGTTTATTTTGTCAAAAATTGAAGTTGAACCATTGGTAAGGGGGAGTACACCCCTATCTTCTAACAACATTCCAAAGGTGGTTATGGAGGTAGATGTGTGTCAACACCATGCTTCTCTTAAGGGACATTGGAATCATAAGGTGTTGTAGTAATGCCATATCTAAGATTTTGAAGATAAACTACACTCATGAGTTAGAGCTCCCTAGTTACCTATAATGACCTCATCATGGGCTAAACTTCATTGTTCTAGTTGTCTTTCTCTCAAGAGGCCATTGCACCTATATAAGTAGGGTTATTTACTTTTGAAAAGGGCTAGATCTTAGATAATTATTTTGGACTAGAGCAATCATTATAATAGTTAGTTCTAGAATAGAAGTAGTAGTAGCTGTTTATTTCCATTTCATGACCTTAACAAGTCTCTTTTACAGGAAGGTTGAATATTACATACTGAGCCATTTGGGCCTTTTATATGGTATTTTTCCACCCATATTGAATAATATATACTATTTTGTGTCAAATTTAGTGAGATGTATTATTTTTTGTTATTTATTTACTTTTATTCTATAGTATTGGTTCTTATCTACTATTTTAAGGAACAAGTGCGATTTTCCCTTACATAGAAATGACTACTAGGTGATATTTTTAAGTCCCTTAAAATAAATTCAATGTATCTCCTAGGAGATACATTTTAAACATTCACAAGAGTGTATTTTCCCTTCAAGGTATCTCTTAGGAGATACCTTTCAAACAAGCATAAGAGTGTATTTTTCCTTTAAGGAATAAGTGGAATTTTCATTTACATAGAAGGCACTAATAGGCTATATTTTGAAGGCACCTATGATACCTTCAATTTATTTCCTATGATATACCTTTCAAACATGAACAATAGTGGATTTAACCTTAAATATATCTCATAAGAGATACCATTCAAATAAGCACAAGAGTGGATTTCTAATTCAAAGAATAAGTGGAATTTCCTTTACACAAAAGGCAATTTTGGGTGATATTTTTAAGGCCCCTGTAATACCTTCAATGTATCTCCTTGGAGATACCCTTAAAAAATTCATAAGAGTGGATTTTCCCTTAAAGTTATCTCCTAAGAGATACATTTCTAATATGGATAAGAGTGGATTTTTACTTCAAGGAATAAGTACAATTTTCCTTTATATGGAAGGCACTACTAGGTGATATTTTGAAGGCCCTTAAAATAAATTAAAGGTATATCCTAGGAGATACATTTAAAATATGCATGATATTTGATTTCCCCTTCAAGGTATCTCCTAGGAGATATGTTTCAAATAAGGACAATAGTGGATTTCTTCTTCAAGGAACTAGTGCAATTTTCCTTTACATGGAAGGCACTAATAGGTGATATTTTGAAGGCCCTTGTAATATATTCAAGGTATCTCCTAGGAGATTCATTTTTAATATAAAAAATAACTTATTTCTCCTTCAATTTATCTCCTAGGAGATATATTTTAAATAGGCACAAGAGTGGATTTCTCCTTAAAGAAACAAGAAGATTTTTCCTTTACATAGAAAGCACTATGAAGAGATATTTTGAAGGCCCTCATTATAAATTCAATGTATCTACTAGGAAATACCTTTAAAGCATTCACAAGAGTTGATTTGTGCTTTAAGGTATCTCCTAGGAGATACATTTCAAATAGGCACAAGAGTGGATTTCTCTTTCAAGGAACAAGTGGAATTCTCCTTTACACAAAAAGCACTACTAGGTGATATTTTGAAGGCCCCTATAATTCATTCAATGTATATCCTAGGAGATACCTTTAAAACATGCACAATAGTGTATTTCCCCTTCAAGGTATCTCCTAGGAGATACATTTCAAATAGGGACAAGAGTGGATTTATCTTTCAAGGAATAAGTGTAATTTTCCTTTACATGGAAGGCAATACTAAGTGATATTTTGAAGGACCTTATAATAAATTAAAGGTATATCATAGGATATACATTTAAAAAATTCATGATATTGGATTTTCCTTTAAGGTATCTCCTAAGAGATATGTTTCAAATAAGGACAAGAGTGGATTTATCCTTCAAGGAACTAGTGTAGTTTTCCTTTACATGGAAGGCACTACTAGGTCATATTTTGAAGTCCCTTATAATACCTTTAAGTTATCTCCTAGGAGATTCATTTTAGACATAAAAAATAATTTGTTTCTCCTTCAAGGTATTTCCTAGGAGATACATTTTAAACAAGCACAAGAGTGGATTTCTCCTTTAAGAAACAAGAAGAATTTTCTTATACATAAAAGGCACTACTAGGAGATATTTTGAAGGCCCTTGTTATACAGTCAATTTATCTCCTAGGATATACCTTTAAAACATTCACAAGAGTGGATTTTTCCTTCAAGGTATCTCCTGGGAGATAAATTTCAAATAGGCACAAGAGTGGATTTCTCTTTCAAGGAACAAGTGGAATTTCCTTTACACAAAAAACATTATTACGTGATAGTTTGAACGACTATATTATACCTTAAATTTATCTACTAGGAGATGCCTTTAAAACATGTACACAAGTGGATTTCCCCTTCAAGGTATCTCCTAGGAGATACATTTCAAATAGGAATATGAGTGGATTTTTCCTTCAAGGAATAAGGGCAATTTTCCTTTACATGGAAGGCACTACTAGGTGATATTTTAAAGGCCATTGTAAAACCTTCAAGGTATATCATAGGAGATACCTTTCAAAAATTTAGAAGAATATATTTCCCCTTCAAGGTATCTCCTAGGAGATACCTTTCAAATATGCACAAGAGTGGATTTATCCTTCAAGGAACAAGTGGAATTTTATTTAACATAAAAGGCACTACTAGGTGATATTTTGAAGGAATATATAGTAATTTAAATATATCTCCTAGGATATACCTTTAAAATATGGATAATAATGTATTTCCCATTTAATTTATCTCCTAGGAGATACATTTCAAATAGGGAAAAGTGTGGATTTTTCCTTCAAGGAACAAGTGAAATTTTCCTTTACATAGAAGTCACTATTGGGTGATATTTTAAAGGCCCTTGCAATACCTTTAATTTATCTACTATGATATACCTTTAAAACATGCACAAGAGTGGATTTACCCTTCAAGATATATCTTAGGAGATACCTTTCAAATAGGCACAAGAGTGGATTTTTTCTTCAAAGAATAAGTTTAATTTTCCTCCACCAAAGGCATTACTGGGTGATATTTTGAATGAATTTGTAATACCTTCAAGGTATCTCTTAGGAGATAACTTTAAAACATGCAAAAGAGTATATTTACCCTTTAAGGTATCTCCTAGGAGATACCTTTCAAATAGGCATAAGAGTGGATTTCTCCTTCAAGGAATAAGTAAAATATCCTTTACATAGAAGGCACTATTGGGTGATATTTTGAAGGCCCCTATAATACCTTCAATGTATCTCCTTGGAGATACCTTTCAAACATACACAAGATTGGGTTTCCACTTTAAGGTATCTCCTAGGAGATACATTTCAAATAGGGACAAGAGTGGATTTTTCCTTCAAGGAACAAGTGAAATTTTCCTTTACATGGAAGGCACTAATAGGTGATATTTTAAAGACCCTTGTAATACCTTTAAGGTATCTTCTAGGATATACCTTTCAAACATGCACAAGATTGGATTTCCCCTTTAAAGTATCTCCTAAGAGATTCTTTTCAAATAGGCATAAGAGTGGATTTATCCTTTAATGAACAAGTGTAATTTTATTTCGTGTGAAAGGTACTATTGGGTAATATTTTGAAGGACTTTATAATACCTTCAAGGTATCTCCTAGGAGATACCTTTCAAACATGAACCAAAGTGGATTTCCCCTTCAAGGTATCTCTTAGGAGATACTTTTCAAATAGGAACAAGAGTGGATTTACCTATGAAGGTATCAGAATTAAAAGGCTTCACCTGAGATCTCAATATGAATTTAGAGTCTCCATGTGGTGAGAAACAAATGAGTCATCACATAAAGTTAGATTTCTAGAATCTATGAGGCAATCAAAAGGTTCCACACATATGAATTTTTAGCCAACTATGCATCTTAGTCATATTGAAGTCACGTGAGTACTTAGCTATATTTGACATGGCATCCACATGCCAAAAGGTGGAAATATTTATCTTTAAAGCTAAAACTAATGGCAAATAAAATTTGAAATAAAGCTAAATTGAATTTTGGTGTAATAAATTGATAAAAGTAATAGTTTAAAGTTTGACAATCTTGCCATTAATATGATATGAAAAATGATTACCATCAATATTACATTGATCAAGATTGCCAAAAATGAATTTTGTGCATTCATCTTATATTAAGACAATATATGATCTCATCAATCAAAATGTGAAATCCATCACTGAAGTAAGAATGTCTAGAACTACCAAGTCAGAATAGGTCATATTTCTCTATTCATATGGGATAAACATAGTATTCTAAGACACAAGTTTCAATACCATTTCATTGACCATGGATGACAAACACTACAATGACTTATTATACCATGTGGAGAGGTTTATTCCCAAGGAGTATACCTTCCAAGAGCTAACTCTAGCTTAGTCATTACCTCCATCAATAGAGCCCCCAAGTGGTTCTTCAAACAAGACATGGATTAAGAATATGTAATTGCTACAAATATATACAAATAACACCATTTATATAAGGTTATTTATTTATATATAAGGTGATTCATACTTATATATATAAATAAAGTTAGAATTAAATACAATTTTGCTATGAAGTCTAAAGTTTTAGCTTTGAAGACTAGTGACTTAGCTCTAAAGAATAGAAGCTATGATCTGAATACTAGTAGCTATGATCCTAAGAGAAAAAAACATGAATGGAAATAATCCACCTCCATCATTGAGAATCAATATAATTCCATTATACCAACAATGTTGTAATCCATAATTTGATGTGAGGGTGTTTTCAAAAGATCTCCTCCAATAGATTTGATGTGATGGTATTTTCAAAATATCTCCTCCAATACATTTGATGTGATGATGTTTCTAAATGGTCTTTTCAAACAAGATTAATGTAACTATGTTTTAAATAGAGGGTGTTTTAAAAATATTTGGTATGACACATAATTAATTAGGATTATTGCTCCCAATATTGCCAATAATGACCTTTATGACACATCATTACTACTTGACCAGATAAATTACCTTCTCATTATATCTCACATGATCTAAAAAGATAACCATAACTACCACCATCATTCTTGTCATAATCAAAAAATATAACCTTCTTTGATATTCATTTTTTTGGTCACTACCAACAATTACTATGTTGTATCTCTAACCTCTTGCTTTCCTTGTTCCCTATGTGATTTCAATCTCCATGTTTCTATAGTATAGTTAGATTTGCAATTAAATAGTGCTTACTTTGAAGATGGCTGGGAGAAAGAAAAAAGTGAACCATAATCCTTTGATGCATTACTGTAAGATGAAGTAACTAGAGATGTCTTTGAAATAGTAGGTTAGTTGAATTTATTAATTTTTTTTTAGGGATTCTATGAAGAAATTGTGAATTAATTTAATGATAAATTTGATGAAGATCATGATATTATCAAAGGGGATAACATTTGAATAAATACCTCTATAATCAGTTCTCTATCTGGGATTCTTGAGGATAAAGTAGTTGGCATTGAAAAGATCAATTTTTTTGAGCTGATTTATATGTTTATTGAAGGAAATGAGACACCCCTTAGACTATCCAAATCCCCCTAAGGAGTGGCCAAGGGAATTCTAAGAGAAAGTCTTCCTCAACCTTGGCAACATGTTTTTTCTAGATAATGAAATATATCACTTATGATGGTCAGTTTACAGTAGGGGGTGGAGATACTATGAGACTCATTTACTTAAAGAAAAGAGCTATTCATGAATAATATAAGATCAAAATTCTTTATTTCCTTCAAAATTATATGATTAATGTTTCTCATAAGATAATATGAGTTACTATGTCTACCCACCATCATGGGCTGGTTACACTCATTTGTCACCATTATTTTCTTAGTAAACCAAGAGGTGAAAAAGGTTAGTCCTTATTCCTCTAAAATTTTTATCCAATTCCTACCAAAAAGACACCATGTCTTACCTCTCCTCTTTACACTAAAATATATATTTAAGAACCCATAGTTCAAACTACATAATAACCATCTCCACGACCATTGGTTTTGAAGATACTACACCAAAGATCAAAAAAACAAATGGGGCTTTTTTCAAAGACCCCTCATCCTCCTCCAACTAAAATCTAGTGAATTCACTAACTTATCCTGTAGGAAGAACAATAATAATAAGAAGAATAAGAATATGTGTATGTCATATAAGAAGTTGTATTTGTAGATGGAACCCTAGTAGAAGAAGTTATACCTCAAAAAGTAAAGTTTCATGTGCCCTCTATTGTTGATAAGGGTAAGACACACTTGATTAAAGAAGATCCATCTTCTCTACATTATTTAAATGAACAAAAATAATTTTAGCATGACATGAGAAAATAATCATACTACAAAAAACATAGTTAGATGTTCTCCATTCAACTTTGAAAGGTAAGGACTTGATGATTTCTAATTTGAAACAAAGCTGGGAAGAATATATTACTAGAGTTAGTGAACAAGAAATAATTCTTCAAGGAATACAAGATGAATAGACTAGGTTCCATAATTTAATGTTTTCATAGACCCAATATTTATTAATTTATATAATTCTCTTGCTATCAAGGACACTCAGATTATTGATTTATAAAATACCAATGTTGATAAGCATAATCTGATTAATAATCTAAGAGAAAGTATTTCTAATAGAAATACAATGCTTTCCCAACATACTAATAATATGATAGATCTCTCTTCTTAGAATTATGAGTTACAAGCCTCTATTTAGGCCATGCAAAGAGAAACATGAGATATTTTAATTCAAACAGAGGGTCCAATAAGAGTTGTTCCCTATTTTCTTGTTCGATTACATGAAATAATCTTTATCTAGTATATCACCTAGAAGAAAATTCAAAACATTAAGGATTAAAATGAAAACTTAATAAGGAATATTAGAATAAATTGACACAATCCCAATTGAATTTATAGAAAGTATAGACTTCCATCTAACACATTTGTGTTATTTTTGAGAAACAATTAACATGCAGACAACCTTCATTAGTTTATGTTCTTTTTTTACATGAGCAATTTTATAAATGGTAGATTCAATTAATTTCCCTTGTTTTTTCACATATCATTGAAGATGAACATGTATTTATGGACATTTTATAAAGAGCATTGAAATAAGGATAGATGCCATTTGTGAGTTCTATACTTATAATTTGTTGTTAGGATATCAATATGGTTTTTTGATAAATCTATTTTTTTGAGAGACATAAGTGTATGTCTTTCTCTACACTCGAAGGAACCAAATGGTATGACAATAGGCTAATAATATAATTTTTGAATTACAAATCACCACTAGGTTATGTATGAGACCATAATTTCTAGAAGCAAAGAAACTTATTTCTTCTTTTCAACCATTGTATCATATGCATATGAAGAACAAATATAATTAGCTATTGAGATCTAATATTGTTAATTTTAGATATTTTATTAAAAAACTATTATGGAAATGGTTTCAATTAAGGTCTTGATAGGTGAAATAAATTGCCCATTGAGTTGAAGTGTATGGAAGCCCTCAACCCCACTAATATTAAATGGATTCTAAGAAGAGCCAAAGTAGTTTGACAGATAACCACTTAGAGCTTAGAGGAAAGAGGTTAAAATGTCTAGATTGGGATGAGGTTTAGGCCTCCTATCATTTTGTGTCCTTTATCTCCATGGAAGCATTAGAATTAACAATCAAACATTGAATTTGAAGCCTAGGTGTATACAGTTTTTAGAGATCTTGGATTATTTCTAAGGGGCCACTATGATTGGGGCCATCATTTTGAATTTTATGATATGAGTTAGAGTTTTGAATTAATAAATTTAGATTAAGGATTAGTCATCCTACTTCTCTACAAGAGGACATCCAGAAGGTAAAATGTGAGGGATAAATGATGAGAATTTCATATATCTCATCATTTTTATATAAACTATCCATAAAGTGTTGTGTTTGGTTATATATTGTATTTCATTTGATAGTTAAACTTTGATCTAAGTAGGATATAAATGAAATGTGTTCTTTATTGAATTTAATTTATTATTAATTCTTTACCTTGATATTGTGTCTAACTTGGATGAATAACACATTTTTTAGTATAGTAACACATCCCATAGATGGATTAATTTTGAGTAGAGGAATAAATCCCAAGGATGGGCTAATTTACAACTAGTTTAGCTACAATTTTGAGGATTTGGTAAGAGAGCTCCAAAGATCAAATGCTCTGAAGACACTCCAAAGGCACTCTAAATTTGATTTGAAGATGATCTAGGTGTGGTCCAAAGACATACACAAGATGATCTGAATAATTCTAGAAATGCTTCAAAGACCTATACAAGGTGATCCAAAGACCTGTATCAGATGCTCTGAAGATATCTCAATGTGCTTCAAAGACTATAAAAATTATGTGTAATACATGTTTCTAAGATAAATTAGGAGAATTTCAATATAAAAGTTTTTTGTGAAAAAAATAAAAATTGTTTGGATGTAAATGATATCTAGAAACCAAAAAAAAGAAGAATCCGTATAAATCTTTAACCCCTTGTTACTTCTCACCCCTCAACAAATTCTCCGTAAACAATAGTTTCTCCTATTTTTAAGGTTTAGAGATTTAATAAGCAATTTTTTAATATATAATTATGCATGGGACCCCTCTACCTAAGAATATTGAAGCATGAGGGAAATGATTTCCATACTAAATAATAATGCTAGGTTTTATTCAATCATTCATTCATTCATTAAAGTTTATGATGTGGTATGAGAGAAAATTTTACCACCCCAAAGAAGGACTTTTCAACTTAGTCTAAAATGGAAAAAATTCAACTCAAATAATAATAACCTGAAATAAGCCAAAAAATGACTTTTTAATTTAGTCTATAATAGAAACAATTCATAGTGTCCCAAATAGAGACACCACATAAATAACATGAGGAGATAGAGATAGGGTGGAACCATTGAAATCCTCTCACATCATAACACTATTTTACTATGATTATTTGCTTAAAGTTAATAAAATATGTCTAATTTCCCCTCACATTCACGATTTGGGTCCCTATTGAATACAAGTAAATGATAAACAATCCTAATCTCTTCTATTTCATTATCTTGAGTATTTCATTTTTTACTTATAGTTAATAAGAAATGTCTGCTTTCCCCTCACATTCACCATTTTGGTCCCTATTAAATACAAGTAAGTGCTAAACAATACTAATCTCTACCATTTCATTATCTTGGTCATTTCATTATTTGCTTATAGTTAATAAAAAATGTCTACTTTTCCCTTACATTCACCATTTGGATCCCTATTGAATACAAGTGATAAACAATCCTAATCTTTGTCATTTCATTATCTCAAACATTTCATTATTTACTTATAGTTAATAAAAAAATGTCTGATTTCCCCTCACATTCACCATTTAGGTCCCTATTGAATAAAATTAAGCACTAAACAATACTAATCTTTACCATTTCATTATCTTGGCCATTTTATTATTTGTTTAAAGTTAATAAAAGCTATTTGCTTTCCCCTCACATTCACCATTTGGATCCTCACTAAAGAGAAGTAAGCTCTAATCAATATTAATCTCCACCATTTCATTATCTTAGCCATTTCATTATTTACTTACAGTTAATAAAAAATATTTTTTTCTCCTCACATTTGACATTTGGATCCCTATTGAATACAATTAAGTGCTAAATAACCCTAATCTCCATCATTTAATTATCTCACCTATTTCATTATCTTGGCCATTTAATTATTTGTTTCTAGTTAATAAAAAATGTATGATTTTCCCTCACATTCATCACTTGGGTCCCTATTGAATACAATAATTAAACAATCCTACTCTCTACCATTTCATTATCTTGACCATTTTATAAAAAAAATCTAAGTCTATCTGAATCTCAATGATTTCATAATAAAAATCTAGGTCTATCTGAATCTCAGTGATTTCATAACTTAAATCAATAAATAATGAGTAAAAGTTCATGTCAAG
The DNA here is from genome assembly GCA_037957365.1 of Torreya grandis. Classification (NCBI taxonomy): domain Eukaryota; kingdom Viridiplantae; phylum Streptophyta; class Pinopsida; order Cupressales; family Taxaceae; genus Torreya; species Torreya grandis. Next base: position 179,363 of record JARHVA010007237.1, on the reverse strand, counting down.
CCACAAAAATCACACATTTTAGATATATTAAAACAATACATTACATAGATTAAATACCTGATAAGAAGCACTTGCAAAAATGACAGTGAAAAATGGGGTCAACACTTCCATCATAATGTCATAGTTAACCTAACAGTTAATAAAAGAATGTTTTTTAGCCTTCAAAAGGGAGAGATAAAAAATGAGAGAAAATAAGGAAAGAGAAAAAGATAAACTCAACCCTAATTTAAAATCATGTAGGAATTTTTAATTATATAATAATTTAAAAGTTTATAAAAAAATTTGTAACATATAAAATTATTTAATAAAATATTTATATATTTAAACATATTAAACATTTAAATAATGTGCATTATTTAATAAAAATATTTAAATATTTAAACATAAATAAAAATAAATAATAAAATTAGATAGTTTCTGAATATAAAATATTACAAATATTTATTATTTATTACAAATATTCTAATTAAAAAAGTTTATTTATATTTGTTCATTAAATTACATGATTAAAATTGTTAGGAATATAGAACACATAACACTATTAATAAATTTAAGATAGAAAGAAAATGTAGAAAACACAAAGCATAAAGACACAGATTCAATGTGGTTCACCCAATATGGGATACATCTATACAAAAACAACCATTATTTCTTATTATTTATTCCAACAAATGAAGGGAAAAACTTGCAATACAACCACTATAACATCCTCTTCACTCACATACAATGTGCTACCATAATTACCATATCCTCATATCAAAAGGAAGGTTACATATAGGGAAAAAATACACAAAAATAATTTTTACCATTAGATATGTAACCTAATAGTGAGTTTCACACCCCCCCCCCCCCCACCACCGCCCCTAACCCCTATTGGGAAATAAGAATTATAATAAGATCAGGGTTCACCATCCAACAATATCCCACTTGGAAATTGATTGATGAAATTCCACCACTACAACTCTTCCTTAGACTTTTATTTGAACTTTGATCCTAGCATGTCTTTCATCTTCCTTGTTATCCTTAAAGAGCTATTGCATCTTATCAAATATCCAACTTCTCTTTACTGACTGCCTTTGTTAGCATATCTATAGGATTTTGAATCATATGGATATTTTCCAAATTTAGTTGACCATCCTCCAAAACTTAATGAATGAAATGATACTTGATTTTTATATGTTTGGTTCTTGAGTGGAATTCTGAGTTCTTTGCTAGATGAATCTCACTTTAGATATCATTATACAACCTGCAATATTCTTGCTTCTACATCAACTATTCCATGAACCATTTCATCCATACCATATACTTGCTTACTTTTTTAGCTGTAATATTTTCTACCTCTGTAGTTGATAAAATCAACTATCTTCTATAATTTTGAAATCCAACTAACCACTATGTCACTAATAGTGAATACATACCCTGTGGTGATCCTCTTACTATCTAAATCTCTAACCATGTTTGTATCAACATATCCTTATAAGGAAACATTTGAACCTCCATAGTAATAGTGTCTATTAGTGGTCCTTCTTAAGTACCTAAGAATCCACTTAACTACATCCTTGTGCTCTTTTCCTAGATTATTCATAAACCTACTAATAAATCCCACTGTATGAGTAATTTTTGGTCTTGTTCACACCATAACATACATTAAACTTCCAATTGTTGAAGTATATGAAAATGTAAACATGTAATTGATTTATTCCTACATTTTAAGACAATGTTCCTTGCTTAAATTGAAGTGCCCTCCCAAAGGTGTACTTATAGGTTTTGCATCTTGAATATTGAACCTGACTAACACCTTCTTGATGTACTCTTCTTGAGACAATGTCAATTTTCTATTTTTTCTATCTTTTTTTATTCTTATACCAAGGATTTGCTTTGCAACACCCAAATGCTTCATTGAAAATTAATTTGCTAATTTTCTATTGATATCATTTATATCTCTCATGTTAGACCCTACAAAAAACATGTCATCTACATAAAATAACAAGATAATATACCTATCATTATATAATCTCTTAAAATGGAAACAATGGTTAGAATAACATCTACTATAACCTTGTTCTATCATAAAATTTCAAATTTCAAATACCACTACCTTGGAGCTTGCTTTAGACGATACAAACTTTTATTCAACCTGCACACCATTTTCTCCTAACCTTTTACTTCATATCCCTATGGCTACTCCATATATATTTCCTCCTCCAAATCACCATGAAAGAAAGCAATCTTTATGTCTAACTATTCAAGGTCCAAATCTTCTACTGCTACCAAACATAAAATAGTTCTTATGGAAGTTATATTTACAACTAGAGAAAATATTTCATCAAAATCAATACCTTTATTTTATACAAACCCCTTTATAATAAGTCTATCCTTATACCTCATTTTTCCTCCTTATTTAAAACTATAAACCCATTTATTCTACAATGTTATTTTACCTATAGGCAACTGAACCAAATCCCATGTTTGGTTATGTACCAAGGAGTCCATCTCCTCTTTCATGCATTGCTCCCACTTCTTTTTGGTTTCAACCTACATTGCTTCTTCATAGCTTTCTAGCTCACCACCACTAGTTAATAATAAATAATAAAGTGGAGGAGAGTATCATTCAGGAAGCCTATTTACTCCAGTAGATCTTATAACTACACTTTCAAGAGTTTGAGGTACTTATTATTCTATTTTTTGCACATTCTAGTTTTTTGGCACTTTTGGAATTTCATTTTTAGTGATTTCATCATGTACTTTATATTTTTTATTTGAAATTCCTTGTTTCTTTCCATGCAACTAATCTCTGTACATGACCTTCTCATTGAAGATCACATCTCTATCCCTAATGATTTTACAAATTTCAAAATCCCATAAATGGTAATAAAAATTATTAACTCCATATCCAATAAAAGTACATTTCTTAGATGTTGGTTCAAGCTTGGTTCTATTTTTTTTATCAATATGGACAAATGCTTCACAACTGAAAGTCTTTGAAAAGGAATAATCTAGATATTTACCTATCCATGATTCTTTTGGAATACTACCATCCAAAGGACTTGAAGGCACTCTATTTATTAAGTAAAAAAAAATATCCACAACATCTTCCCAAAACTATAAGGGAAACCCTACATGTAATCTCATGCTCCTTGCACATTCCATGATTGTCAAGTTCATCCTTTCTGAAACACCATTTTGTTATGGTGTTCTTTGAAACATATTCTTTCTATGAATCGCATCAAATGAACAATAATTATCAAATTCCTTACTACAATATTCACCTCCATTATCTTATTTGACACACTAAAACTTATTTCCTATCTCATTCTCAACCAAAGCTTTCTATTTCTTAAAAGTATCAAAAACATTATATTTTTTTATATGCAATAAACCTAAGTTTTTCTAGTTGAGTCATCAATAAAAGTAACATGATAAGAAGAGCCACCAAGGGATGATACCTAAGCTAGTCTCCATACATCTATTTGCACAAGCTCTAACTTTTCATCCTTATTCATCTTCCCAACTTTAATAAATCTAACTATATTCTATTTTAAATACACATAGTGCTCACAAAAATCCAAATACACCTTTGAATCTGGAAACAAATTCTTTGAGTGGATAACTTACATCCCCTTCTCACTCATGTGCCCAATTTTGTGGTGCCATAATTTTGTATCCACTTTTGTAGAAGCTAAAGCAATAGAAGATTCAACATTAGCATTAGATAAATATAACATACCTACCTTCTCTCATTTTTTTATTACTAGTGATCCTTTAGTGACCTTCCATGAATTTGATGTAAATATAACTATATAACCCTCACTTCCCAACTGTCTTCCTAATTTTATTTTTTTTAAACTTAGGAATATGCCTCACCTATTTTAGAAACTATTTATTTTCATTCTCTAATGTTATCTATATCTTACCCTTTTCTATAATTTTATAGGGTTCACCATCACCCAAAAAAACCTATCCAAAATCACCTTGAACATAGTCTTAAAAATAATTCTTATGGGGTTATCATGAAATAAAGCCCCTAAAATCTAACACCCAAGAATCATTAATATTTTCTAAATAAGGATTAAATCATCTTTTAACACGTCACCTACTACATTTTATTATTGATTTGTATGTTGTTGTCCATCTCTTTCTTTTCCTTTTTGAAACCAACAATCTTTCTTCAAGTGTCCTTTCTTCCTATAAATCTAACACACCAACATTCCTCTAGATTTGGGTATACACTTCTTAGAATTACCATGATTCCTTGGGCCCTTTCCTCTATATTTTTGTCTTCCCATATTATTCATACTTAAATCATTACCTAATGTCTCACCTATGTTTTTTTGTCACATTTCCGCACTAATAATAACACTAATAACATCATCAAACTTTAAAGTATTTGAACCAAAGATAAAATTACTCACAACCATAACCAATCCCTTCCAACTTTCTGGTAATGAGTACATAATCAAAATATCCCTAACCTCATCATCAAAATTTACTCCTATGGAGCTTAACTAATTTGTGACCATGTTATATTCATTTAAATGATCAATAACAGACCCATATTTTGACATTTATAAATTAAATGAATGCTTCATAGGAAATACCTTATTGGAGGCTAAGAGTTTTTTTATATACTCTATATAATACCTTTATCACATCCACTATTTTATTTTTTTAAAAAATATTAAAGGCCACTGATGTTTCTAGGCATAGCCGTATTGTTTCTAGTGCCTTTCTATCAAGAACCTCCCAATCTGCATCTTTCATAGTCACCAGCTTCTTTGCTATTCCACTCAATGGTAAGAAAGTATATTTCTAATATATATAGTCCTCCATTTACATATTCTATAGCTGCTAGTTTTTATCATTGAACTTCTTGACCTTCAACTTTCCTTCTTCTACCATTTCTCCCACTCAAACTAAGAATCTTATTTTCTTATGAGTTTATCTGCTAAATACACCTTTGGCTTTGATATGAATTATTAGGAATATAGAACATAGATCAATATTAATGAATTAAAGATTAAAATAAAATACAAAAAACACAACACAATAAAGACATAGATTTAACATGGTTCACCCAATATGGGATACATCCACACAAAAAAAACTAGTTTGTCTTATTATTCAGTCCAATAAATGAAGTAAAAAATTTGAAATACAACCACTACAATATCATCTTCACTCACATACAATGTACCATCGTAATTACCATACCCTCATATCAAAATGAGGGTTATATATAGGGAAAAAATGCACAAACATAATTTCTATTGTTAGATCTACAACTTAATCATGAACATTCTAGATTTACTATGAAATTACAATATTTTACAATGCATTTTTAATAAATCAGTGATCATAGTGGAGGGACATTCCCCCCCACACAACCCCTTGTCAGAAATTGGGTATTATAATAAGATCAAGGTCCAACATCCAATAAAATTATCTAATAAGGATTTGACTCCTTAATTGTTATCCCCCATAGAATACCTTTGAGATAGTTTAATTCACTAATTCAAATACGTATGAGAGTGAGTCACCTTTATTTAATTAACAAATTAATATTTGGAGATGAATTTGACCCCAAAATGGTAATTAAAATAAATGACTCAAAATTGTACCTAGTAACTCAAATAACTAGACTTGGTAAATGATTTTGTGGGGTTATCTAAATTATGGTTATGTGAGGGAATAAAAAGTATACAACAACTAATCTATAAACATTAACTTTTCATTCATGATAAAAATATTTTGAATAAAGGTTAAACATTTTGACCAACAACACAAGTACTTCAGCTTTAAATCCTAATATTGAGGTCAAAAATACATGGCCAAACCACATCCATGTAAAATCATTTAAATTTAAACATGAAACTATAAGCTAATCAACTTTAATCCTCTTCAAAAAAAATTTCAATACAAGTATCAAAAAAACTTCATTTATCAAGATTATATAAATTATATTACTAATGAAATGGAAGATTTAATTATATCTCTTGGGAAGATTTTCAAGGGAATTTTGATGATTAACTGGTACATCCCAAAATTTATGCATCTAAATTCACTTGCTCCATTTAACGTCATTAATATTATTATTAGTCAGCACTAATTCCACTTATCTAATTTATCCCCTTTCATCCCACTAATTTATCACCCCTTTCTAATTATTTATTTAATTCCCCCCTTTATTATTTGTCATATACTAACCTTATCCATCCCCACCATTCAATTAATTAATATCTTAAATATCCATTATCTTATCCTAATTCCCACTTATCTATTATTTTGTAATTTTAAATTCTCATGGCCAATCTATCCACCTACACTAGCCTATTCCTAGGCTCTAATACACCCTAAGTCCCTAATCACCCACCTAATCCCTATCCAATTCCCTAAATAATCCTAATTAGTTCATAAAACTATTCTAAAATTATCTAATTCTATAATCCTCTCTATTATCACCTCTAATTCTAGAGTCTTCCAAGAATAATCCCCAACCCTTGATATCCCCAAGCCAAATTTGAATCTCAACCATTAATCCTTCCCTCCTCTTTATATTTAAACAACTCCATTATTCCATTTGATTTAACTACAAATCATTTATAAAATCCATGTGCAACTCTTAAATTGATTAAGAATCTTCATGCCAATCTAATCCATCATCAATAGTCCATGATCATGCCAACATAATGTCAAAGTTCTGAGTCTAAGATAATCAATCCAATCCTCTTATTTTTGTATTATGTTTAATTGTGATTTAGATAATTTAAATTTAGTATTATAATGTTGATTTGAATTATGAATTCATCTATTGAATTTAATTAAAATGGCTCTAGATCTTACTTAGATAGTTTGATGTTTGAGTAGATTTAGATTACAACAAATTGGTACATCCCAAGATGATCAATGCCATTTTCAACTACCTTAGAAAACTTACTATATATAGTATTTCTATATATAGAATTTTCACTTATAGATTGTATCTAAATGTAGATTTTTATGATTTAGGGAATTTATTTCCAAAAAATATCAACATACTCATTTGGGAAGCTTTTAAACTAGGGCATTTTCATGATTAACTGGTACATCCCAAGATGATCAATTCCATTTTTAGTTACCAACTCATGTGTAAAGAATTTCTAAGTCATTTTGATGACTGATTGGTCTATTATATGATGGTCAAGATCATTTACATCTATCACAAGATTACACTTTCTATTTATATAGTATGTATATAAATATATTTCCATATATTATTGTATACTAGACTTGAATCCTTTTATAGATGTCTTTAAATATTAAGATCTGTATTTGAGTCAAAATCTTGTAAATCAAGGTTAAGGAACCACAGTTGGGATATTTCACAATCCTCATTACAAATGATTAAAGAATTGGAGGAAAAAAATTCTCTCATTAAGAAGAACACCTAAATGTCATCCAAATTATGTGCTTGAATCAAAATATGTCTTTCATAACCCTCTTGAATTATAGGTATCATTTCATCCCTTGCCACCATACTATGTGGAACTAACATTTTTGACTTATTAGAAACAACTAGGTGACCATAAGCATGATTGAGAAATGAAACTCCTTTCATTAAAAAATATAGTAAAGTTTGGGACCACTACGTTTCCAATACATGAAAATTTAAGATCAAGCCATATTATGATGTTAATTTATATTAAACAAAATGTGATACCAATAAAATAGTGAACATGATAGTGTCATAATGAGATATATTATAAAATGCATCCTGCAAAAAAACTACTAGATTCACAAAGCCTTTGGTACTTCTTATTACAAAGTCGGCTGAGTGTTAACTCATATTAGATTCTCCCTACACATTTAAATAACCCCTAATCATATTTGGTCAATATCTGACTTATACAAGTCTCAAAAAATTACACTTGATGGGTCTCCTACCATGGGTTTTGGATCACATCCAAGGGATGATCAGAATTATAAAAATGTTCAATAATCTACTACAAGACATGCAATGAAAATTATAGAAGTTAAAATATGGAAATAAAAGTAAAATTATCATCATGGAACTTTGGAAATGAAGGTAATGATTTAGAAATAATAGTCTCTTGCATAATAAGTAGAGTTTCATGCACATTTTTTAAAGATGTAACATAATCAAATTGTATTTAAATAGGGATTTCACTCAATTTTTATCCCCCTAGGAATACTTTTGAGATAATTTAATTCACCAATTTAAATACCTATGAGGGCGAGTCACCTTCCTTGAATTTATAAACTAATATTTGGAGATGAATTTGACCCAAAAAAGGTAACTAAAATAAGTGACACAAAATCATACCTAGTAACTTAAATATCTCTTTGAAAAGGATTTTGTGTGGTTATCTAGATTAATATGGTTGTGTGAGGGCATAAGTAGTCTATCTTAGAACACTTACTATATATACTATTTCTAAATATAGACTTTGATCCATTTATAGATTATATTTAAATGTAGATTTGTATAATGTAGGGAATTTCATTCCAATAAAATAGTAATAGACTCATTGTAACAAATTACACTTGATGGGTCTCCTACCATGGGTTTTGGATCACATCTAGGGAATCATAAAAATTAGAAAATATTCAATAATCCACTACAAGACCATAGTACAATGAAATCTATAAATTTTTAAATATGAAAATAGAAGTAAAATTATCATCATGGAATTTAAGAACTGATGCTAATGATTTAGAAATAACAGGCTCTTGCATAATAAGTGGAGTTTTATCCACATTTTTTGAAGATGTAACATTATTAATTATTAGGAGAAACAAGTTGACCTAGTGGTATAATAATAGGAATACACATTGTAATAGATGGTTTCTTTTGAACATATATGTTCACTTAAAAATTTTATCATATTTCTAAACTTGAAATTCTTCTTGGTCACTTCTAATATTTTTACTACCATTATAACAAAAGTAATTTCTCCATTGCAATAAGAAAAACAAAATCTGATCACCCATAACTAAGCTCCTTATCTAATGAATATAGATGTCCTTTTATAAAATCTAAGGGAGTTGTAATTTTGATGTAGATATTATGCTAATGATTTAGAAATAATACACTCTTACATAATAAGTGGAGTTTCATCCACATTTTTTGAATATGTAACTTAAGAAGACTATCTAATATGGATTTGAATCCTTAATTTTTAGCCCCACCCCTCAAAAATACCTTCAAGATAATTTAATTCACCAATTCAACATGTGAGGTTGAGTCGCCTTTCTTGAACCTACAAACTAATATTTGGAGACAAATTTGACCCCAAAATGGTCTTTAAAATAAGTGACACAAAATCATACCTAGTAATTCAAATACTTATTGGGAAAGGATTTTGTGTGCTTATCTAAATTATGGTTATGTGAGGGCATAAGTATTCTACATCAGAACACTTACTATATATATTATTTCTATACATAGACTTTTCATTTATAGATTGTATCTAAATGTATATTTATATAATTTAGGGAATTTCATTCTAATAAAATATAGAAACAGACTCATCAAAATAAATTACACTTGATGGGTCTCCTACCATGGATTTTGGATCACATCTAGGGGATAATCAAAATTATAAAATATTTAATAATCCACTACAAAACCATAGTATAATGAAAATTATAGAAGTTCAAATATGAAAATAGAAGTAAAATTATCATCATAAAACTTTTGAACTGATGGTAATGATTTAGAAATAATTATTATGCTCTTGAATAATAAGAGTAGTTTAATCCACATTTTTTAAAGATGTAACATGATTAATTATTAAGAGAAATAAGTGGTGGTGGTATAATAGTAGGCATACACATTAGAATATATGGTATCTTTCAAACATATATGTCCACTTCAAATTTATGTCATATATCTAAACATGAAATTCTTCTTGGTTGCTTCTAATATTTGTAGTGCCATTGTAACAAAAGTAATCTCTCCATTACAATCACCAAGATAAAACTTGATCACCCATAACTATGCTCCTTATCTAGAAAATATAAATGCCCCTTGAGCAAAACCAAGGGAGTTGTAATTTTGACATAATGATTATGTTAAGAGGCTATCTCTTCACATGAAGAATGCAAGCCATCATAGATTAAAGCATTGCATGGTGATTAGATCCCAATAGGTTGGCACCCATAATTATTTTAGATGGCCTTATTTTGACATTGTCATGGGTTTGGAGTAACTAGTAGGTTTAATTGTCGATTTACACTCTTTTGCTTCACATAACCCCTCTTACCCCCTCCCCTGCAACACACACAAAATATATTAGTTATTAAATAAATATAATTGACATATAATATATATCATAATATTTTAATATATTAAACTAATTAATTACATTTTAATATTAATCAATATTATTATATCATATAATATATGTTAATATAGGTTATAAATCAATATTATATATTTTGGTATAATATATTTCAATATATATATATATATATATATTATTAATGGTACATAAATGATACTATATTTTTAATAAAATTAAATGATTTTTATGCCTTTAACGTAGTGTATAATGCCATGTAACATGAAAATGGGCTGAATTTTCGCTTCCTTTAACATTATGAGATCAAAAATGCAATCACTAGTATGGATTTAAAACTCTACAGTGCTTCACCATGTGCACAGTAGATGAGGTAGATTAATTTGAAGAGAAAATATATCAAACATTGATAATGTCTAGTAGGAAATCCACATTAAATTAAAATTTATAATCATGTATCAGGAAGGTTAAATAATGTGTCACAAAGCATTAAATTTGGTGTTATAGATGAGATTTAACATAAGACATAGGGTAGTAAAGTAGATGGACAATCGATTAATTTCAAGTAATGTGAATGATTAATTTTATAGGTTCCTTAGTTGATGAATATTAAAAAATTATTACTCATCATTGATATCAATATAGACCATGCAAGCAACATTAGCATTGCATCAACATGTCTATTTTATTTGGGGGTATGCTTTAATCAAAAACTTGTCAAAGTGCATCATAGTTAATCATTTTATAATTTATTTTTATTCTAGTATATTTTATTATTTAGTTTGATAAATATAAAATACTTAATTAACTACCATTTAATAACATCCATATGTTTTTACAGATTTTACTTATAAAGTGCATGTACTAGATAAAGCCAATATCAAAGGCTCTTATTATGTTATATTGTATGTACACAAACAATTTCAAGCAACATGCAAATGATAATAGATGACCTTGAGAAACTTAATGAAGGCTATCCATTCTCCATCACAAAAGATGCATTTTTATTAATGGAAGTAAATGATCCATGCATCATTATCAATTGGATATGTAGTGAAGTGATTTGAAAATTGTAATTTATTAGTGATGTACCTAAAAAAATTGTGAATTTGATAGGGCCAAATCATATTAATATAAAATAAATCTAATTTAAATAGGAAACTATAATCCAAGTAACTTTATTCTTGAAACAAACATTTCAATACAAGAATCACGAAAACTTCATTTTTCAAGATTATAGAAATTATAATATATCTATATATTGTTAATAGTATAGAAATAATATTAATTTTTTAACAAAATTAAATGAATTATTATGCCTTTAATGTATTTTATAATTCCACGTAACATGAAAATGGGTTTAGTTTCTTCTTCATTTAACATTACTGGGTCAAAAATGTGATCACATGTACATATTTAAAACTTTGTGATGCTTCACCATGTGCACAACAAATGAGGTAGATTACTTAGAAGAGTAAATCTATCAAACATTAATGTTTCAAAGGAATTAAATTAAAATTTTAAATCACATATCAAGAATTTGAAATCATGTATCACAAGCATTAAATTTGATGTTACAGATGATACTTAGGATGGGATAGTTGGCAGTAAAGTAGATGGACAATCAATTAATTTTAAGTAATGTGAATGATTAATTTTTTAACCCTATAAACTTGGTTATAAAAAGTTTACGAACTATTAAATTACCTATAAATTATATAAAAGAATTGATTCTATTCTACTTTATAAGATGACCATCAAATTTTAGTTAACCATCAAGTCTTTTGATCTACAATTTAAATTAGTGATATGCAATTATTATATTGAATAAATTAAAATTAAGCTAAAGCACCAATGAATATTTATCCCAATGATTTTATTTATCCACTCAAATCCTTTGGTTTATTTATCTAGTTTTTTCTAGACTAGAATGATTGCTTACTAACTTCAATTTTGAAGTCTAACTATGAGATGTGTTTCTTGGTGTTTCTAAATGCAGGTGCCACAAAGTGAGTTGGAGATGTGTTCATCAATTTTCATGGATAAAACTAGTTGGAATTTTTGACTCGTGTATACTATAGCCTTGTTTGTAATTTATTTTAATACATAGTTACTAAGATGCATGTATTCATGCAACTATAGTTAGCTACAGGTTTTATAATATAATGTTAGAAACTCTTTATTTCATATAATATGAATTCATTGTTTCCAACTATAGTTTTATATCCAATCATATTTATTTATTTATTTTAAAATAAATTTTTAAAGTAAAATGCTCACTTTATTTAGCAATGTATATTGCAAAATTTTTGAAAGAACATAAGACTATAAATTAAGAAAAATAATCATATAATTTCTCAGTAGCACACCCTCAAAAATTAGCATCAATCCCCCATCATGGGACCCCTACCTTACTGTAGGTGAGTTTGATTAAGTGGTAACATGTCAAATTGACAGATGGGAATCTTAAAGAGAGATATGCAATTCCTATATTATGATAATGCCAAATTGTTAGCAGTTAGTTTGACAGATATAGAAAAAAGAATAAAATTCTCATTATTTAGTAATCAAAAAACCGATGTGCAACTTCTAATGTAATTAAAACATTTCCCAATCCACTACTACCACTATTTACTGATGAGAAAGAATTTTTGGGACTAATGGTGGATGGTTATGATGTCCCACATTATAACAACAATGAATTTCCTTAATATTTTTTGATAAAAATTTAATGCAAGTTTAATATCCTGAATGAATTTTTTTATTAATTTTATTATTAAGAGTTTTTAGGGCCAATAAAAAGGCTTTCAATAGGATAGGTTGGGTGCACATCATGTGCCTAATAAACCTATGAGAATATATATCAAATAACCATTTTAACTTGAGATAATCCCCTCTATAGTGAAGGATGTTATATAAATTGACAATTTACATGCACTTAACACACTTAATGACACCCTTGTGTAAGATATGAGCCAATTTTCCCATATTGATGCTTATGATAGTGAACATGGAGATGATCCAACTAACACTACTACTTAACCACATGAATGTAAATCCTATGTTGATTTATGCACTAGAATTAAATTATATGATGAGAAGGATTTGATGTAAACCAATTATGGTGGCGTTTCTAATTAAATAGATGATATGGTTTTGACCCATATTGTAAGAAATGTGATGGCTAACTGTCATTGCACATTTTCATGGCCTAAAATGTGGATTCCATAAAAATGGAATTTTGCGGCCAGTTTTGGAGGGTTAATAACTCATACAATATTTTTGGGATGTCAGTGAAAGCTGCATTAACACAACACCTAGTATCGTAAGCTCAGCTTCTAAAGTTTTTAGTATTTGGTAATCATAGATATATGGGGTGTGATAAAAGTTAAAAATTTAAAATAAATTAAAGAAAACATAGAAATTACAAGTCTCAAAATCATGGGCCATTAATTAAAGCTTGAGCATCTTCCTAGAGATTGAGGATATGCAACTGAGTGTACACATTTTGATCAATAATATGTAAATCAAATGACATAATCCATTAAATAGAGCACATTCATCTATGAAAGGAAGATCCAATGGAATTATATGAAGGTGGACTTAAAAAAAAAGCTAGAATAAACATGATGATGATAAGTGTCACAATCACGAAGAATATCACAAGATAACCAATGGCATTTGATCCCTTAGATCAAAATCAATGTTCCACATTGATCTATGTAAGTAAATTCAATGGTGAAAGGCGAACAATATTTTTTAAAGGGAAACTATCAATTTTAAATATTAATGAGCTAGATTCCATGAAGATGCCATGATGACACCACATAAGCAAGACATGATACATTTGAATATTTTTTGGACCTGCAAAAGACAAAGGTATAAATTCTCAATCCAAACAAAATCCAAGGCATGACACTCATAATTTGGACTCTTTTATACCATTAGAGCTCTACATAAACCTTTAAAAAGTCCCTAGTAAGTATGAGAGCCCTAATTTGACCCTTTAGTCATTTTAATCAAGCTAAGGAGAGTAATATTATTGTATGTGATATGATAATTCAATTGGTAAGACAAATTATAGTCACTAGTGGTCAATTTTATGAAACTCATAGCTATGGTAGCATAAAGAGGTGTTTCCAAGGAGGATGTGGATCTTTACTTGACCTTAGATGTAGAAGGGAAGATTTTCAAAGACACAGAGTTTGATGCCACTACTCTAAACACATGAGATAATAATTGGTCTAAGATTTTTTGGATCATTGAAAAATAACCCTCATCACCAGAGAGGAGGAGAAGAATGTTTCAGCCAAAAGATACTAATATAACATAGTTTTATACAAATGATTGGTCTACACTATGTATTAGCCAAGCCTAAGGTACTCCACTGTATTGATATCCTTTCTCCCATATTTAAGGATACTATAATAGATAAAGGAATGTTGATTAATGGGCATACTTAGAAGAAGATGGCCTACATTTCCCCCATAGATTTTAAGAATTATTAAAAATTACCCAAACCACAAATAGACCTAGCCTCAATAATTAATTGGGCCAAAGAGAATGATCCAAAAAGCATCCTTTACCTATGGCTATATTCTAGGAATGAAATCTTTTCTGGCTACAAAAAAAATACACATTAGCCAATTCAGATCTAGGATTTAAATGATTATGATAATGATGAATAGGTTATGTGAGAATGCAACCACTACATATGTAGACCAAATTTGGGTGTCCCTTATCTAATTTATGGTTAAGAAATAGATCACCCCTCCTTTAGGTGAGGTAATTAGCATTGATTTAAGTAGACATATAATTATAATTTTAAAGAGGAAGAAAACCTAATTTTATATGATGTCATACCTTATGGATGCAATTATTGCTACCATAAAATTCCAAAACCTCAAGGAATGGTCACCTAGTAGAAATCAGATAGTTACACAATATTATGCAAAGTTGCACATATTTAAATATAGGGATCACATCCAATTTATCTATGACTATGTCTATCTAGAACTTAGTGAGGCTATAACTAGTCATTCCATGGAAAGGGTTAGCCCACTAATAAAGAAACATGTGGAGATTATTGGAGACATCTAGTTATATCTAGATTATACTATCAATAGGGTTGAGGAAACCTAATGCACCCCTCTTAGATTTCCTATCTAAGTACCCAAAAAGATAGAAAAGTAAGAGGTGGTTTACCAGCTCTACAATGGGATAGATGGTCTTTGTAAGACCAAAATAAAGGGATCACTTCAAAACTTCCCCATTACCATTGGTAGAACCATATTAAAACACTAGGACAACATTGAGGCAACATCTATACATAGATCATCATTTAATCTACAAATGGATGATCTAAGATAGTGGGATCCATATGGAAGAGTTATGGCACACTTGAAGGCCAAATATATGTTTAAAATACCATATGATAATAATGTTGGAGTTTTTAACTCAATCTACACCAATGCATCCAATCACTCTAAGGTCACTAGGAGGATGAAAGAATGAAACATTAGACCTGAGCCTAGACTGCTAAGGGAACAAAAAGGAGGAATTGATAGATGGAAATTGGGGCAAAGGCAATACCATTTACTCAGTGGGGAGTATTTTAGGCCTCTACCAACACAACCATAAATAGAGACATAGAAGCCTAAAGTTTAGGTTGAGAAAAGACTAAAAGAAATAAGACCAAACGAGATTATGTCATCTTTAACCCAAGTAGAAGAATGAGGATCACCTTTAGAGGATATTTGTATTGTATCCTTGGACCTCATTGAAATAGTTAAGATGCACTTATAATGTTGTCTAGTGCTTATGATTATGATGAAGAAGAAGCTCAACCTAATGAGGTATAAAAATAAAATGGGAAGGAAGTAGTACTACATCTAGTTCTTGTAGATGTACCTAAGAAAAAAGTTGAGCTAGCCTTGGTTCCAGTAGAAACCAACAACGCCAAGTTGAATGTCACTCATCCTTTGAGTGAAGTCAATCTATTTAGTGAAGAGAACTTGATTTATGGTCCTATTCTAGAGTGGTTCATTTATGGACCTCGATTATAGAAAGTGCCCATGAAAAAATGTTAAAGTACCCACTTATTTATGAGAGGACTTGCAAAAGTTAAAGTGTGTGGGGGGGGGAAATGATGAGCATTTCACATATCTCATCATACTTATATAAACTATCCATAAAGTGTTACATCTGGTTATATATTGTATTGTATTTAATAGTTAAATTCTGATCTAAGTAGGATATGAATGAAATTTGTTCTTTGTTTGTTTGTAATTTATTGCTAATTCTTTACCTTGTTATTATGTCTAACTTGGATGAATAACACAATTTTGAGTACAACAAGTGAGCTCTGAATTTTTGAGTAAAATAGTTTTAAGTATAGTATTGTTGATTCTTTTAGCTATAATTTTAAGGATTTGACAAGCGAACTCTAAAGATTGAATGCTCTGAATACACTCTAAAGATGCTTCAAAATTTCTCTAAAGATGCTCTGGGTGTGCTCTAAAGACATACACAAGATGTTATAAAGAAGTCAAGGAAAGCTCCAAATAACTATACAAGGTGATCTGAAGACCTATACCATATGCTCTGAAGCTATCTAGATGTCCTCCAAAGATAACAAAAATTATGTGTAATACAGGTTGCTAATTTATTATATTCACATTTATAGAGAGGCATGGAAATTGGATGGATGCACCATGGAGTGACACTATGATAATTATATTATGTGATGATTATAATATAATATGCATATGGATGACATTTACTAAAAAAATTAATTATTTAATACTACACAACCATCTGACAATTGTTACTATTTTGAGTCTTAGTCAAATGAAACAACTCAAATTTATAAGCCATAGTTAGAGATCTACAATTTTAGGAATTCTTGGATGAAACCTAGATAACTACCACTATCTAAATGGTCTATGGTTGTTTAATTAAAGATCAGGGGAACATAACGTAGTCAAAGTTATATAAATTATGGAATGTGTTTCTAAACATTTGATTGTACTAGTTCAAGTGGAATATATAAAAAAAAACTTAACATGCATGCCAAGTCATTAAAATTGATTTAAAGGTGGACTTGTATATATAAATTAGCATGGTTTATTCTGATAAATGGTAGAGGGATTCATGTTATTCTTATCATTGGAGGAAAGAACCTTATCTAGATTGAGAGAGATTTAGACTTGTAGAAAATAGTCAAAATATTTTCAATGGAATTGTGATAACGTTTAAATATTTTTCTTAGTATGGGTTTACTTCTTCCATTATCACCACTTGAATATGAATAAGGAATTTAGTAAAATAACATTGCATTCAAAAATGTTTAATTTTATGAGGGAAAAAATAACTTCTCTAAAAAAATTTAAAAATAAATTATTTAGTAAAAATATTTGAAGATTTAAACACGATAAATAAAAATAAATAATAAACATAATTTTTAAATATAAAAATAATTACAAATTTTTATCATTTATTATAATTATTCTTATTAAGTAAGTTTATTTATATTTGTAAATTTACATTATGAAATTTTCTAATAGGGATTTGACTCCTTAATTTTTAGCCCCCATGGAATAATTTTGATATTAAATTTACCAATTCAAATCCCTATGATAACAAGTTGCCTTTCTTAAATTTAAACTTGTGACTCGATCAACTAATTTAACCAATTTAATAACACAATACACAACTAACATGGTTAGATATCAAATATGATAGAGACCAATATGAAGTATGTACTTCCTCTTTCATGTTCATTAATCACATCAAACATTGAGCATACATCGAGTGGGAATACATATTCATCCCCCTTGATGTTAACTTCAATGAATACTTTGAACCAAGGTGGGGCCTTTTCAAAATCTTCATCACAAATGACTAAAGCATTGGAGGAAAAAATTATCTCATTGTAAAGAACACATAATAGGCATACAAATATGGCATGCTTGATTCACAATATGTATTGCATAACCTTATTTCATTAGAGGTATCATTTAAACCCTTGCCATCACATTTTTTGGAACTAAAATTTCTTACTTATAAGAAACCTAAAGGGTGACCCTGAGTGTGATCAAGAAAAGAAACTCCTTGCATTAAAAAATATATTAAAGTATGCAGCCACTACATTGACCTCATCTAATACAAAATTTAAGATAAATGTATTTTACAATGTTAGTCAAAATGAACCAAAATTTGTGATACTAAAAAAATAATGAACATGGCAGTACCACATCGAAATATATTATAGAATACACCACAATTTTTTTTATTAGATTCAAAAAGCCTTTGGTGCTTCTTATTAAGAAGCTAGCCAATTGTCAACTCAAATCTCTCCCTAAAATGAGATCTTATTCAAGGTTGATATGAGTAAACCTCTTTCATAGGGATATTAATATGATGAGAATGCATATTATGATTTCTACCAGGGCCATATGCATTATACTAATAGATGATTTTCCTTGTGATATAAGATTTAGGAATTATACGAGTCCTAACAAATTACACTTGATGGATATCCTATCATGTATTTTGGATCACATTCAGGGGATCACAAGATTCATTAGAAAATATTCAATAATCCACTATAAGACCATATTACAATGAAAATTATAGAAGTTCAAATATAGAAATAGAAGTAAAATTATCATCATGGAACTTTGGAACTGATGGTAATGATTTAGAAATAGGATCTTGCATAATATTAAGTGGATTTTTGTCCACATTTTTTTGAAGATGTAACATTAATAGTATCTTTAGGAGAAACAAGACTATGGTGGTATGATTGAGAATGCATCATCACTAGGCATAATAGGCATACATGGAATATATGGTGTCTTTGGAACATATATGTCCACTTCAATTTTTTATCTAATTTTTAAACCCAAAATTCCTCTTGGTCACTTTTAATTTTCTTAGTACCATTATAATAAAAGTAATTTATCCATTGTAATCACCAAGACAAAATGTGATCAACTACAATTGAGCTCCTTATCCAATGAATATAGATGTGCCCTAATCAAAACCAAGGGAGTTATGGTTTT